>CM050167.1:49150154-49209204 GCA_027410445.1 Discoglossus pictus
TTAGGACAATATATAGTTACATAGTAATTAAGGTTGAAAAAAAGACTTTCAGTCCATCACGTTCAACCTTTTAAGATCTCCTCTGATCTGCAATATGAGGATTAGTTATTAATTAATTAGTTGTTAATTGTTAATTAATTATTAATCAACTATTTATATGTATGTATTAGTGAAAAAAAGCAGATCTGCTAGTCTAAAACATCAAAGTTTAAGCTTACATTTTTCAACCGGATTTCTTCAAATATTACTAACCAGTTATTAAGTAAAACCCTATTGTATTAGCTCTACAGAAATGAGAAAGGAAGGACGGCAAAGAGAAATAAAGCTTGTGAGAGTGAAAAATAGAGATTGACATGACAGGAGAAATTATATGGATTAAAATATAATGAGAGAGAAGATTGTGTGCTAATTAGTATAGATACACCCTGGGGTGTACATATGCTCTTTTCAGTAACCAATTCAGGCATTAATGAGCAATTATCATAGATCAGTATGAGATATCAGACTATGCTTGGTGGATGGATCAGATAGACTGATTGACCAATAAAGTAGCAAATCTTAAACTTAATAAAAGGTATTAGTTAAAATATTTGTTATATTTTGTACAATTAAATAATTATTGGAACAATAAGATAAAGGGAAAGAGGACTTGAGGGAAAATGAGAGAATTAACAAAGAAAGATGGGAATTATGGAGAAGAAGAAAAGGGCAAAGTAATGGGTGGGAAAGAGAGTAGGAGGTATTAAAGAAGAGACATGGTAGAGAAACGGAGAGAGTTCAGAGTATGATAAAAAAAGATTAAACAGGGTTGAAGAAAGATACAATGCAGGGTTTTGAGAAAGGGGTAGGCCAAGAACAGAGAGAGAGAACAGGCATTGACGGATGGAGAGACTGAAAATCTTGGTTTATAGAGGGACAGATTGTGAGCGGTGGTTAAAAGAGATGTCTGGGACCTTAGTTTGTAAGAAAACGGACAAATAGTAATTTCTGTACCTGGTTCTAAATTATATTTACATTTTAGTGAAAGAAAGGCTGATTTGCAGATAGAAACGCACCACTGTAAAAAAATAAAAAAAACAAGCTCATTTAACATTAGAGAGGCCAGAGAGCTACATAACACATGGAAGAACAGTCTGTGAATATAAATGAGCTTTGCCTGAGCGTGGATCAACATTACATATATGCAGGTGCCAGTTACCAATGAGGAAGCTCGATAAACCCTCTGGGAGTCATTTATCAAGGGAAAGAAAGAGCGCTGCAGACAGAAAAGTGAGGCAATTTAAAGCACTTTTGCGTTCTATTTATGTCGCACATTTGCCTCGGATTTAAGACACCAAAAAATGCAGCAATTAAGTCTTAAAAGTGAAGTAAGTACCATTAAATGTGCTCCATAAATAGTATATAAAAGTGGCTGAGGTTGTCATTTTGGAATCCGTGTCACTCTATCTCATTGATAAATGCCCCCTGGGGAGGAAATACTATGGTTGCCATTGACAGAGTGTTTCCTGAGGCATGATAGCAAGCTGACAGGATAATGCAATGGTATGGTAAAGAACTTTAGTGTGATTTGGGGCAAATTTATAATAAATTGGGGTTAGGAATATGATGTACTCTCACAGGCTCAGCAGTCAATGATATATTATTTAACACTTGAGTTAACACTCTATGGCCTTTTGAGGAAGTGGGATATCTATGATTGTGTGCGGTAGAGGCAGTGGCCCGAGTTCAGCAGTCACATAATATGCACTATACCCTCTAAGGCAAAAATATGTCCCTTTTTTACATATATATATAAATATTGAATGTCTTTTGTATATATTTATGTGTTGAGGTAGATGCACATACTTAAGCAGACAAATATATCTAGATATCAGTCAAAATGAATTAGGTGTTGCAAGAAAGGACTTTACTCATATGGCTTAAACTAGACACCATGGAGATATTTTTATATACACGAAACCATCTTTATCAATATTTGATTAGATGCTATTATTGGATGCTTTTCCTTATGCATCTGTATATAAATGTTTGACCCAGTACAATAAGTAGGAATTAATTAACTAGACATTATAAAATGTATGCCTATTTTCTTTTTCGTTTTAAATATGATTTTATTCGTTTTGCAATTAAACTTTTGCAATATTTTTTGTAAGAGCATCTAAAACGCCTTCATCTATAACAATGTAATAGAGCACAAAATAGTTTTTGGGGTAATGCAACTTGGGGTGTAAACCTTTAAAATATAAGATAAGATTTTTTGCACACTAAAATGTGAACATCTGCTGAAATGTTTCTCGGACTATGTAACTTGTTGGTTCCATTTTGTATCACCAGTGGTTCCATGAGATAATTATTTTAGGAAGTTAAATTCCACATAATGCTCTGTGAAAATGTAAAAACTGCCCTGAAAACATGTTATTAGTTTTGGGTAGGGATTTTCATGTATCTGGTCCTGTTGTGGCACCCTGGGAGAGGTTTATGACACTGGGTAGAGGGCATAGGCTTGTAGGATTCCATAATTGCAATTTTGGAGTTCTGGGTTTCCATCAATATGTCGGAAACCCAGAAAGGGTTCAATAACTGAAAAATAGTCTTAATTATCCAAACTTTGGCTATCCAATCTTCCTCTTAATCCAACACAGCCATCTCATGTGCTATTTTCAGTATTGTACTGGATAGTTTGCACCTTTTGCTAACAATAACATTAAAATTTATTTTAATCTGCACTATTTTGTCTCACCCTTCTTTCCCACCCATTTCCTCTATATTCAGTATTTTCAGGTATCCAATAGATTTTGGTCACATTTAGGTTGGGTAATCGAGACTCTATCATAGTTTTGCAAACATTGCTGTGGCTCTTTATGTCTCCACCATCTCTCTCTCTTCACCGATCACTTTATCTCACTCCTTTGAAGTATGGAAATCAGGATTTCCCCTTGGCATCAAAATTATGTGAAGTAGTTTGAAGATGGCAGCTTACTCTTGTATGCGTCAATACCTATGTGTGGGACATTAAAAGATGTTGCTTTTCATCTTACTACCATTTTATTTTTAGGCAACAGATAAACTGCACACATACTTCTGATGCCATTTGAAAACTTTCCTTGTCCGCCATTCTGTCCATCACACACATGGATGCCAACATGAGAGTACCAGTGGTACTGGTGTATGGGGCCCATAAAGTAGAGGGCCTTGAGGACTCCTGATTTGTTTCACACTTGCATAACCAATTTATGTTGAGATTGGTATCAAGCCCATATTGTGACAAACTGGTTTTATGCTCAATCTCTGATTTTTGGAAAGAGTAGGAAGAGTTGTCGATCTTTTTAGACATACAGTAGGATCAAAAATGTCAAGTTATCATACATTTACGTTGCTTTAATGTATTTGTATATGTCTGCAATTAAACAGCCAGTTCTCTAGTCCATCTTTAATAGCTGTCGAATAACAGCTTTTCAGCTTTTTGCATTAAAAAATCTGAATATGCTAACACGTATGTGCAGTTGCCTCAGTGTGACACAATTGAAGCAAATCATGCAATGTCACCAGAGCTAAGCAGGTTATCAAAGATGAAAGAAACTCCAATATAATTATGTAGGAAAACCAGATAGTTTCTATGTTATTGCTCACAATTTTTTAAATCATTTTTGGGAGATGACAGTACTCCCTTTAAAGTATGTGTTAGTACTTCTGTATGTGTCAGTACATGTGAGTGTCAATGTGTTAATCTATGCATACTATGTGTTCATTAGTGTATGTACATATCTGTCATCTGAGTGTGCTTGTGAATATGTGCAGATGCATTAGAAAGCATCCCATGATGATTTAAACACCATCAACTAACCCAACATCCAGGATAAATACTATAGGGAGCAATACACACTGGTATGAATTCTGATTCTGATAGTGAAAGAAAAAGTGTGCAGTTTCACAATACTTAACCACTGAAAGTATATTTTTTCATCTTAATTGTTTCTATAGGAAACAGGCAAGCTGACTACATATATTTAAAAAAAATATTTATTACATGGCCAGGATACGAGGGCTATGAATGTCTTTAATGTGGAGAGTGTTCTCATTGTATGAGTACTTTCATGGGCTGGCAGGTCTTCTTGGGAGGAGTGGGACATAAACATATTAAACTCTGTTTATTCAGTTTCATTTTCTGAATCAAAATACATCTCTACTTTATTACAATATAATACTGCTCTACTCCAATAGAGAGCACATTCCCACTATACCTCAATGGATAGTACATTCCCATTCTATTTCAGTGGATAGTAAATTCCCATGCTACCCGAGTGGACATACTATTCCCACCCTACCGCTTTGGATAGTACATTCCCAGTCTACCACAGTGCTCTTCCCCAGTGGATAGCACATTTACACTCTACCCCAATGGACAGTACATTCTAACTCTACCCTAGTGGACAGTACATTGCCCCTCTACCCCGATGGATAGTACATTCACACTCTACCCCAGCAGACAGTACATTCAAAGTGCATACCCTATTTCATACTCTCCCACTATTCTGGCAGAAATTACATAAAAAAAAACAAAGTCAGAGGTGCTCATCAGAGAACGAACCAACCTTAATAGATTAGTTCTATGGCCATGATAAGCCACTCTGAGAGCAACCTCTTTTAGCTCACTTGTGCCCTTCACAGGGAGAAATATCCTGTCGTATATCAGTCTGGTCCCACTCAAAAGAGTGATGCAGCCCCGAAATACCAGGCAATACTACCCTGAACAGGAGAAACTGCAAACCCCAGACGCGTTTCGGCCTTTATGGGCCTCATCAGTGAGGTGCAGCTGAACTCCCTAAGGCACAGTGAGCAAGGGATCCATATCTGGAGTCCCATACCAATTCTGATGCATAGTACGTTTCCACTCTGTGCTGGGGCATAGTGTCTTTCATCATTAATTTTGATTCACATTATGTTCCCACATGGTACATTCTCTGCTTACTCTATTCCATTGTGAATCTCTACTTTATCCTGTTGCACAGTACATTCTCTCTTTACTCTTTGCACAGTACATTCTTGAAGTATACCCCCACATAGGACACTCCCACTCTTCCCTTGTTCATATTACACTCACACACTATCTTAAAACATCCATCAGTGCCGTCCAACCTCTTTAGTGTAGGGGGCCAGATTTTTTTTTCCTTTTTTTCTTTCAATCAGTTTTATTAACTAGGAAAGATGCAAATATACAAATAGTACAACAAATTACATAAGGATAATAGGATAACAACTTGAATCATTCAAATGAAAAACTAAACTTCCCTGTAGTCTTGTACTGAGTAATAATACATAACAAACAAATATAACAATGTCTAAATATTAAATGTCTGCCAGAGAAGTAACACTTTGTAAGGCATCCTTACTAGCAGTGTTTCTATTTTAGAAGATAAAGCACAAGGTATTAATGAAAAAAACAGTAAATAAAAGGAAGGGGTGAAATCAACTAAATTAACTTAAAAGTGTGTCTCAGATACTTGCCATAGACTTCAAGACTTATCTCCAACCACTATCTCCGAAGGGATCCTCAGTCAGCCAACTCAAGTATCAATTTAAAGATCAAAAGATATGTTAGGTGACGGGAATACTATGAAGGTAAGCCAATCATGGTTTCCAAGTACTGAAAAAGTGAGGTAAAGAGTCCTCAAGAATGTGGGAGTGTCGCTCATTAATTAGAAGAGTTCAATTTAAAGATGACCAATCACAAATGAAGGGAAGAAGATTTCCATTGACGTGCCATGTGACTATTGGTGTCCAGCATTATGAATTGCATCAACTTGTTTTTTCGTGCAAGGATATTGAAGGGATGTGATGGCCCAAAAGACTTACCTTGGCCGATGGGTTGATTTGTTGAGCAAAAATAACTGAAGCAAGTGCAAACAATTCACGCCATAGCAATGTAACTTGAAGGGGGGGTCGGGAGCAGATTTTAATGGGTCAGTAAGCTGGTGAGCCACTTTTATAATGGCTAGTGAGTTGGTAATGTATATCTACATGTATATCTAAATATATAAATTAATATACTTATAAATTTTATGAGAAATAATTGAACATTTTTAAATATAATTTTTCAAGTGTTTAAACTGTCTGTCTCATGAGTTTTATTCAATAATATTAGGCTGGTGGGTCGCATCAGGCCTGTGGGACACCTGTTTGATAGCACTATTATATTATTATTCTATTGCTATAGATAATACATTCTCATCCCATTCCAATACATTTTAGACAATAACTTTTTCCCCCAGTCTTCACTTCTATTCTAATATACAGCATATTATTACTTCAGTCCAGTACACAAAATCTTTATTGCGTTACATAGTACTGTAAATTATAATTTAATTTCATTACATAGTACTGCACATTAATGTTTCGTTCTGATAC
The DNA here is from genome assembly GCA_027410445.1 of Discoglossus pictus. Taxonomy (NCBI): domain Eukaryota; kingdom Metazoa; phylum Chordata; class Amphibia; order Anura; family Alytidae; genus Discoglossus; species Discoglossus pictus. The sequence continues at coordinate 49,156,560 of CM050167.1, forward strand.
ACAGTACATTATCACTTGATTGCATTATATGGTACTGTAGATTATCACTTCATTTTGTTACATATTACATTATAACTTTATTTCATTACACAATCCTGTACATTATCGTTTCATTCCGATACATAGTACATTGCCAATCTTTTCCTATAATTAAAACATTTCACCCCTCTAAACAGTATATCCCCACTATATTATTGTACAGAGTACTTTCCTTACACTTATACAAAGCTTAAACTTGTTCTAGTACTTTGAAAAACTTTATATAACATGTCTTTATCATTTGCCTGTTAGATGTAAAAATGTCCTAAAACTCCATTCATTTTGGTGATTATCAGCAGTCATTTCTATGGCTCTGCATTTCACATCCAAGGCAAACCTTCATACTGGCCGATTATCACATTTATCCAAATTTTCCATTCACCCCTGAACTAGGTCTTGTACATTATCTTTTATATTATTCTGATTACAATGAAGCCTTTATTCCATCTTGTGTTCTTTATAGTTCCCTGAGGGCCTATAAGACAAGGGAAACGACTCATTTGTTCTTTTTCCTCCCCGAAAAAAAACTTTGTATTTAAAAGATGTCCAGTGTCACTGGGCCACATTAATAAGGCCTTTTCATGCCGTGGGCATTATTAAAGCTAATTCATAATTAATTAGTGTGCATGGAGTGAGCCCATAACAAGATGCATCTTTTGCTTGGTTAAACACGTTGCTCTCTCTTTGGAATGGAAAATTTAATGCACGTGTGCATGCTGGGCCTTGGCGAAGACTTGCCTTTTAACTGTTTCACAGCTGGATATATTCCAGCTCACCCACGCATCACAATAGCGAAATGTTAAACCTTATAACTGCGTGTATACCAGATTATATGCAATTGTAGATTTCTGTATTAGTTTAACAAGGTTGTCGCTTTTTTCTTATTTTGCAAAGACCAATTTATTACATTTTTATTCCAAGGCCTAAGACTGCAAAATAAAGAAAAGGGGTGAATACTTATGCCAGGCACTGTATATAGCTGGATAGGACCATGACATCTATCTATCTATTTATCTATCTATCTTTCTACAGCTTGTTGCATAAGCAATAAACTCCTTGGGCTTCTCAACAATCAAAATTTGGTTAACTTGGATTTTTACAAGTATGCTTGACACTGACCCAAGGGACTCACCGCTGTAATTGTGGCCAAAGATGGTTCTACCAAGTATTGACTCAGATGGTCATCTCCATTAGTATTCTACAAAAATTTCCCCTATCTGTCATGTCTGTTATATCTCACCCTCCAAGGCTTGAAGAGAAAAATAAGGAAAATACATTGTCAGTGCTACAAAAGTGTAAATAGCAATTCACTGAGGAACAGTGAGCTAATCTCAACCTCAAAGGTTCCCACCTACTTGACAAAAACATATACTCACAGAAAATGGGGAGTATTAGAAGACAATGATGAATATGCTTAGGGCTGCGTACAATTGCATACATAGGGCCTCATTCAATTGCGATTTGGCCAATTGAATAGGGCTCTAAATATGGCATACTTATTTTTTAAAGAAGTCTTTAGTTAGTAAAGACCTTGCTTTTGGATAGAAGTTCACTAACTAAAAACTTCTAAAAAATATGCTATGTGCTTATTTAGAGCCCTATTTAATTGGCTAAATCACAATTGAATAAGGCCCATAGGCAATAAATATAAGTGTTGTTATTCTTCTTACCTTACTAAAACAGTTTGCCCATTATCAATACCAGTTATTAAAATAGAGTAATAGAAATCTCAATTTAAGTTCCAATTTCAGCTAAACTAAAATTAATTTTAAATTAAATAGCATTGTAGAGAGCTGAAACTCCTATATTAAATGGACACGCATTTTATGGAAAGTAGCTTTCACAATCATTTCATTCTCTTTCCAAGATGTGGAAATAGTTTTTGAATTTTTGAAATTGCAGTTTTAGCAGAGTTAACTTATTCAGGAGATTTTATGCTCCTCTGTGTTAATATTAAGGGTACACTTCTCTTCAACCAATCAGAATAGTGGTTCTTCACTGCTTGGACAACAGCAGAGGGCAGTAGATAGATAGATGGATATGGAGTAGTAGTATGCAAAAGCTAAAATCCAGTAGTTTAATTCATAGTTGTACTTGCTGCCAATTCTGGATTGCAAGAAGTTAGTACTAGGCATGTTCTTGTTGTTTAGTCATTCAGTCATTTCCAACTCTCAGTGACCTTATGGACTGCAGCACTCCAGGCACATCTGTCAGCCACTGCCCCTCTGAGCTCTATCCACCTCATGTTCATTGCTTTAGTGACCTCATCTTTCCATCTCTGTCTTTGCTTTCCACCTCGTAAGCCTTCAGTCTTTCCCAGCCTCACAGACTTCTTTAGGGAATCCTGTATTCTTATGATATGGCCAAAATATTTGGCCTCATGATCATACCTTCCAGTGAGCAGTTTGTGTTGATTTCGCCAACACCACAATTCAAACGCATCAATTCTACGGCGCTCAGACTCCTTTATGGTCCACCTGTCACATCAGTATGTTACTACTGGGAATACCATAGTTCTAACTATGCAGACCTTTGTTGATAGTGTAATATCTTTACCTTTTACTAGCTTGTCCAGACTTGCCATAGCAATCCTCCCCAGAATCAAACATCTTTTTTTTCATGGCTACAGTCACCATATGAAGAGATCTTGGATTCCAGAATAATAAAAATCTGTCACTGCCTCCACTTCTTCCCCATTAATTTGCCAGAAACTGAGATTGCCATTTGCTGTGATCTTGGCTTTTTTAACGTTGAGCAGCAGGCCAACTTTTGCACTCTCTTCTTTTACCCTCATCAATAAGTCCTTTAGTTCCTCCTCACTTTCAGCCATCAGAGTAGTATCATCTGCGTATCTGAGGTTGGAGCACTCATTGGCACTGCCTTTTTTTGGGATTGGGATGTAGACTGACCTTCTCCAGTCTATTGGCCACTGTTGAGATTTCCAAATTTATTGGCATAAGGCATTAGATTGTAAGTTTGTGAGTTTTCAATCTTGCGTGGTTCTTTGGAGAAAATTCAAAGACAGGGCCCTCCATCCTCTGCAACGTGTTAATACTGCTATTGTTTTTATCGCGATTGTAACCCATGTACAGAGCTATGGAATATGTTGGCGCTTTACAAATAGATTATAATAATAGTAATAATAAGACACACAACACTTTCACAGCATCATCTTGTAGAGGTTTAAAATGTTCAGCTGGGATTCCATCAACTCCTGCAGCCTTATTATCAGCAAGATATCCTAGGGCACATATCACTTCACTCTCCAAGATGTCGGGCTCCAGATCCTTGTAAAAACTTTTGAGATCATTGCTGCTGTTACGATCCTTCTTCTATAGATCGTATAGTACAAGATCCATTTGTAAGAAATATATATTTTTATATGTGGGTATATGTATGTATAGATATATGTATGTGTATATGTGTGCAATATCTACACTGGGTTTTGGAAACTTGCCATCTGCCCATAAGATACCTCTCACCTGGCCCATCTTGCTCTGTGAGCATGCTGTAGTCTAAGACAATAATGTCTACCACCTCAATCAGTATATGTAAAATAAGAGGCAAGAACAACTTCCATCAGTGACATCACCACTGTTCTGAGCATGCTGGGAATTTATAACTGACTGAGCTGTGAGTCACAGCCAGCTCCTTAGACTCCAATGCATCATGCAGTACAGAGCCTATTGGCTGCCACTGCTACACAACCGTGCTCATTATTAATGCAGGACACAGGAGGATGGCTATAAGAAGCACCAGATGCAAATATATGTGTGTTACTGCTCTATTTGTAAATAATGAGCAGTTTGGATAACTTCCTTGGCCCTTAAGTTAATTTTTCATCACGGACACTCAGAATGCTGAACTGATTGGGTCAGAAGTTCAAGATTCAGCTTAAGAATCAATTAAACTGCATCTGAGTTCTACGCTGTGGTAGTTACCTTTGTGTTTCTGTGTTCCTAAGCAGTTCACATCACCTAACAGCAATACAAGGCATGTATTGAGAGGGGGAGGGAAGGGGAGAGAGGGGGTGAGGGGAGTGAGAGGGTGGAAGGGAGAGAGGGTGGAAGGGAGAGAGCGAGGGAGGAAGGTAGAAAGGGAAGCAGGAAGGGAGAGAGGAGAGGGAGAGGAGGGAGAGAGGGAGGAAGAGAGAGAGGTGGAGGGAGTGAGAGGGAGCAGGGGAGGGAGGTAGAGCAAGAGAGGGAGAAGGGAGGGAGAGAAGGAGGAAGGAAGGGATGAAGTGTGAGGGGGTGAGAGAGAGGCGAGGGAGGTGGAGAGAAGGGAGGGAGGGAGAGAGAGGGGTAAGGAGTGAGAGGGAGCCTGGGGATGTAGAGGGATCGAGAGAGGTATGGGGAGAGGGAGGGAGAGAGGGAGAAAGAAAGGGAGTGAGGGGGAGAGAGGGGGAGGAGAGTGTGAGATGTAGGGGGAGAGGGAGAGAGAGAGAGAGAAGTGCACAGAGATAGAGGGCGCACAGAGAGGGAGAGGGCACACAGAGAGAGACAGCACTGAGACAGACAATTCTAAATAATATATGATACCGTAATTTATGAGGGGCAAGTGACTAGAAAAAAAATAAAAGAAAGAATGAAATGTCTTCTCTACTGCTCTCAATAAAGAAATGCAAAAAATAAATTGAGACGAAAAGAAAAAGAGATAGGGAGGTTAGAAGAGACATAAATAGTAATGTCAAAATCTGTGATATTAATTTAAACCGAGTGTTGCTTTATTCGCTTTGTGTTAAATACAAAGGAGACGAGAAATACATTTTTCTAAACTATGCAAAATAACAACATATTCTTGTTTTTGCTTTAGGGGAAATAAAAGGAACAGCTGAAATGATATTAAATTGTAGTGTTCTGGGAATGAGGGAGGGCTGGTAACATCCACAGGCTCTGCTCCCTGCTTACACACAGACACCTGGGCAAGTTACTATAATAGGGACTCTATTGCCCAACGTCAACTATATATTGTATTAGGTATTTGATTCTAAGGTGAATCATTTCAGTATTGAAATGAGTAGGTCCTAAATACTAATTAGCTGCTCTGATGTGCTAATTAGGATCACATTCTGACTAAAACAATGCCTCATAAGGATCTTTTCTATCACATTTATCAAGGTGCAAATTAGGATATTAAGGTGCACATTAGCATAAAGGAGCTGCAAAATATATGCTGCTGAATATCTCAGAAATAATGTACTGTAGAGGAAAATGGCTAGTATAATGTATGGAAAGTTTTTTTAACTCTCTTTAAGATAAAGTCCAGCTTTGGGTGGTTGGAGGTAATAGTCTCCCTTTAATATGGAAGAGGCAGTTTAAGCACATCTTCTCTCTATTCTACTGTTTTTTTCCCATAATGATTTATCTCTCACAGTGGAGACTAATGAGGAAGAAGAACATGCCCAGCTGGTATAAAAATCTCTGTGGCTGTTATTATATATTCATCTGGGGGACCTTTCCTCTTATCTGCCCCCAAATGCAATAACATGCAGTGGCCAGCAGATGGCGTGGCTCTAAGCACTGCAGACTTTGTTGAGCTTGTTCTTAGGGTTAGCGTTAGGTTTAAGGTTAGGGAATAGGGTTAGGGTTTATGGTTATGATTTAGGGTTATTGTTTAGGGTTAGGGCTTAGTGTTAGGGTTTGGATTTAGGGTTAGGGATTAGGGTTAGGATAGTAGCAGATAACGTAAAATAAACCCTAAATCCTAAACCCTGACTCTAAATGTGCAGTGGTGAGCAGCGGCCAGCTGGAAAGATACCAACAGGAAAGATACCAACTGAGATAGCTCTTGTAACTTTTTCACCCGCACCCACCCCTGTGAGAGATAATTATTTATGAGAGACAAAGTCATTAGGAAACACAGAGGGCCATTTCATATAATTTATGCTTAAAATACTCAACATTCTAGGGCAATTATCTAATGCATAAAAATGGAAATTTACAGGACTCAACAAATGCCAGGAGCCAGGTTGTCATGCCACAAAATGCTTACAGGCACCTAGAGCCAGGGCAGTGTTGTCGTTACATTCTCCAGGTTCAGCACCGCACCCTCCAGCCGAACCTACCTCTGTGTAAGTGATGGGTGAAAGCTGCTGCTGCTAGAACAGCCCTCGTTGAGATATATATTTTCTCAGATTTTTTTTAAAAAAAGTTGTTTATAATGATCTCTACTATTTAAAAGCTATACATTCGAAACTATTACAATATGTACTATTTTATTCAAGATTAGCATTCATTGTCTGGAAAGCTGTGTGTGACTGATTATTTAACATGAGTAATCCATCAAACAAACTTGAAAAGTGGAAATACAGTAATTCCCTGCTTCGGGTATACAGGAAATTCAGACAATTAATTGATACATTTCACCCAGAGCTCATTTATAATTAAAATACTTTTTTTTAATTTGTATTCAGGATTCCTGTGGATGTGACACACATGATAATGCTCATTGATATATTTCCTAAAATGTTATGCATTTTTCTTGATAAGGTAAACTATATGAATTTCACAAAGGGAATAAAACTGCTCAGGCATATTTTGCACTAGGCAACTGACTAGGGCATCTGACTCACATGGTACATCATTGTAGCACTGCAGGTCATATATGGCATTTTTGAGAAAAATATACATCTTCAGCTATTGCTTTATCACCTTAATATACAGTTTCTAAACAATCTTACGCTCTGTTTGCAAAGTGCTCTTTTGAATACACAATATAGATTTTTGACTAATATCTCTTTAACCTTCCTGGCGGTCTGATAATGTCAATATTTTTGACATAATCAGGTCCCCCATTCGGATCTACCCCCCCCCCCCCAGGTCCCTCATTCTGACCCCCCCCCAGGTCCCTCATTCTGACCCCCCCCAGGTCCCTCATTCTGACCCCCCAGGTCCCCCATTCTGATCTCTCCCCTACCCAGGTCCCTCATTCTGATCTCCCACCTCTCCTCCCAGAACCCCCAATGACCCCCCCCCAGAACCCCCACCATGATCCCCCACCCCAATCCCACACACATCCCCCCCTCACCCCAGGCCTCCCCTCCCAAATAACGCCAGACATCGCTGCACGCCGGCGTGCACAACACCGGCCCGGCCATCCTACCTAAAATTAACGTTTTAGTAAAAATGTGTTGATCTTGAAGCTCCAAATACTGCTCCCAAAGAAAAGCTGTTTAGTTATGGTTAGTGACACATTTTATCATATAAAATCAGTTCTTCATAATTAAAGCACAGTCCTAGCAAAAACACTTCACGATAGAAATAACTTATGGATTTTTGCTCCTCCTCCTCATTGGGTCAGGGAGAAGAAATCTTTCCCTATAAAAGACCACTCCAAATAAGTCTTGTTTGATCAAAAATAGGTCCAGGAACAAGTCCAGGAAATTAAAATTACACATTCTCTCTTTAAACATTTTCCTGAACTAGTTCATGGTAGCAATAACATATGGGTATTTTTTTGTCATTTCCGACTCTCTGTGACCTTGTGGACCATAAAATACCAGACACATCTTTATGTCCATGGTCATGCTGATCCACTTGGGTTTCATGGCATAGATACTGGAGTGGGTTTCCAGTTCCTTCTCCAGTGGGCCACAGCATACATCTGGTATTCCTAGATGGTCTCCAATCCAAGTACTGACCAGGCCAAACCCTGCTTGGCTTCAGTGTGGTATGACCTCTTGGTTCCCTGACTGGAATTGAACCCAGGTTGCAGTGGTGAAAGCACTGAATCCTAACCACTGGGCCACCATGGAACTACCCAAGTTTAAATTAGAGGAGGTGGGGGGAAAAAACATTATGAGACCAAATTTCTATGCAAATTTATTTTTTAATTGATTCAAGGACTTTTAATCTAAAATTAGATTCTTGTTTAGTAAGGACATCCAAACTATAGTGACTCAAGAAGGTATTATAAGAATATCAGCTGGAGGATCTGCATACTTCATCTGCTAAAAAAGATTGCTGGCTATGGCCCATAATGTAGATACCGCCCTTGTAGAATAAGCTTTTAAACAAGTAGGAATAGGCTTTCCCATGGTATTATAGTCTTTCTTAATACAATGCACAATCGATTTACTGATGAGGGAAGAAATTGTCTTTTCTCCTCTTTTCTTACCCACTGGATGAATAAATAAGCAATCTGTTTTTCTCCATTCTATGGTTCTAAAAATATAGCTAGATAACTCTTTCACAATGTCTAGACATTGTAGGTCCTCTGCTGAAGTTATGGCTGGAAAATACATTTCTTGAGTTAGATACCAGGTGAAAAGATGATACTACCTTTGGGAGAAATTGGAGTGCGGTGTAACGGAACCCATCACTGTTTTACCCTGTTTTATAGTTATTATTATGGTTAAAATATGATCCTACTATTATACTCTATGTATGTTGGTTTATGCTCTGCAGAATATTAGCCCAGACTATTGCAGACCTTGGCATAATAGATAATCCTATTACAGAGACTCCTCATAAGATAAGGAAGTCTATTGTATAAAGTGTTTTCATTCTCAGACATAAGAACAAAGAAGGATGATCTAATCAATGTCTGATTGTATCAAAGTTGCCAGGTAGCCTCAGGGAGGTGTGGCCACACCTATTGTCCCTCTATGTGTATTGTGTGGCCAACTATGGGGGATGTGTATTGCCTGTGGGAAGAGATGTGTATATATATTTCTGCACATAACAAAATAAAGTCAGTATTTCTTTGCCTCCCAAATTGAGTGTCGTCCAATATGGGAGGCTGGGGATGGTGAGACTGTAGTGCTTCTTGGATATTTTACCGTATGCCAGCGGAGATATTGGATTTGTGTTCCAACTCTGTTACATTTGGTGGCAGTGGTGGGATTGTTCCCACGGTCAGAAGGACAGCTACAGGAGACACCATTCCGTGGAGTCCAAATTGAGGGCAACGCTAGTATCCGTACAGCGCTCCTGGCTACAGCAGGATGGAACCGGCTAGTTTTCGGACAGTGTTCCATGATGAGGAGAAGGAGGCGGCCGCGGACTACAGGGATACAGACAGAAAGGAACTCATGGAGGGAGACCGGGCAGCGGCTACAGTACCTCTTACGGACAGCACACAGACTGAGTTTGGAAGAGAACTCCAAAGCAGACTGGCCTTTTTCCCAGGTACGCTTCCCATAAGAACCTTGGAATGGTTAATGACAGATGTCCATGAATACATAACGGAAAAGCAGAGGGCACGGGGGCAGTCCATCTTGGGAGCTGCTTACCCACCTCCCTCCCACAATTAACCCCCCCCAGCACTGCGTCCGGGTGGTGGGAACTACCAAACCCCTCCACGGTACATCAGGTGCCACACGTGTAACCAGCAGGGCCACATGCAGAGAGACTGTCCCAGAAACAGAAACCGCTCCACGTGGAATACTCCAACTAATTACCCTCCCCAGCGGCAGTGTGTATTCCAGGGAGCAGAAGGTGCCATCCTTCCTCCCCAGCGGCAGTGTGTACCCCAGGGGGCCGAAGGTGTCGTCCTTCCCCCCCAGCGGCAGTGTGTATCCAAGGGAGCAGAAGGTGCCGTCCTTCCTCCCCAGCGGCAGTGTGTACCCCAGGGAGCAGAAGGTGCCGTCCTTCCTCCCCAGCGGCAGTGTGTACCACAGGGGGCCGAAGGTGTCGTCCTTCCCCCCCAGCGGCAGTGTGTACCCCAGGGAGCAGAAGGTGCCGTCCTTCCTCCCCAGCAACAGTGTGCACCCCAGGGAGCAGAAGAGGCCGTCCTTCCTCCCCAGCGGCAGTGTGTACCCCAGGGGGACGAAGGTATCGTCCTTCCCCCCCAGTGGCAGTGTGTATCCCAGGGAGCAGAAGGTGTCGTCCTTCCTCCCCAGCGACAGTGTGTACCCCAGGGAGCAGAAGGTGCCGTCCTTCTTCCCCAGCGGCAGTGTGTACCCCAGGGGGCCGAAGGTGTCGTCCTTCCCCCCCAGCGGCAGTGTGTTTCCCAGGGAGCAGAAGGTGTCGTCCTTCCTCCCCAGCGGCAGTGTGTACCCCAGGGAGCAGAAGGTGCCGTCCTTCCTCCCCAGCGGCGGTGTGTACCACAGGGGGCCGAAGGTGTCGTCCTTCCCCCCCAGCCGCAGTGTGTACCCCAGGGAACAGAAGGTGCCGTCCTTCCTCCCCAGCAACAGTGTGCACCCCAGGGAGCAGAAGAGGCCGTCCTTCCTCCCCAGCGGCAGTGTGTACCCCAGGGGGACGAAGGTATCGTCCTTCCCCCCCAGCGGCAGTGTGTATCCCAGGGAGCAGAAGGTGTCGTCCGTCCTCCCCAGCGACAGTGTGTACCCCAGGGAGCAGAAGGTGCCGTCCTTCCTCCCCAGCGGCAGTGTGTACCCCAGGGGGAAGAAGGTGTCGTCCTTCCCCCCCAGTGGCAGTGTGTACCCCAGGGGGAAGAAGGTGTCGTCCTTCCCCCCCAGTGGCAGTGTGTATCCAAGGGAGCAGAAGGTGCCGTCCTTCCTCCCCAGCGGCAGTGTGTACCCCAGGGAGCAGAAGGTGCCGTCCTTCCTCCCCAGCGACAGTGTGTACCTCAGGGAGCAGAAGGTGCCGTCCTTCCTCCCCAGCGGCAGTGTGTACCCCAGGGGGCCGAAGGTGTCGTCCTTCCCCCCCCAGCGGCAGTGTGTACCCCAGGGAGCAGAAGGGGCCGTCCTTCCTCCCCAGCGGCAGTGTGTACCCCAGGGGGCCGAAGGTGTCATCCTTTCCCCCCCCCAGCGGCAGTGTGTATCCCAGGGAGCAGAAGGTGTCGTCCTTCCCCCCCAGCGACAGCTTACCCTAACAAGCAGAGACACCAATCTCCCAGATGGCGCAGATGGGACCATGGTCTCTGTGCCTGACCTACCGGGATGCTGGACAGCCTGTCCAGATCCCCCAACTACCCTCACTGGGACAACCGGAGGAGGGGGTAAGTACAAATCCCCCTCCCCAGGGTTAACAGAGGAAATGTTAACCCCCACTGACCCCCACCTTTCCCAGGCTACTGAGCCGGAATATGTCCCAGGTACCCCAGAAGAAGAGCTGACAGCGGGGCAGAGTGCAGTCGGCCTCTGCCCTCCCTTTGTCCCTTGTACAGAGCAGGATGTCCTGCAGGTTATACCAGCAGAAGAGCTGGCATCAGGGCAGAGTGCCGCTGGCCTCTGCCCCTCAAGTCCCCTCAGCGTGTTGCCCCATCACCACAGCGAAATATCCAGGTGCCTGGTTAGACTTCCCCCCAAAGGGGAGATGTAGGACGAAGTGCCTTTTGCCACTTTGTCCTGGAGAGGACTTATTGCCAGCCTCCTGCCCTGCGACTATGGCCCTGGGACATATTGCCCTTTAAAACCAGTATTCGGCCATACCAGAGTGTATGTCACTCATTCTGGCCCTTTAAATATAGGGGGGTCATTCGGTACTTGCCCTGTAGGAGCGGTGATACCCCAGATAGCTATGCCATGGAGCCCATTCATATAATGAAAGACTATGGGAAAGCTACATGGCAATTGAACTGTGTGAATAGGATCTGAGCGCTATTCGGTAGTTTTGTGCGCTCCGATCCCAGCTTTCTGGGGATATGTGAAATGTCTGTGTGTTATGTGTAAAAGGTGACTTTATGTATTTTAAAGTGGTTTATGTTTTTGTTTTTTTTTGCAACCATGTGCTCAATGGAGTCTGCCTCTATCCCTGGATAATTGGATTACTTTCCCCATTGTCTCCAGTACAGAGGCCTCTGTAAAACCTGTTTGTAAAATGTATTTTCCCTCTCCTTGAAATGTTTATTGCTGTGAATGCTGTATGAAGTGTGCGTTTGTTTTGTTCTTGAAATGTGAGGAAATGTGAATTGCAGTAATGCTGATGGGTTGTCAAACTAGAGAATTGACCAACAAATACTTTTGTCCGGACATCCCCAGGCCGATCCGTTGGGATCAGACCGTGTATGCCGGCTTATGGTCACGGGGGAGGTGTGTAACGGAACCCATCACTGTTTTACCCTGTTTTATGGTTATTATTATGGTTAAAATATGATCCTACTATTATACTCTATGTATGTTGGTTTATGCTCTGCAGAATATTAGCCCAGACTATTGCAGACCTTGGCATAATAGATAATCCTATTACAGAGACTCCTCATAAGATAAGGAAGTCTATTGTATAAAGTGTTTTCATTCTCAGACATAAGAACAGAGAAGGATGATCTAATCAATGTCTGATTATATCAAAGTTGCCAGGTAGCCTCAGGGAGGTGTGACCACACCTATTGTCCCTCTATGTGTATTGTGTGGCCAACTATGGGGGATGTGTATTGCCTGTGGGAAGAGATGTGTATATATATTTCTGCACATAACAAAATAAAGTCAGTATTTCTTTGACTCCCAAATTGAGTGTTGTCCAATATGGGAGGTCGGGAATGGTGAAACTGTAGTGCTTCTTGGATATTTTACCGTATACCAGCGGAGATATTGGATTTGTGTTCCAACTCCGTTACATGCGGTTCTAAGGCAGACTTTTTCTGCCTCAAATAATAGACCTTGGAGATCTGATACCCTCATTATTATAATTGTTTATTTGTAACGTGCCGACATATTCCGTAGCGCTGTACATAAGTTAAGATCCAGGCAAAGATAAATACAAATGAACACATAGGGAAGTATGGAGGACCCTATCTTTGAGCTTGGGATCCAGTGTACATAGTGCTTTCCCCAAAGCACCTCATAGATGATATAAAAGCTACTAAAAAGCATTGTAAGAAGGTTCAATGGAGAAGGAAGAACATGACTTCATGGGGGGACAAATGCAGATAACTGCCTTCATATATCTTTTCATAATTTTGTAGGATGCCCACAGAATACCTGAGAGGTCTGAGATTGTAACCTTTAAGGTTCTATGGGTGAGGCCTGTGTCCAAGAACAGATTGCAACAAACCTGATGGGTGATTGGTTTTGAATATCAACCTTCATATGATATGGGGCCCATTCTGCAAATTGTAACCGTAGTGGATAGTAGACTGAGGAAGTAAATTTCAATCTACAAGCAATCAACGACAGGGATCTTATATATTGGTGAAACAGAGGACCTTATAGAAGGAGATCTCACCTGGAAGGAAGAAGAACTGGAGGCTCCACAGAGATAATCCTGAGAAGGGGAAACCATGGTCTGCTTGGCCAAAATAGGACAATAAAAATGTTTTCAACAGGACATGTTTGATGACTGAAAATGGAGGGAAAATGAGTATTTGGGCTTGTTGCTATGAGGTATATCCAAGGACCACTCAGGTTTTGATGACATCCTAGAAGATTACTGGATTTAAATGGTTGAATAGTGTGTCTGCTCAAGAATTCTGTTTTCTCTTCCTTGTAAGTAAACAGTGGATACCCCCAATAGATTTTCTTGAGTCATATCATAATGTGGATAGTTGTTGCAGCAAGGGAAGAGGGAAATAGATTTGTTAAATAATTGGATCTAGGTCCCAGCAGAGACTCTACAATCTATTTAACAATAGGAATTAGGAGTTATTTATAATGGATATTTGGGATAATTCCCAAATTTAAAACAATAATCCATTGCATTTGGATTTCATATAAGTTAAATAATTTAGCAGTAACAACATTAATGTGATTTAGCATTTGTTGACATCAAGAATTAAGAATAACTCAAATAAATAAATAATTTCTGATTTGCAAAAGCCACCCTCTCTTTATCATTCGTGGTCAACATTGCATGAGTCCAACTAATACGTTTTGCATTGGATCCACATGAAAATATTGTACGTAGCTGAATTAGACAGTCCTTAAAAATATTTTATTATTAATTGTACTTATGTTTGGGTCAAATCTAAGAAGTCTGGTTATTATATTACTTACATTTTGTGATATATTGTGTAGATAGATATATGACAACTCAGGTTTGGCTATTTCTTTAGTGCATTAGCAACAATAAAAATAGAGGTGCTGAATAAGAGAAGGAAATAACCTTAATTGGTTAGTTCTATTGATATGATAATCCTGTAGTATATCAGTCTGGTCTCACTCAATAGAGTGACCGAGCTCCAAAATATCAGCCAATTTTACCATGAACAGGAGAAAAAGCACTCTTTTAAGTGAGACCAGACTGATTTACTCCAGAATATTTCTTCCTGTCTTCAAGTGAGCTAAAAGAGGCTGCTCTCTGAGTAGGTGACCAGGCCTTTAAGACAAATCTACTGAGGTGTTGTTCGTTCTTAGATTGAGCTCCTCTGACTTTGTTGTTGCTTATTTCTTCAGTGCATACAGAAAATGCCTACATGGATATACTTAACTAGGAAAGAAAGAGCAGAGAGTGCTTAGTTGTATTGACTATATTTTCCTAGTGACTTGCCTGTCAAAAAATGACGGTCAATAAAATTTGAAGTCATGGGAATGCTTTTTGAGACATAATTGAAACCGTTTTATACTGTGAGGACCTCATTGCGAGCCTCTCATGTCGTGTACTTTTGGTCCTCTGAGAGAGATATATATTTCTATGTATATGTAGTTAAGTAATAATTAATTATTTCTGCAATAAATAAATATACTTTAATTATTAATATTTGATATATGGAGCGAGCAATAGGCTGAAGAGCTAACAATCTGTTTGTATTTTGCGTCTGCATAGAATATACATTTTGTGTTCGTGTCCTGCTTATAAAGTGTAATGAATGTTTGAACTGTGCATTCTAAATAGGTTGCGTGCGCGACGTAAAGCCGTTGGTTTATTGTGTAGTTGGCCTGTTGCTGTAACTCACTCCAGCTTGTTGTTGAGCATATATTGTGTTTAACACCTATTATCAGTTAACGGCAGAGTATGACAGTTTCTCACTCCATGATGGGCATCATCCTGCAGATGCATTAACAATCAGATTCAAGTGTATATTATCTTCCAATACCTTTCATACAGCTTGTGAGCTGCCTGAAACAGGCACAAAATGGCTGCACCTTAATTATGTTACTAGCTCCGAGACCTGAACATTTTGACTTATTTTTTTAATACATTCTTATAACACTTTAAAAATTCAGTGAAGAAAATCTGGGATCTATCCTGTTATGTGCACGCATGGCACAGGAAGCCTCCTGGTGCCGGGCGGGCTCGCGTCCCGATGTACTCCCCAACCCTCTAACACTAACCCCCTACACCCCTTGGCGGCCCTAACCCTAACCCCCTACACCAGTTACTGGCCCTAACCCTAAAGCCAAGCCCCTATCCCTAACCCCCTACACCCCTTGGCGGCTCTATCCCTAACTCCCTACACCAGTTACTGGCCCTAACCGTAAACCCAAGCCCCTAACCCTAACCCCCTACATTCCTTGCCGGCTCTAACCCTAACCTCCTAACCCTCTTAGCCTAACCCCCTAAAAGTAGCTTCCTAACCCTAAACCCCTTAACCCCCTACACCATTTACCGGCCCTAACCCTAACCCCCCAACCCTAACCTGAAAACCCCTAATCACTTACTGGCCACTTACAGACAGCTACATCAGGACGTCTTGCCAGAGCTGAAGCGTGGGTGCATATAACAGGATAGGTTAAAAATCTGACACAGGGCTACTCTTGCAAGGAGCTATTTAAAAGGATCAGTGAAAAATAACACATGGAAAACTATATAAATACACATCTTCATTATTGTATTTTTGTATTAACTTGTAATTAGTTTGTCTGGAAGGTTGGTGCAGCTCACTTTCAGAGACGTGCGTCTTACCCTTATAAGCATGGGAGTAGGGGGTTGTAAAGGTTAAAAGTTTAAAGAGACGAAAAAAATGTGTCCCTGAGTGGTACAATTCAATAAATATACCGTATTTATTCGAGTATAAGCCGACCCGAGTATAAACCGAGGCACCCATTTTACCACAAAATACTGGGTAAAATGAGTGACTCGAGTATAAGCCGAGGGTGGGAAATGTGCTGCCCCCTGTGTCCCTCTTGTGCCCTCTGTGTCCCCCTCTCTCTCCGTGTCTCTTCTTCCCTCTCCCTTCCCTGTGTCTCTTCTCCCCTCTCCCTTCCCTGTGTCTCTTCCAACCTCTCCATTACCTGTGTCTCTTCCCCCCTCCCTTATCACCCTCCTCAACCCCACTCCTCAACCTCCCTCCTCATCCTTAATCTCCCTCCTCATCCTTAACCTCCCTCCTCATCCTCAACCTCCCTCCTCATCCTCAACCTCCCTCCTCAACCTCCCTCCTCACCCTCAACCTCCCTCCTCATCCTCAACTCCCTCCTCAACCTCCCTCCTCATCCTCAACCCCCTCCTCAACCTCCCTCCTCATCCTCCCTCCTCAACCCCCCATCATCAACCCCCCTCCTCAACCCCCCCATCCTCATCCTCTCTCCTCAACCCCCATCCTCAACCCCCCTCCTCAACCTCAACCCCCCTCCTCAACCCCTCCTCCTCGTCCTCAACCTCCCTCCTCAACCACTTCCTCAACCTCCCTCCTCAACCCCCCATCCTCAATCCCCTCCTCAAGCCCCCATCCTCATCCTCCCTCCTCAACCCCCCCATCCTCATGCTCCACCCCCTCCTCAACCTCAACCCTTCTCAACCCCACTCAACCTCAACCCCCCCTTAACCCCAACCCCCCTCCTCAACCTACCTCCTCAATCCCCCCATCCTCAACCCCCCATCCTCATCCTCTCTCCTCAACCCCCCATCCTCAACCCCCCTCCTCAACCCCTCCTCCTCACCCTCAACCTCCCTCCTCATCCTCAACCTCCCTCCTCATCCTCCCTCCTCATCCTCAACCTACCTCCTCAACCCCCCTCCTCAACCTCAACCCCCCTCAACCTCCCCCTTAATCCCCCTCAACCCAACCCCCCTCCTCAACCCCCCTCCTCAACCTAAACCCCCCTCAACCCCCCTCCCCCACCTAAACCCCCATAAATACCTTCCCCATCTCCCCTCACTTACAGGTATATGCTAATGACGCGGCACGCATGTGACGTCACATGCGCGCCGGCGCCGGGTCGAGGAGCGGAGGCCGTGCACAAGCACGTAAGTGAGGGGAGAGGGGGGAGGTATTTAGGGGGGTTTGGGGGGAGGAGGGAGGTTGAGGGGTGTTTAGGTTGAGGAGGGGGAAGGGAAAGACACACGGGGGGTAGAGAGACACACTGTGGGTTAGAGACACACGGGGGGGTTAGAGAGACACGGGGGGGTTAGAGAGACACGGGGGGGAGGGGGAGAGTGACTCGAGTATAAGCCGAGGGGGCCCTTTTTTGCCTTAAAAAAAGGGCTGAAAAACTCGGCTTATACTCGAGTATGTACAGTACATAAGTTTCCACAGCTGATTGGTGACTTCCATGTTCCTTTAAAGAGACTATGTCCCTTTGAAGAGACTATTTAGGCAATTATTTTTCAATTATGTAAATGTTATAACTAGGGGACTTTACAATTTTAACTTGTAAGGTAATTATCAAACAAAATGTGCACTTAATTTTACTTCTAACAACCTGCCCCTTTCTTTCTGTTCTCTCTCATGTAGAGTTTCACAGCTGTAACCTAAGGTCACTCCCTCAGGGAGGGGATTCACACTATCAATATCTCAGGCTGCTAACAAGCAGACAATGACGTGCTGCGTGTTTGAGCGTCATTGCACTGGTAGTGTGAAGCCCCTCCCCGTGGGTGTGACTTTAGGTCACAGCTGTGAAACATGGCACCTTACATAAGAGAGAACTGGAAGACAGGGGGGTGTTCCAGAAGGTGATAATCTGTTACTCTGGAGACTTCTTACAAGTAAGTAAAATGTGCATTTTATATATCAATTACATTGTGGATCATCATCAACTTAATTAAGCCACCTAGTTAAAAACATTGCCTAAAGAGTCTCTTTAAATCAGCACAGATCAGTCAGATAGAGGAGGATCAAACACATTCATATCAGCCTGTATTTCTGTAACCTTAAAAGATCACTATATTATAGGTAAAACATCACTTGTTTGTGAAGTATGTCACAAACGACCAACATTAGCAAATTTGTAAGCCATGAACATAAAACCATTTTAAGAAAAACAAAATCTTAATTTCTAAAGTTTCTGTTTGTGTATAGAAAGTTCCATCTGCTCAGGCATCAGCACTTCATGATAACCTGGCGTTTGAGATCATATTCTTATCTGCAGCCCATTGAGGGGAGTAGAGGAGGATTTGTGCAATCATTGGAGTTTTTGATATTTGATATCTACACATTTGCATCATACAGTGGCGCTTTTTCAAATAATTCATTTCTCATGCAAGAAAGCTTCACTATGTTTAAAACGTATACTGTTGTTTTGCATGAAAGAAATTTAGGAGTCGAAAAAAAATTGATGGTATATATTTCAAGTCCAATAACCAATTTATTGATTAAAGTGACTCTTTGTTTTTCTTTATAAAGGCTTTAACTAGGTGCATTAACTAATATTATCCTCAATGTAATTATCATATAAAATGTATGATTCTTGGAAGAAGCATAAGAGTAACAGATTTTTTTCTGGAACCTCCCCATTTCTTCCTGATCTCAGTCATGTATGGTCATTGGACCTTTCCCACTATCTTTCGACATCAGAGTGTGAACATTGCGGTTGAATGCTGTGCCACAGCACCTAGTGGTGAAAAAAGGTAGTGCAGGCAAAAAATAAATTAATAAATATACCCTCCTCCGACGTGGAGCAACTCGAAGGTGCTGAATTAACAGCGAGGCCATCACTATGTTTGATAGCTCAAGGCCTCTTCTTTCAGCGCGTCTTATGCACCACGTCGGAGGGGGGAATAATTTTTTGCCGGCACTACCTCTTTTTGGTGGTGGTAATATGTGGTGGCGGGCGTTCAAGATACTGGGAAAGGACCGGGTGAACTAAAGTCACACCAACAGAGAGGACTTCACACTACCTGTCACTGCAGCAGTATCAGATACTGGTAATAGGATGCCTCTCCTGGGCTGGTGTCACCTTAAGTCACAGCTGTGAAACATGGCACCTTACATAACAGAGAACTGGAAGGTGCATGTTCCAGAAAGCAAGAATCTGCTGCTCTGAGTTATGTATATACATTATACAGCATATGAAAATTACAGTGAGGGGGATAACTATCAGACAAGTTAAAACATTTATGTATAGCAAAAAGAGTCTAAAGTTTCCTTTTAACACTGCCTAATGCAACTGTCTGGCTTCCAAATCTAAAACAGAAACATAGACTATGTAATGTTTGAGCTTTATGCACCACACCCCTGAATCAGGAATTCTGTGTGACTTGGCTCTCTGAATGAACATGGTCCTCATAAATTCCCACAGCTGCCTGTGTCAGCACAAGTGTAAAACCGCTGAGTAACTTCTCACATAGCCAGGCCTCGTGATACTGTGGAGAAAGTGCAAATCTGCTTCCAAGTGATCCATCTCATTTAGCATTGGGTGGGTCCAGGTGTGGATGGCAGACAGATCTAGCAGAATATTATTAATAACACTATTTTCAAGGCCATGTTTACAATATGCTCCTCTGAAGAACTGGACTCTGAAACAGAATTTAATTTATTAATTACTAGTGGGCAACGGCATTACTATCTGTAGGATACTCCTTGCAGTCTTGTTATCTGCGTTGAAAAGTGCAACTACAAAAAATTAGCAGCTTTATTATGTATTTAAAGGTCATACTGGTCTGCCTAAGGTCTAGTTTTGTTTTGAGTGACAAGACACCCTGGTACTTTCCTGTTACGAGTACTCGAGCACAACGCCAGCAAAGGCGGCAGCAGTGGCGGTGAGCATCCTCTAGAAGTCGCTGCACACCCCTTATTATTATTATTATTGTTTATTTGTAACGCGACAACATATACTGTAGAGATACACATGAGTTAAGTTCAAGGCAAAATATAATTTCAATATTAACACATTGCAAAGGATGGAGGGCCCTGTGTTTGAGCTTGGAATCCGGTGTCCATAGTGCTTTCCGCAAAGCACCGTGCAAGACTGAAAACTTGCAAACGTATAGCGGATTCGATAGATAACTTTAAAAGGGGACTGGATTTATTTCTAATTAATAAGGGAATTCAGGGTTATCATGGATAAATAGAGAGGCAGTTTTGATCCAGGGAGAAGTCCGGTCGCCGGTGTCTGGGATCAGGAGGGAATTGATTTTTTTTTCTTTATATACAACTAATTAATTAATAGTTAATCCGCATATTGCAGATCAGAGGAGATCTTAAAAGGTTGAACATGATGGACTGAAAGTCTTTTTTCAACCTTAAATACTATGTAACTATGTAACTATGTATAGTCTATTTACCCCCTTATTTGATTTCTGATTTCCCACACTTCCTTGCAATGAACTAGTTGGCAATAGGAAAGGTAGTCAGTCAGGCATGGGTTATTTACTTTATAACCCAAACCCACTGCACCATGGGATGGACAGAAGGGGGGGGGGGGGGGGGCAACAAGCCCCCTGTTATTATATACTAGTCTTTTTATACATGTAACCCCTTCACTGTTGCTGCAGCATTGAAGGAAAATACCATGTCTGAAGATGCTTGCATTTATTTTATTCAAGTTATTGCTGCACACGTGCAGTGGAAAAACTTACAGCAATGTTGTAAGAAAGTGGGACAGTAAATAGGTTACTATGCCATGAATGTACTTCTCAAGGCTCATTTTAATATATATTTTTTTGTAAATACTGCAATGCACCTTGTAGTGACGTGTGTGAAGTATTTTGAACCTGTGGCTTCTGTCTGGTTATGACCATTCAGCTTATCTGTTTGCTTCCTTCCCTGACCTTACAACTGTATACATGCCAGTGTTACAGCTCACCATGCTATGACCTCTACCTGTTTATTATCTTCCCTGACCTCACATTCATATGACCTTGTGCCCGTTTTACTGGATTATCCTATCTTACACTGGACTTAGATCCCATGCCTGTGATCATTAATCTTCTGACAAGACCATGATCAGCAACTATATCGTTATATACTTTCCATAAGTATGAAGAATGGGTGTTACTTATTAGTTTGTTATCCAAGACCACCATGAACATTATATATATATACTAGCGAATTGCCCGTCAAAAAATGACGGCAATGAAATTGTAAGGTAGCTAAATTAGTAAATGAATATAGTGTACCTATTTTGAAGCATTGTGATGAAGAGCTGGCAATCTGTGTTGATGTTGCTGCAGCATTAGTGGTGTGGAGCTGCTGTATAAGCATGCTGAATGTGTGCAGTGTAATACTGTGCGTGCGCGAGACCAAACCGTTAGCGTAGTCGTGTACTTCCGCATTGGTGTAAAATGGCGAGTAATGTGTGGTATAGGTCTGTATCGGAATATCCGTAGGTGTTTTGCGAGTTTAGAGTGCTGTAGCCTCGTTTTCGTTTTGTTCGGCGGCCATTTTTTCTCTCGCTTAGATTTTTTTTTAGTCTCTAAACTGTTTTATTTCGAGTAAAATCGAGGTGTAAGTTGCATTTTTGAGGTCCTGGGTGCTCCCTCTTGGTGTAGGTAAGTTTTTTATGTATGTGCTGTGTGTATGTATTGTGTTTTAAATGTTTGTATGTCGGCGTGTTGCGTCCGATGTTTGCGAGGTCGTAATGTGTGGTAACGTGTTTCGTACGTTGTTTGCGTTCCTCGTAAAATTTAGCGAGTGTCGTAATTTGTGTGTCGTGTTTTTTGAGTAGCGACGTGAATTTTGCGAGAGTTTGAGGCCCTTGCCCAGTGACCTCGCCAGCAACTGAGTCCCTCGCTTCGCGAGGGGCCTCAGTTGCTGGCATGGAGCGCCTTCGGCGCTCCATGCCAGCAACTGAGGCCCTTGCCCAGTGACCTCGCCAGCAACTGAGGCCCTCGCTTCGCGAGGGGCCTCAGTTGCTGACATGGAGCGCCTTCGGCGCTCCATGCCAGCAACTGAGACCCGTGCCCAGTGACCTCGCCAGCAACTGAGGCCCTCGCTTCGTGAGGGGCCTCAGTTGCTGGCATGGAGCGCCTTCGGCGCTCCATGCCAGCAACTGAGGCCCTTGCCCAGTGACCTCGCTACGCGAGGGCCGCGGCTCGCTGCGCGAGCCGCGGCCCTCGCTTCGCTTCGCGAGGGCCGCGGGCTCGCTACGCGAGCCCGCAAGCTTGAGCAACGACTCGTACGCTCACAACTATATATGTGATATATATATATATATATATATATATATATATATATATATATATATATATATATATGCTAAAGCTCTTAGTTTAAAAAAAAACTCCCTTCTAATCTCCACTAAAAGCTGTTACAACTTCCAGCAACACAAGTGCACCACATATGAATAATGGCATAAATATCCTATTTTACGCAAATTTACCATCTTATTATTTTTACCTCTATCTATTTTCTCTGCTTCTCACCTGCTTCGTTCTCACTTACCATCATGCCCTCCTGCCTCCTATTATAATTCTCTTGACAAGTGTTAGGAGTGTTGCTAAAGTTTAACCCAGATGATTAGGTATGTAACAAGGGAGCAGCTCCTGTGAATATTGCCTGCTTTGCAATATAACACATTTCCATACCACTTCAGCTGTTCTTTTTATTTCCCCTGAAGCAAAACCTAGCAAAGCAATCAGTGCCTTGCAGGCCCCTCCAGCAGCAAAGAGCTTAGAGACCCCCAGAAATCCCTGCCTGATATTTCCTAATTCCCTCCATTTATCATCAACTTTTACCCCCCAAAACAACAAACACGTCATTCAGACGATCGTCATTAACAATCTTCATGCTGTTAGATGTTAGTCGGGGACTTGGCAGCTGATGCAGATAATACAATCTGGCCATCATAACCTAGGGAACAGAGTGATATATATATATATATATATATATTTTTATATATATAGATATATATATATATAGATATATATATATATATATATATATATATATATACAAATAGCATTATAATATCATTCATTTTATTATTATTCATTATATATTATATATTTATTTTTAAATAGCACTGAAAGTGTTTTCAGGATTTTTTTACTATCATTATAATATTTGCTGCTCCTAGGAAGAGGTGGAAGAGACGTGGGGGGGGGGGGGGGGGTAGAGACACAGGGGAGGGGGAGGAGGGGAAAGAGACACAGGGGAGGGAGAGAGAAGGGGAAAGAGACACAAGGGAGGGAGGAGGGGGGAAAGAGACACAGGGGGGATAAAGGAAGAGGTGGAAGAGAAGTGGGCGGGGAGAGACAAAGGGGAGGGGTGAAAGAGACAGGGGGGGAGAAGGGAAAAGAGACACAGGGGAGGGAGAGAGGAGGGGAAAGAAACACAAGGGAGGGAGGAGGGGGAAAAGAGACACAGGGGGCATAAAGGAAGAGGTGGAAGAGACGTGGGGGGGAAGAGACACAGGGGAGGGGTGAAAGAGACAGGGGAGGGAGAAGGGAAAAGAGACACAGGGGAGGGAGGCGGGGTAAGAGACACAGGGGAGGGGGGAAAGAGACAGGAGAGGGAGAGGAGGGAAAGCGACACAGGTGAGGGAGAGCGGGGGAAGAGACACAGGGTAAGGGAGAGAGGAGGGGAAAGAAACACAAGGGAGGGAGGAGGGGGGAAAGAGACACAGGGGGGATAAAGGAAGAGGTGGAAGAGAAGTGGGGGGAAAGAGACACAGGGGAGGGGTGAAAGATACAGGGAGGGAGAAGGGAAAAGAGACACAGGGGAGGGAGGCGGGGTAACAGACACAGGGGAGGGGGGAAAGAGACAGGAGAGGGAGAGGAGGGAAAGCGACACAGGTGAGGGAGAGCGGGGGAAGAGACACAGGGGAGGGAGGCGGGAAGAGACATGAAATATTATGCCATAATTTATGACGGGCAAATGACTATTTAAAAAATATTGTCTAATGCATCCACCCACATGTAACCACTTTAAAAACACCCCATCATTTAGTCTAGTTGTGTCCATGATGTCATTTCCTAGTTAAGGTAATTTTTACTAAAAAATAAAACACAGTGTTACTGTTGCAAGCTGTGCTAGGAAGTAGGTAATTGTCAAGTACCAAAATGTGCAGTAACGTTGCTTCATCAGATTATAATTTGTGAAGCAACACGAATGGTGCCACCAGTGCAGTGACCCCCCAAACCCCTGAATGGCACAGGGTGGTTCATGACAAAGTGGTTTTATATATCCGATAATTCATGACAACCACTTTCCTGCATAACATAAGTGATTAACAGATCTTTTATGGAAGGGATGAGGGAGGCAGTATCTAGTAGTCCTGCCATTGCATGACAATGGTTAGATACAGAGGCCCAACAAAGCTGATAATGTTGTTTTTTGTTATAGATGTCACAAATTTGAGTTTTTTGCAAAAAAATAAAGTGGTCAGCCATATGTATGAACAATAAGCATTTCTACTCTATTAAATATTTTTCTATGTCTTGTCACAATTTATCTCATAGAACATTTTGTTCTTCACGTCGTTCAGCAAACAATGAGCATTTAATATGTGATGACACAAAAAAAGCTACCATTCATTCCTAAGCATCTTGTACACAAAAGGCCCCATTTTATTAAGCGTTATCTTTGTTCTTATGTCATGCGTGTTCCAGGCTTTGTCGCCATGTTTATTAGCATTACATTCTCTTTGCAATAAATACAGACACACTTACAAGATCTATTTTCCTTTACAAAATGTCTTTCAAATTCCATTTTTCACCATGAACGGATCTTCTTTATTGTTAATTTCCACAGCATTTTGCTATTTTCTACGTATATATTGACACAGCATACTGCAACTGTCTGATGTTCTTTGAATTTTTCCATGATACATCGCTAATTGTTCCAATTTTGGATGTGACTCCTTATGAGCCTTTAAAAGTGCAATAAACATCAACAATACAAACAATAAAACTGAAAAGTACAAACTGTTTTTTTCTGAATATATACACTTGATGATGAACATATTTCAAAAAAGAAAAACAAATAAATACAAACTTTTAATTTACTGTTATATTGATTTTTTTTTAATGGGAGGAGCCACCATTTGTGTCTCTGATTGCAGAGAAGTGTTTGTTTCATTTGAAATGTGACAATCTTAAGTGTTTTTATTAATTTATTTTTGTATTGGCAGCTAATTGCAGATCACCACCCCACTTCCGGTTTCCGGTGCAATGCATGCTGGGAGTGACGTCACTTTTGGTTCCAGGAGTGGTGGATGATGGGAATTTGGCGCCAATGAGGAGGGAAAGGGCACTGAGGAGGATGCATAAAGACATCCCAAATATTAGGGGAACATTTTTATTCAAGATCACCATTGAGAAAGGCCAAGACTTGTCCGAAACACGTCTGATGGAATCCAATTTGATCTTTTATTATAATTACATTATTTATTTTATTGTTGCTGTTTTGTTAGCAATTTTCACCATATTGGTCCTATTTTTCCCTGATGTGAGAAGCCCAATAAATGGGTCTTAATTAGATCCACCATTATAAGATTAGAGCAAACATTATATGAATTGTCTTTCGTGCTGACCCTAAACTCACTGATATTGGAGCATCTTATGTGAGGCTTGCTAACCTCAACAATAGATGTCTCAGTCTGGGGAGTGAGGTCTGGATCTGTGAGTGGACACTGAAGCACTAAGACAGTTTCTATTTTTATTTTCTATCATTAATTGTAAAAGTATCCCTGTAACAATTATATATTGGATATTGGACTATTGAGACACTAAACATTGGGCCGTCTGGATTAAAAACAGCGACATAAGGACGACAGGACATCTCTCACGTGAATTGATATCATATTGAATGTGAGTGTAATGGTTTTAGTTATTTGCTATAATAAACCTTAATGTACATACTTCGCAATTGGTTTGGGTTTGCGCTTGTCCCTCCCACCCCTCTTCTTGTTTAATTGCAGATCATATTTGAAAATAATAGTTAAAGGGTTACTGCAATGCAATAAGAACAAGAATTAGATGTTTTGATTAGGCATTCAACATTAACAAAATTTGTACTTTCAAAATCAGCAATCAATCAATCGCTGTTATGGGTCTCTAGTTTAGGATCTAGACCGCCTTATCTAGGAAGTTATATCAACACAATGCTCTTCATTTAGAGACTGTTAAAGTGTGGCCACAACTTCTTGATGTATTTGCAGTTTATGAATCATTTTTGGGCCTCTAGCAAATCAAATCATTCTTAAAGACCCTTAGACTTGTCTCTCAGCCAACCCCTTCACCCCATTGCTGATTTTATAGGTGCTGTGAAGTGTATTTAATATTGAATATTGTTGTTATAAATCATTAAATGAAACCATTAAATATGTTCAATACATAATTAATACATCTAGCTAGGGCACTGTCTTACAATAAAAGGCTGTAGTTATATATGAATTTCTATAAACATTTGCCCATTATCCATGCTAGTCGTTCAAATGCCCGTACTATAAATATTATATTTCAGAGGCCCTATAATTGAATGATATATTTATCCTATACCCATAAAGAATGCAAGCAAAAATACATTTGAATTTAAACCAATAACCATATCATAAGAAAACAGTGACAGTGTTTTGTGGCTCTGTTCCCTGATTTTATTGCACGTTGCTAAGTGGAGTTGCTCTGCTAAGCATAATACTACTAATTTCTGTAATGATTTCAACTAATGCATTTCCCTCTGATTAAAGAAGCATTAAACTCATGAAGGAGCATTGTGGTCAATCTATTCCGCAATTGAAGCCCATCAGAATGAATATCCCAGAATCCTCTGCTCTGGAATGATATGTAATCTAAGCTCTTGGTGAGTGCAGAATGGAGATCCCAGGCACCTCTGACCCAACCATATGATATGATAAGTAATGGGATTCCAGTCCCAGATTAAATCAGTGGGGTGACAAAACACCTCAGCTTCCTGAATCCCCCCTCCATATCATCTTCCATTCAACCAGCAATTTATTTTTAGTTAGCTGTCATTCTTACTATAATGGATTTATTTCTCAGCGCCCTGGCTCCTTTACTGCTTCCCCTTTCCAATCTGATTTGTATTGACAGAATGTCCAAAGCTTTGGCTGCTAACATTTTTTTAATGTTACTTGTTCTACGCTGAAAAGAAGAACATAAGTGTTATATATAGGTCTCTTTATTCTGCAGAAATCTAAAGGAACAGCAGAACAATACTTGAATATTTGAATGGCATAATTATTATGACAGGTTTGGGGAGAAATAAACAGTAATCTTGTTTCTCGCATTTACTGTACAAATGTATGTCCTGAAGAAAAGAACATTGGCCCTAGGTAGTAGTACTTTCCATCCGTACAGTCATTCCAAACGTAAATATTTAATATGGAAAAAATATTTTTTTTTTATTTAAAAATCTTTCACAGTGTAGTTTATTTTTTCAAAATGCTGAATAAACTGCTTTTGATGCCTATTTGTATCCCAGTCAGGCAATGGGATAACACAAAGCTGTGTAATAAGTGCATTTCTTTCAAGTTTAAATGTTTTTACTTAATGTTTTTCTCATTCATAATGGTTTCTAGATGTATGATATAGTTATGTTAGATTTCCTGTCCCGTTTAAGAAACTGAAATTGAAGGAGCATGTCGTAAAGGGT
Organism: Discoglossus pictus; assembly: GCA_027410445.1. Classification (NCBI taxonomy): domain Eukaryota; kingdom Metazoa; phylum Chordata; class Amphibia; order Anura; family Alytidae; genus Discoglossus; species Discoglossus pictus. Next base: position 49,184,088 of record CM050167.1, read on the forward strand.
GACTTAATTTAGCATAATTTGGACCACATCACGATAAAGATATCCTAAAAGAATGTTAAAATACTTTTTGAATTTTTGAAATATGGGCATTTATTACTGAGAAATTAAGTCAAATCTGTGTTTAAATATATAACAGACTGCCCACATGCTGCTGCTGCATTGCAGCAACAGATACTGAGAGATTCAATTGTTCAGGCCCGCAGCTACATGGCCGAAAGCCTAAACCATGAACCTGTAAGTAGCATTTCAGAGCATGATCATGATCAATGAAGCAAGGCTGTAACTACCGAATTAGAAACCGTCATCATGACGTCAGTGAAATATGGAGATTAAACGTCAATCAATTAGCGTTTAGAAATCCAATATGCGATCCGACTCGCAATCCGGCAAATAATAAAAACGAATGGCGATACTGTTCTAGTTCATGTGGGTGGCGTGATATGTATTATTGATTACTGAGATTGATATCACACGGAAATGAAACGTAAAAATCATTTTTTTTGGTTGCAGTTTTGGTGATAGACGCCAATTGAATAGCAAATAGTTTACGGGCTACATTACAGGCTCCAGTAACTAACAATTGCTCAATTGATTAGGGGCCTAGAAGTGATATAACAATTGCAACATTGGCTTTTTTGATTGGTCAGTCTTTGGTATGAGTATTATGTTATATAATTGAAATTGTAAGTATCTCCCTGTACATGCTCCGATCAGAAGCATATGGCTCACAATAATAACTTCAAATCCTGTCTTGCAGAAATGCATATGTTCCTCTCATATACACAACCTTTACTAAAGTAAAACCTAGCTTTATGATATTTCTCCTGCCTAATTTTCTTGTTAGACTCACATTTTCAAACATATATTTTAATCATACACTAACAGGTTTATTGTATTAAAAAAAATGATTTCCACCCCCCAGATCTGCTTACATAGGCACCTTGTAAAAACTGCATTCAAGTAGATTTTTTTTAACCCTATGCTAACCTTCCATCCAGTAGCAGCACATTGCCGAGATCCAGAACAGCACTGCCTGAGCTTCTTCGTTCCAGGGAGGAAAGAGGTTTGTAGTGGGAAGAAACAACTACAAATCCCATGATGCTTTGCTGCAAAGACTGACTCACTATGCTTTGTTACATTGTTGTAGCTGCCTCTAATTGGTCACAATAAATTATGAATGTTATGCTAATTACGCTTGGATTTTCAAGAGCATTCCTTCTCAAAAACAACTGCCAGAAAACTGAAGAAATATTGCAAGCTTTAGGCTAATGTTTATTTCAGGATCTTTTTCATAAAAAAAATGTTTGCATACCCTAATGTTTCTCCTCTACCAGATGCATTCATAATCCAGCAAACTTCCATATAACAGCAAGCATAGTGGGTATGTATCCCTTTAACATTGTGTCTTATTGCACAACAAACCCTAGTTAGACACTATAAATAAACAATAATACTATAAAATTGTTTCAAGCTCATTGGAGCCAGGTCTTTTGTCTGCCGCTCGTTCGAATCCTATTCCCAGTACACTTTCCTGTACACAGTTTCTGTAATTTGCAGCAACTACATTGTAAACAGGAAATATTGTATCAGTCGGCATTGGCTGCTGCTTCTGTTGCACTGCAGAATACAACGGCTTTTGCTAATGAAACAATGGAACAATAATCCAATGTGGTTTTATATAATCAAATGTATATGTATTAATGTTCTTGTCGGTGATGGTAGATGATATCTGCATTAACTATGAAGAACCTGCAGGGGACGTTGAGTAAGGAAGCCATCTTTCCGAGCCCTTATATATTTATGGGCTTCTGTGAGCCAAGACTGAGCGGCAACACACAGCTATAGTAATCCTATAATTACATGTTTAGTTATTATTAATTAAATATTGCCTTCATACAATATTCATGCAACACTCAGCTACACAAGGCTCTGGGAGAATCACATAGCACCTGATGGCTTTATTATGGGCGCCGGCTGTGCCTCCGTACAGGGCAAGAACAGATGCAAATAAATACAGAATCATAAAGCAAAAAACATTAGAAAATGAGGGGGTTTAGTTCCAACATAACAAATCTGGTGAATGAATGATTGAAGGTTGAGTGGTATAGATGTAAAGCATATTTGTCTGTGTTGCTTCTGAAAGAGAGTTTTTATAATGTCTCACAGTATTTTCTTTTTTTAAATAAATAGATTTCCCATCACAGAATAGACTGGATCAAATAAATAATTGCCATAGAGGGCTTCTTATTGCTAGACAATAAACAGCAATATAGCTCTATAAGTCATACTTGTTTGCCAGTGAGACCAGTGACGGAGCTACTGCTGGTGCAATAGGTGCAAAGCACCAGAGCCCACAACATGGTAGACAGTGGCGTAGCTAGAGAATGGAGGGCCCTGGGGCAAAAAAAGTTTTGTGTCCACCCTCTTAGGGGTTGTGGAAAATGTATTGCAATGGGCCTTACCGGAAACAAATCACTCAGTGCTCCTCCCTTCCCGAAGACCCCATCCCATTACAGCAAACCTTCCCAAGACCCTTGCCCATTGCTATATATATATATATATATATATATATTAGGTTGTAAGTCTGCAAGTTTTAATCCTGCGGGGCGCTTTGGGGGAAAGCACCATGGACACTGGATTTGAGGCTCAAAGACAGGGCCCTCCTTGCTTTGTTGTGTTTTGATTTGCATTTACCTTTGCCTGGAACTTATCATATGTACAGCACTATGGAATATGTCGGCACTTTATAAATAAACAATAATAATACCTATATATATATATATGTATATATATATATATATATATATATATATATAACATCATGTCCTCTTAGCAACCATCCCCACCAAGTCCTTGTCAGCAGTTATGCCCTCTAAGCACTTACCTCACATAGCACCCATCCATATTTTGTTTCTTCCTCCCTCATATAATCCACACACCTGCACTTTGCTGCCACTTTGCAGCCCTTGCTCTCTTAGGTGGACCATGGCAGGTTCGACCGGGATGGAGGGCTCCAGGGGGGCCCTACACTACAAAAAAAAAAAAATTACACAGCACTAGCTCCCCAGAGGAGAGGCCTTTTGTTACTGGCAGTAAATGGGGAATATACATTTATTAGATGAAGGTGACAGGTAATTATATAATAGAAAGGTGATCTGATCACCATAGGGGTGAACTGACCATCGACTTACATTTCTGGCTTTTTAATTGACCCCAACAGGTGGATAGAGAAGTTAAATGCAAAGAAACATTCAGCTATTTTGACTGAAATGTGGCAATCTTTAGTACCAGTGCTTTCAATGGAACTAAAGGAAGTAGAGAGAGAGAGAGAGAGAGAGAGAGAGACTGGAACGGGAAAGAAGAGAGGGGAGAAATGGCAGATAGTAGTAAGAGCAAAAAAGTACAAGGAAGTGTCAGGTAAAAGGGGTGCATGAGAAAAATTCAGTAAAGGAAAATAGTATATAGGAAAGAAGGGTTAATAATAATAATAATAATAATAATAATAATAATAATAATAATAAGAGAGGTAATTTGTTCTGGGGACCAGTTTTGTTAACTTCCAGTTCTCCTGGGGACCAGGTTTGCTACCTTCCAGGGCTCCTGGGGCCCAGCTGTGTTACCTTCCAGTTCTCCTGGGGACCAGGTTTGCTACCTTCCAAGGCTCCTGGGGCCCAGCTGTGTTACCTTCCAGGGCTCCTGGGGCCCAGCTGTGTTACCTTACAGTGCTCCTGGGGCCCAGTTGTGTTACCTTTCAGTGCTCCTGGGGACCAGCTTTGTTACCTTCCAGTGCTCCTGGGGACCAGCTTTGTTACCTACCAGTGCTCCTGGGGACCAGGTTTGCTACCTACCAGGGCTCCTGGGGCCCATCTGTGTTACCTTCCAGGGCTCCTGGGGCCCAGCTGTGTTACCTTACAGTGCTCCTGGGGCCCAGTTGTGTTACCTTTCAGTGCTCCTGGGGACCAGCTTTGTTACCTTCCAGTGCTCCTGGGGACCAGCTTTGTTACCTACCAGTGCTCCTGGGGACCAGGTTTGCTACCTACCAGGGCTCCTGGGGCCCATCTGTGTTACCTTCCAGGGCTCCTGGGGCCCAGCTGTGTTACCTTACAGTGCTCCTGGGGCCCAGTTGTGTTACCTTTCAGTGCTCCTGGGGACCAGCTTTTTTACCTTTCAGTGCTCCTGGGGACCAGCTTTGTTACCTACCAGTGCTCCTGGGGACCAGCTTTGTTACCTTCCAGTGCTCCTGGGGACCAGCTTTGTTACCTTCCAGTGCTCCTGGGGCCCAGTTGTGTTACTTTCCAGTGCTCCTGGGGACCAGCTTTGTTACCTTCCAGTGCTCCTAGGGGCCAGCTTTGTTACCTACCAGTGCTCCTGGGGACCAGCTTTGTTACCTTCCAGTTCTCCTGGGGGCCAGCTTTGTTACCTTCCAGTGCTCCTGGGGACCAGCTTTGTTATCTTCCAGTTCTCCTGGGGACTAGCTTTGTTACCTTCCAGTGCTCCTGGGGACCAGCTTTGTTGCCTTACAGTGCTCCTGGGGGCCAGCTTTGCTACCTTTCTGTTGTCCTGGGGACCAGCTTTGTTACCTTCCAGTGCTCCTGGGGGCCAGCTTTGTTACCTTCCAGTTCTCCTGGGGACCAGCTTTGTTATCTTCCAGTTCTCCTGTGGACTAGCTTTGTTACCTTCCAGTGCTCCTGGGGACCAGCTTTGTTGCCTTACAGTGCTCCTGGGGGCCAGCTTTGTTATCTTCCAGTTCTCCTGTGGACTAGCTTTGTTGCCTTACAGTGCTCCTGGGGGCCAGCTTTGCTAGCTTTCAGTGGTCCTGGGGACCAGCTTTGTTACCTTCCAGTGCTCCTGGGGACCAGCTTTGTTACCTACCAGTGCTCCTGGGGACCAGCTTTGTTACCTACCAGTGCTCCTGGGGACCAGCTTTGTTACCTTCCAGTTCTCCTGGGGACCAGCTTTGTTACCTTCCAGTTCTCTTGTGAAACAGCTTTGAGATCCAGCACATACTACATGTGGCACCATAAATTTTCATTTTGTTCTGCACTGATTTAGTAGTGTAAATTGTAACTGTATATAAATTCATCAATAATATATCTATAACTGTGACTAATGCTAGTGGTATGTTTAATGTGTTAATCTTTTTTTATCCCTCCAAGTCCCTGGCAGATAGGATCTCAAGGACTAGAACTTGTCTTAGGACCATGTGTTGAGAACCATTGGCTTAGAGGACAAAAGAGAGACGGGTGAGATGAAAGAAACACTCAAAGGATTTAACAAAGTTTAGAACTGAAGTATCTTCCAGAAAAAAAGTTAAATGCAAAAACAAGAGACCATAAATTGATGATGAAATCTGGAAGATTTTTTAGCAATATGCAAAATGCTTTCCAGCAAAAGTGTCAGGGTCAAACACGGTGATGAAATTCAGGATATGCATAAGGCCACTCTGAAGATTTATTAAGCCAAACTTTTTATGCAGACAGAATGAACAAAGTAGATGGGCATTTTGGTTAAATACAACAAATCTATGTTTCTATGATTAATAGAGGCATAAATTGGAAAAAATGTTCAGGTCTAAGAAAAAGGATGGGGCCTGGGAGGAAATGTCCGACGCAGAGGCAGCCCCAGGCACTGGGTCTGACGCAGCGCAGCATGACCCAGCGGAGCCTGGTGCGCTCCTGATTGGCCGAGAGAGTGGAGGAGGGACTTCCGCCTTCACTCTGCGCCGGCCATTGCAGGGATTGGATGCCAGCATGGTCTGCTCCTTATATGTGCCTGCAAGTAACTGTGCCAATAACCCTGTCATTTATAAGGCAATGGACCACGGATGATGTCCCCGAGAGCCACTGCCGAGAGGTCAGAGCCACAGGGAGGCGCGGGTGAGGGCCTAGCCATCCGGTCACTGCCTAGCGTCTTGCTCCAAGGCCTGCACCGGACCCCAGAGTCCGCTATCACCCCAGTTCAGACCCCGTCCCGGGCTTCTAGGGGTAAGAGTAAAAAGCCAGGGAGTCCTAAAAAGACTCCTACGGTTCATCACTGTGCGGCCCCAGCGGTCCCCACTGCTGCATTCACTGAAGCTGTCATAGGTGTTTTGCAGGGACAACTCTCCCCCAGTGGCGCGACCGGCAAGGACATGGGATCCACGAGAGGAAAAAGACATCAGTTGCTCGAGGAGATAGCTAGTGACGGCAGTCAAGTGGTAATAGACAACGTTCTAGTAACAGCCAGGGCTGCACGGCAGACGCGCCCTGCCAGGGCTCACAAAGCAACAAGCAGGTACAGTCATTTGGCTTTTACTTCCACCCCAGCAAGGAGACAGAAGTCCCCGGATGAAATAGTTAGGCCACAGCTTTGGTTGACCGGTCACGACAATACCCGAGCTAAGGGGACGCCAAGAGATACAGACACGCAAGACGGGTTTAGTTACGGCATTGACCCAGCCCTTAGGCCATTGGGGTCTGTTGAGTCTCTAAGCCCTGCCGTTGCCCTAGATTTGGTTTCCGAGCACTCCTCAGGGTGTGAGCGGACTGCCGGCGTGGCGGGATACAGGCATAGGAGAGCTAGTAATTGTTCTTCCTGCCTTCTCAGATCCAGAGGCAGGTCCATGTCTCGCAGTGAGATGTCAGGCAGTTGCACCTTCTCAGGAGCCGGCAGGGAGAAAAGCCTTCAGGGGACAAGGCGGGCACGGACTCCCGTTCGGACTGAGCGGCGAGAGTGTTCCAGGGTGGCAGCTACCCCTGCATGACGTCAGGTGAGCGTACAAGGGTTTTGGGGGTGGAGCGATATGAAGGGGGGGGGGGGGCCCTCCTTCCATGGCACCCCAGTTGCTTGCATCCCTAAAATTTCTTATGTGTGCCCTCAATCTCCCAATCAGCTACGAAATAGTCGGGGCGTGGGTAGGTAGTCTATCTGGCAATGCCCGGGCGCACCGGGGTCACTCCTGCGGGATAACCCCCCTCCCCGGTACGGCAATCAACATTTCTATCCTTCCAGCAAGCCCCAAAGAGTGCCGTCCCCCTCCATTCAGAATAGTCCCCTAGTCGGGATGGGCGGGTCGGCGGAGTCGGCCGGGAGGCCCACCATTGTGTGCGCTCAAGACAACCTCAAGGGCGCATTTGACTTTGGATATCAAAGAAAACATCTGGCGCAGGGAATTCATTGAACTGTTCTCACTATTGCCCATATCCCGGTTAGCAGATCCCTCGGAGCGTTTCCCTAGGGAAGGCGATGAGCGTAAGAACTACTTTAGGCGACTTCCGCATACATTCAACAACTGGCTCCAGGCCTTCTCAATCATGGCCTGCGTACTAAGTGACCTGCACCCGGAGCATTGCTCTGGACTGTTCGTATACCTGGAAGAGATCAGGAATGCGTATCGGACCAACGGGGGGATGCCATGGTGGTGGTATGACAAGGAGTTTCGGCTGTACATGGCGTCAAGGCCAACCATGGCATGGAGCGACAAGGCAGTAGCCTATTGGCTGAACATAATGACCCTGATGCGAACCATGCCGTCCTTTCGAGGGAACGCAAGCGGGGCAAGGAGGCACGCCACGTCGGGGGGGGGGGGGGGTTTGCCGCTCCTTCAACCAAGGCAGCTGCAAATGGGCCCCAAACTGTCGTTTTAAGCACTTCTGCCTGGGCTGCGGCGGCAATAACCCAGTATCCAAGTGTAGCAGGACCAAGGAAGGTGCAAGAGCAGGGGAGTCCTCTCCAAAGACGCAGGACCCCTATCCAGTTGGCCGCAATGCTACCGTGGCTAGAACACTACGGTAGACTGCCGGGAAAGGCAAAAGCAGCTTCTCTGCTGAGGGAAGGCTGTCAGGATGGTTTTGAGATCCTGTGTTCCCTCGTTCCATCCACTTCGCGTCCGAAGAATTTGAAGTCAGTTAGTGATTTTCCCGGGGTGGCTGCGGAAAAGATCCGGGCGGAAGTGGGGCTGGGTAGGATGGCGGGTCCATTCTCAATTCCCCCAATCCAAGACTTAATTTCTCTGTTGGGAATAGTGCCGAAAAAGAGCCTGGAAAATTTTGTCTAATACAGCACCTGTCCCACCCTCGGGGGGGCTCGGTTAACGACCGAATTGGTAAAGAATGGTCCACCGTGTCCTATGCGTCTTTTGACCGTGCTCGTTAAAGCAGCCAGTGTTGGCGCCAAGATGGCCAAGGTCGATATTGAGTCTACTTTCCGGTTGCTCCCCGTTCATCCCCGTAGCCATCAGCTTCTGGGGTGTTTCCTGGAGGGAGAGTTCTATGTGGACCTTTGTTTGCCCATGGGTTGCTCCGTCTCGTGTGTGTATTTCGAGACATTTAGCACTTTTCTTCAATGAGTGGCCCGAACAGCGGCGGGTTACCCCAGCATCACCCACTATCTCGATGATTTTCTCTTCGTGGGGCCGGTGGGCCGTGATACGTGTGGTTTTATTCTCGAGACATTTACGGGTGTATGCCAGACCTTCGGGGTTCTATTGTTGCACAAGAAGACAGAGTGTCCCACCACAGAGTTAGCATTCCTAGGCATACGGATTGACTCCATAAGAATGGAGTGCAGCTTGCCCGTCAAGAAGGTTGCTGACCTTATAGAGGACCTCTCGGCCCTTGCGGGCGCGGGGAGGGTAACCTTGAGGAGCCTTCAATCGATTCTGGGGAAGCTTAACTTCGAGTGCAGAATCATCCCAATGGGCAGGGTGTTCAGCAAACGATTGTCCCTGGCTACGGCCGGGGTGATGCAGCCGCATCACTTTGTGAAAGTGTCAGGAGCAATGAGAGCGGACGCGAAAGTCTGGATAGCGTTCCTTCAGTTGGTTCGAGCAATCAATAGCCTCTCATCATCATCATTGCCGGTACTACACCTTATACAGGTGTTGGTGCTCCTTTGCTTGAGGTTGAACATATGGCTACGGCATTCCACGTGTTATATCCGGAGAACGGCATTGCTGATGCCCTTTCTCGGTTGCAGGAAGCGCGTTTCCGAACACTGGCCCCAGGGGCGAAAACCCAAGGCGAGGACATCCCCCCGGAACTCTGGGAGCTTGGAGCGGTCGCATAGCCAAGTATGTCAGACAGTCGCTGGCACCGCAGACGTGGGCGGCCTATAAGATGGTATGGAATAAATGGAACGATTTGGTGGAGGGTGCCGTTGTACCGCTTCGGGAGAAGAATCATTAGGCTTGTTACTATGGTTCCTGTTGCGGTGCCCAGAAAATGGCGACTCCAAGGCATCGGTTAGTCGACATGTTCAAGGTGGCTGGTTCAAGGGACCAGACGAAGGAATTTTTGGTTCGCCGAGTGGGGAAAGGCATGTTCATGGGCGATCAGAGGCAGGACAAAAGGCGTCTGATTACCTTCTCATTGTTGGTGCACATGGCGCAAGAGTTGGAAGTACTATGCAGGGACCCCTTTGAATCCCTGCTTTTCCTGATGGCTTTCTCCCTAGCGTTTTTTGGAGCCTTCAGAATCGGGGAGCTAGTCTAGGCGAACAGGCACAGTTCGGGGGGGCTGCAGGCGGTGTTATGGTTGAGAAGGTCCAAGACCGATCAGGAGGGGAAAGGAAGAGAGGTGACATTGCACAGAATTGGCTCTGGATGCTGCCCCCATGCGAATGTGAAGGAGTATTTACAACAGCGGACACGGGCACCTGGCCCGCTGCTCATACATGCCGACGGGCAGGCATTGTCTCGGTTTCAGTTCACAGCAATCTTAAAGGCGTCGCTTGAGCGATTGGGTTTGGTTGCGGCGGAGTTTGGGACCCATTCCTTCCGCATAGGAGCCACTACCGAGGCGGTGAGATTAGACTGGCCAACGGAGGTGGTCAAGAGGATCGAGAGATGGGAATCGCAGCGGTAAAGGTCTTTTGTGCGACCCGGAAGGCTTATCTAAATTATCTAAGTTATCTATTTCCCGGGTCTTTTTATCATTTGGTCCGAGCTGATAAAAAGGCGTTCATGGCGGAATGCTAGAGACCCAGTTTTAGTTGATAGGGCCCGCCAAAAAGTCAATAAGCAGATGGACAGTTTTGTACAAAATTTAGGTTTCATTTCCATCAGGTACCGGGAATTCGAAGGCATAGACGCCGAAGAGTTCTTTCGTCCGGATAAGGTGCACTTAACCGAGATTTGGTTGGAATTGAGGACATTAGAATTCAAGGAAGGGGTAACTCGGGCACAAGCTTTATTGAGTGAAAGGGGGGAATGCAGCCTCAGGAGGTGTCCCTCAGCCACTCCATGGCGGGAGGTGAGTTGCCTGGCCCACTGGCTTAAGTGGGCATTGCCCTGCCTCATGGGCGTGCTTGGAAAAGCACTGGGTGGCTCTGGGCGCGGGCCCAGGGCGGGAGGTTACTGTCCTGGCCGGGCTCCTCCTCCATTATGTTAATTAAGGAATGTATGTTAATTATGATAATTATGTTTAAGTTATGGATTATGTTAATCCATTGGTTAATAAAGCTGTGGCCCGTGTTACTCCCAAATTGGTGTCAGTCGTTATTTCACAAGCTAATGGATCTTGCTGGGATCATGGAGAGATTACAGAAGACCGAGGGAAACATTTTCCTACCTGTCATTTCCTTTTGAGAACATTTGTCCAAAATGACCTGTAATAAATCCATGAATGTGACATCAGAAATGGCAAAAGTCAATGTTAGCTCTTGTAAAAGAAAGAATTGTGTATATATAGCCGAACAACATCATCCAAGGATGTATGGATTAATTATTCAAAATATTAAATCAAGCATTTTTTATAGCAGATGTGCAATGTATGCATTGTGTAAGACTACCCTATATAAAATACTAATTAGTGAATCGCTATTATATGAAATGGGAGAGAGAGTGCTATAGTAAAGAGGGACATTAAAGGGAAGCTAAGGTCATCAGTGAAGCTCCGAGGCTATATAATAGAGTTGATGCTATTCATAATGGAACAATAATTTAACAAATAAACTGAAAGGGAAGGTACAGTCTTGGTGCCAATTAAGCATAATTTATGACAGTTTGGACATTCCAGAGTGAGTTAACATAATGGAACAGATCCACGGAGTGTGGGGGCTCTGTTATATTGTACGCTGAGATTTATTAATCTTAATAAACAACATGGAGAGCAGCAAACCTCACAAGCACTTCACTATCTTAATAGCCTGTTTTCCTGACTGTATATATTTTTAAGTAGTTTATTATTTGGGAATAATGTATTTCCTAGGTTTATAATCTATTTGTGACCATTATCACAACAAGTTGAGAATTAAGTTAGAAAACTTTTATATTCTTTGTTTAAATATTCTCAATTTGTTTTGGGTAAAGTATTACAAGTAGGTTTTGCTATTTTTTTTATGTAAGAAAAATGATTACTGTTTAACACCTTATCTTTTAAAAGCAGGTAAGACACACGTCACACTACCACAGTTGTAAATATTAGGAGACACTGTGCATCCTTATATATCATCTACCTAACCCTTTATAATTACAGTGCTCTAAAAAGGGCTTCACTTGTAAAAAGTGTTTTTATCACATATATAGTTGTGAGAAAGCGGGTCGTTGCTAACGCTGCGGGCTCGCGTAACGCTGAAGGTGCTCCTTGCCAGCAACTGCGGAGCTCGCAAAATTTACGGACTTACGTGAAACAAATACGAGACGCGTAACTTAGAAAAAAAAACATTACGCCCCCGCAAAAATACGACCTTCCCGCCCGAAACCCGCGCACATGAAAACATTAAAAACACAATAAATACACACAACAAACACATAAAAACCTTACCCACAGCAAGGGGGGGGGGGGGGACACCCAGGACCTCGGAAACTGAAGTTACACCTCAATTTAAGTCGAAATAGAAGTTTAGACACCCGAAAATCCCCTAAGCAAGAGAAAAAATGGCCGCCGAAAGACACTTACACAGCAGCTCCACAGCCCTCAAAACACACATTGTATGCTGCAGCAACATCAAAACAGATTGCCAGCTCTTCTGACAAAGCTTCCTGCATATATTACTTCAAAATAGGTAAAGTATATTCATGTATTATTTTATTAATTATTTGATTAGCATTAGCAAAAAAAAAACAATGCTCATAGCACACAAACAACCAACAAGCTCGCAATGAGCGCCAAAGCATCTTGGAACACCAACAAAATTAGTCTCTGAACCAAACACCATTACTTGCCTTACAATCTTATTGTTCTCATTTTTTGACGGGCAAGTGGCTAGTTATATTATAATATGGGGGATAAATAACTGTTATTTTGATCTCATTCTCTGTCTAATGCACATTCAACAAAAGGCAATGATGCATACTTCTGAAACTGCCTTCTTTGGAAGGAGTCATCCCTCTAACCTCCGTATTTAATGCATTTGTATTCAATAATGTGTGTTTGGGAGGCATGATGATGGAATCATGTGTATGAGGTGAAGTGGTGACATCATTGATTACATCAGCACTGATTCCATCTACTCACCTAGCTAGGGAGGACTACAAAGCTTCATCGTGTGACTGCCCAGACTGGTGCCACTGCTAATGAAGCTGTCTAGTTTGGCTAGTGATGAATCTGGCCTTGGTTAAACCAGCTGCTCGTGTTAACTGCAAGAACAGCACTAAGACTGTTCACATTTCCCATTATAATAATAACAGACAATTACTGACAGGCAGCAAAGTCCCATCAGCAGCAATAAGGTTAAAATACGGCCTGATTCCACAGCTGCAGGCCAGCCATGCTCTGTATATACCAGAAGGTTCTCTTTAATTTGCCTCGTAAATTTTTCTTGCGGAAGTGAGATGCCATTAATGGTGAAGAGAAGTGTCTTAACGACTCATCTGCATTTACTCACAATTAAATCATCATTTGCCTCTAATTTGTATTTATCACAAATGGAGACAGAAGAATGGAAGGTGATAAATTAGGCTTGTGACTTGTAGAGAGGGTAATGAGGGAAAAAACAGATGCAAAGGGTAAAAAGACAATGGGAATGTTTCTTTATAGGTTACCGATATTGCATTACGATAGAAAATTCAGGAATTTGTAACAATTTATATTGCAGCTGCAGCTTAAATAGACAAGTTTATGAAAAAATATGTTGTTTTTATGTATATCATATTTAATACATATCATGTTAGAGCTCATTATATGCTCTAATGCATATTCTGCATTGCATTTTCGAATTCTACCTCCTAGTGTGAGTATGGTACTCTTAACCACATTATTTTTTTTTAGCAGTTCTTTGCTTTCTCACTACTGTTGTGTCATCCCTAGAAGATTTGGATATACTATGTATCAATTAAGAATGGATCCAGCTCTAGTGTGCCCTCTCAAATAAATGCCCAAGACTGATGCATTTGATATTACCGGTAATTATATTGGGAAACTGCTGCCTATAAGAATTCAACAATCTGTGGATATGGTACCAAAGCAATGTATTTAATGTTCGAAGATTTCTCTGTAATTTGTTTTGATCTTCCAGTATTGATATTGGATTGTGATGCTGACTCAATTCTAGATCCTCACTCAGATTGCTTTCTGTCTTGACCTTCTGCTATCCACCCCACCTCCTTGATTACGTCCTGCTTTGATCTTCTACTACTTGCTTCTCCCTGATTGCTGCTTGCATCTAATGTCTGCTACTGACCCCACCTTCCTAATTTCCAATTGCTCTGACTTTAGGCTTGTGACCCCAAACACCGCAATTGTCATGACCTTGGTTCAAATGACAATCTGGCTTATCTATCTCAGTCATATAGGTCCTCCTTCAGATTAGCCATCACTATTTTTATACCTGAATATCTTGAGTGAGAAAAATGAGAGGGTACATGCCGCAAGCAGTTGGAAGTTAATAATAGTTTTTAAGTTTTTATCTGTGATCCCAGTGTTAGCTAATAATAAGGAATACACAAGTTGATCCTTGTATGGAGGTCATTATAATTCAGTAAGATTTCAAAACAAAAAAGTATTTTACAAACATTAATAATTTGGATATATAATATAAATGGAGCAGTAAGAAACAAATTGGGGAGATTTTTTAGCAATTATATGAAAATACAACACATATTTCCCGTACCTGTTATTCATTTATAATGCAGCACACCAACATTTGCAAAATTACAGTTGAATAAGAAGTTCACTGGTGGTCCAGTGGTTAAGATTCAGTACTTTCACTGATATGACCTGGGTTTAATTCCAGTCAGGAAACCAAGAGGTCACTCTTCTTGGACCTGGTCAGTACTTGGATGAGAGACCAGCTAGTAATACCAGGAGCTGTATACTGTTGCCCACTAGAGAAGGAACTAGCAACCCACTCCAATATCGGTGCCATGAATACCAAGTGGATCAGCATGTGTGTTACGGTCCACAAGGTCATGGAGAGTTGGACACGACTGAGCAACAAAACTGTTATTACAAATTGACGATAGTATCTATCTAATCACTTTTGTTGAGAACATATTTGGAAACAGTGCAGAATGCAGATGACGTTTTATTCAAGTTTTATTCAACAATAATTGTTCTGCTGTAACAGCATATACTTATTAATTAATTATTGAAGCATTGTCAAGTTATACAGTTGATATGCTCAGCAAAAGACAATTAAAAGTTATACATTTACATTTTCAAACTTGTTACAGTACCTCCAGCTGAGCTGCCTCTCCATCCCTTAATAAGGCATTCAATTGGTGGAATCAGCTCTGGCTGGGGTGCAGGACTAATGATTTTTCAGATCTGTGTATAACATCAGCCAGGTTGTATTCATATTGTGCTCTTTGATACCTCCCAGCAATAGCTGAGAAACTGATCTTTGCCAAGGGAAACCACTTGAAAGCAGCAAGTCTCCTCCATTATCTACACCAGTGGTGCTCAAACCTCTGCTCAGGGACCCCCATACAAGTCAGAATTTACATGTAACACAGTATGGGTACAAGTGAGACTATCAGTGGCTCCACGGCCCCCTGAATAATCATTGCATCACCTGCATTCATCCTGTGTTATACCTAAATCCTGGCCTGTATAGGGGTCCTTGAGGAGCAATTTGTGAACCACTGATCTAGACATAAGCTGCACTTCATCTGTACAAACCGTTTAGAAAGCCATTTAAACCTGCCTCCCAGTCAGATCTGCTCCTACTGCTTTGATGATTTCATAGGGAGTGAAGGGAAGCAGCTCGGCTGGAGACTGAGAACCTGGTGAGAGAAAGTAAGGTTATTTATTGACTATTTTTTAACGATGATCAGTGCCTAATTAAAGCAAAATGTCATTAATGATCATTGCCTATTTAAAATATCTAGCTCTTGCTGTTAAGGAATTATAGAGGTAATTGAAGTAGATTCTTTTACAAGTAAATATGAGTAGATTGGTCATAAATCCATTTTTTTCTCTGGCCAAGTCATTTTCCAGAGTGATTGCACATCAGTACATTGCAGTGTCTTTATTGTGAGTTTATAGATACTCAGTCCAAGCCTAGGGCATCATTTTTACAGGGGCAGTTGTCTGTAAGTATTTAATTTAAGAAAATATTCTGATGCCAATGCTGATATATGTAGACATCCATAATGCCTTTGGTGAAGATTGTGTCATGTGCATACATATTTGCAATCTGCCTCCTTCTGAGCATGTGCAGGGGGAAGTGAGTAGGTGCTAATACCAAAAACTCCAATGATATAACAAATCCTGCCCGCTCCCCCTCCTCCGCAACCACTCCATCCACTGTTCAGTAGATAAGTACATGCCCTTAAGCTCCAAGTGCTGAAGCCAGACAAGATGAACAATTCTATACAATAAAATAATTTGTAAACATTAAGATTTTTTCTCTTACTTCAAAACGTGCAAGTTTTTCCAAAAAAACAGCAATCCTTTAATAACTTACTTGCATAACACAGCAGGTACATTTATTTACCTGTATATTTCTGCCCTGTGACCAGAAGGTTGCTACTCCTATAATTCATTTATACAGCAGACCAAGCAATGTAACAGTTATAATGCCCTGGGGGTCCACTACATCAACATTCGGGAGCTTTCTCTTGGTGTTTGTGTTTGGAACCTATTGCTCTCTGAACTGTGTCCATCCAAACATTTGATTAAAAAGGGCATGATGGAAGAACACTGTTTGATTACAATGTTTTAACCTTTCACTGTCAGAAAGTTGATGATATAAACAAAAAGAATCAGAGGCGCTAGTCTGAGAACAAACAGCACCTAAGCAGGTTTGTTCTGTAGGTCTGGTCACCTACTCTGAGAGCAACCTCTTTTAGCCACTTGTGCCAATCACAGGGAGAAATATCCTGTAGTATATCAAAGAGTCCACATCTGTAGCCCCCTATGTACAATTGCCTGGTATTACAGGCCTGGATCACTCTTGAGTGAGACCAGACTGATATACTACAGGTCATTTCTCTCTGTGAAGGGCACGAGTGGCTAAAAGAGGCTGCTCTCTGATTTGGTAACCTATAGAACAAGCCTACTTAGGTGTTTTCGTTCTCAGAAGAGTGTCTCTGATTCTTTTCGTTTAGCTTTTCTCGCCCTATGGGTGATAGGCGCCTCCAGAACCTTGTTCTTGTAAGAACTTACAGTGGCATCTACTAAAAAATAAATAAACTATATATGATGATACTTACAAAACTGTCTTTATTGAAAGAAACAATTGATGGACATATGGCAGAGACACCTATACTACTCTATAGGACTATACTATATTACATTACTACACTATACTATACTACTCTATAGGACTATACAATATTATACTACTACACTGTAATATACTACTCTATAGGACTATACTATATTATACTACTACACTATACTATACTACTCTATAGGACTATACTATATTATACTACTACATTATACTACTCTATAGGACTATACAATATTATACTACTACACTATACTATACTAGTCTATAGGACTATACTATATTATACTACTACACTATACTATACTACTCTATAGGACTATACTATATTATACTACTACACTTTACAATACTACTCTATAGGACTATACTATATTATACTACTACATTATACTATACTACTCTATAGGACTATACTATATTATACTACTACACTATACTATACTACTCTATAGGACTATACTATATTATACTACTACACTATACAATACTACTCTATAGGACTATACTATATTATACTACTACACTATACTATACTACTCTATAGGACTATACTATATTATACTACTACACTATATTATACTACTCTATAGGACTATACTATATTATACTACTACACTATACTATACTACTCTATAGGACTATACTATATTATACTACTACACTATATTATACTACTCTATAGGACTATACTATATTATACTACTACACTATATTATACTACTCTATAGGACTATACTATATTATACTACTACACTATACTATACTACTCTATAGGACTATACTATATTATACTACTACACTATACTATACTACTCTATAGGACTATACTATATTATACTACTACACTATACTATACTACTCTATAGGACTATACTATATTATACTACTACACTATATTATACTACACTATAGGACTATATTATATTATACTACTATACTTAACTATACTACTCTATAGGACTATACTATATTATACTACTACACTATACTATACTACTCTATAGGACTATACTATATTATATTACTACACTATACTATACTACTCTATAGGACTACAGTATATTATACTACTACACTACACTATACTACTCTGTAGGACTATACTATATTATACTACTACACTATACTATACTACTTTATAGGACTATATTATATTATATTACTACACTATACTATACTACTCTATAGGACTATACTATATTATACTACTACACTATACTATACTACTCTATAGGACTATACTATATTATACTACTACACTATACTATACTACTCTATAGGACTATACTATATTATACTACTACACTATACTATACTACTCTATAGGACTATACTATATTATACTACTACACTATACAATACTACTCTATAGGACTATACTATATTATACTACTACACTATACTATACTACTCTATAGGACTATACTATATTATACTACTACACTATACTATACTACTCTATAGGACTATACTATATTATACTACTACACTATACTATACTACTCTATAGGACTATACTATATTATACTACTACACTATACTATACTACTCTATAGGACTATACAATATTATACTACTACACTATACTATACTACACTATAGGACTATACTATATTATAATACTACATTATACTATACTACTCTATAGGACTATACTATATTATACTACCACACTATACTATACTACTCTATAGGACTATACTATATTATACTACTACACTATACTATACTACTCTATAGGACTATACTATATTATACTACTACACTATACTATACTACTCTATAGGACTATACTATATTATACTACTACACTATACTATACTACTCTATAGGACTATACTATATTATACTACTACACTATACTATACTACTCTATAGGACTATACTATATTATACTACTACGCTATACTATACTACTCTATAGGACTATACTATATTATACTACTACACTATACTATACTACTCTATAGGACTATACTATATTATACTACTACACTATATTATACTACTCTATAGGACTATACTATATTATACTACTACACTATACTATACTACTCTATAGGACTATACTATATTATACTACTACACTATACTATACTACTCTATAGGACTATACTATATTATACTACTACACTATACTATACTACTCTATAGGACTATACAATATTATACTACTACACTATACTATACTACACTATAGGACTATACTATATTATAATACTACATTATACTATACTACGCTATAGGACTATACTATATTATACTACTACGCTATACTAAACTACTCTATAGGACTATACTATATTATACTACTTCACTATACTATACTATTCTATAGCACTATACAATATTATACTACTACACTATACTATACTACACTATAGGACTATACTATATTATACTACTACATTATACTATACTACTCTATAGGACTATACTATATTATACTACTACACTATACTATACTACACTATAGGACTATACCATATTATACTACTATACTATACTATACTATACTACTCTATAGACTATACTATATTATACTACTACACTATACTATACTACTCTATAGGACTATACTATATTATACTACTACACTATACTATACTACTCTATAGGACTATACAATATTATACTACTACACTATACTATACTACTCTATATGACTATACTATATTATACTACTACATTATACTATACTACTCTAATGGGCTATACTATATTATACTACTACACTATACTATACTACACTATAGGGCTATACTATATTATACTACTACACTATACTATACAACTCTATAGGACTATACTATATTATACTACTACACTATACTATACTACTCTATAGGACTATACTATATTATACTACTACACTATACTATACTACTCTATAGGACTATACTATATTATACTACTACACTATACTATACTACTCTATAGGACTATACTATATTATACTACTACACTATACTATACTACTCTATATGACTATACTATATTATACTACTACACTATACTATACTACTCTATAGGACTATACTATATTATACTACTACACTATACTATACTACTCTATAGGACTATACTATATTATACTACTACACTATACTATACTACTCTATAGGACTATACTATATTATACTACTACACTATACTATACTACTCTATAGGACTATACAATATTATACTACTACACTATACTATACTACACTATAGGACTATACTATATTATAATACTACATTATACTATACTACTCTATAGGACTATACTATATTATACTACCACACTATACTATACTACTCTATAGGACTATACTATATTATACTACTACACTATACTATACTACTCTATAGGACTATACTATATTATACTACTACACTATACTATACTACTCTATAGGACTATACTATATTATACTACTACACTATACTATACTACTCTATAGGACTATACTATATTATACTACTACACTATACTATACTACTCTATAGGACTATACTATATTATACTACTACGCTATACTATACTACTCTATAGGACTATACTATATTATACTACTACACTATACTATACTACTCTATAGGACTATACTATATTATACTACTACACTATACTATACTACTCTATAGGACTATACTATATTATACTACTACACTATACTATACTACTCTATAGGACTATACTATATTATACTACTACACTATACTATACTACTCTATAGGACTATACTATATTATACTACTACACTATACTATACTACTCTATAGGACTATACAATATTATACTACTACACTATACTATACTACACTATAGGACTATACTATATTATAATACTACATTATACTATACTACGCTATAGGACTATACTATATTATACTACTACGCTATACTAAACTACTCTATAGGACTATACTATATTATACTACTTCACTATACTATACTATTCTATAGCACTATACAATATTATACTACTACACTATACTATACTACACTATAGGACTATACTATATTATACTACTACATTATACTATACTACTCTATAGGACTATACTATATTATACTACTACACTATACTATACTACACTATAGGACTATACCATATTATACTACTATACTATACTATACTATACTACTCTATAGACTATACTATATTATACTACTACACTATACTATACTACTCTATAGGACTATACTATATTATACTACTACACTATACTATACTACTCTATAGGACTATACAATATTATACTACTACACTATACTATACTACTCTATATGACTATACTATATTATACTACTACATTATACTATACTACTCTAATGGGCTATACTATATTATACTACTACACTATACTATACTACACTATAGGGCTATACTATATTATACTACTACACTATACTATACAACTCTATAGGACTATACTATATTATACTACTACACTATACTATACTACTCTATATGACTATACTATATTATACTACTACACTATACTATACTACTCTATAGGACTATACTATATTATACTACTACATTATACTATACTACTCTAATGGGCTATACTATATTATACTACTACACTATACAATACTACTCTATAGGACTATACTATATTATACTACTACACTATACAATACTACTCTATAGGACTATACTATATTATACTACTACACTATACTATACTACTCTATAGGACTATACTATATTATACTACTACACTATACTATACTACTCTATAGGGCTATACTATATTATACTACTACACTATACAATACTACTCTATAGGACTATACTATATTATACTACTACACTATACTATACTACTCTATAGGACTATACTATATTATACTACTACACTATGCTATTCTACTCTATATGACTATACTATATTATACTACTACACTATACTACTCTATAGGACTATACTATATTATACTACTACACTATACTATACTACTCTATAGGACTATACTATATTATACTACTACACTATACTATACTACTCTATAGGACTATACTATATTATACTACTACACTATACTACTCTATAGGACTATATTATATTATACTACTACACTATACTATACTACTCTATAGGACTATACTATATTATACTACTACACTATACTATACTACTCTATAGGACTATACTATATTATACTACTACACTATACTATACAACTCTATAGGACTATACTATATTATACTACTACACTATACTATACTACTCTATAGGACTATACTATATTATACTACTACACTATACTATACTACTCTATAGGACTATACTATATTATACTACTACACTATACTATACTACTCTATAGGACTATACTATATTATACTACTACACTATACTATACTACTCTATAGGACTATACTATATTATACTACTACACTATACTACTCTATAGGACTATATTATATTATACTACTACACTATACTATACTACTCTATAGGACTATACTATATTATACTACTACACTATACTATACTACTCTAATGGGCTATACTATATTATACTACTACACTATACAATACTACTCTATAGGACTATACTATATTATACTACTACACTATACTATACTACTCTATAGGACTATACTATATTATACTACTACACTATACTATACTACTCTATAGGACTATACTATATTATACTACTACACTATACTATACTACTCTATAGGACTATACTATATTATACTACTACACTATACTATACTACTCTATAGGACTATACTATATTATACTACTACACTATACAATACTACTCTATAGGACTATACTATATTATACTACTACACTATACTATACTACTCTATAGGACTATACTATATTATACTACTATACTATACTACTCTGTAGGACTACACTATATTATACTACTACACTATACGATACTACTCTATAGGACTATATTATATTATACTTCTACACTATATTATACTACTCTATAGGACTATACTATTTTATACTACTACACTATACTATACTACTCTATAGGACTATACTATATTATACTACTACACTATACTATACTACTCTATAGGACTATACTATATTATACTACTACACTATACTACTCTATAGGACTATACTATATTATACTACTACACTACACTATACTGCTCTATAGGACTATACTATATTATACTACTATGCTATACTATACTACTCTATAGGACTATACTATATTATACTACTACACTATACTATACTACTCTATAGGAATATACTATATTATACTACTACACTATACTATACTACTCTATAGGAATATACTATATTATACTACTACACTACACTATACTACTCTATAGGACTATACTATATTATACTACTACACTATACTATACTACTCTATAGGACTATACTATATTATACTACCACACTATACTATACTACTCTATAGGAATATACTATATTATACTACCACACTATACTATACTACTCTATAGGACTATACTATATTATACTACTACACTATACTATACTACTCTATAGGACTATACTATATTATACTACTACACTACACTATACTACTCTATAGGACTATACTATATTATACTACTACACTACACTATACTACTCTATATGACAAGGGTAGTCAGCTATGTTTATAAAGGTCACAAATGTTGAAACAAAAAGGCACAGGAAACAAGTTTATGAAGTGAAGGAGATACATATTCAGGACTTATCTAAGGTTTTCTGGAACAATCTATATTAAATATAATATAGAAGGCGTCAGAAGTCTGATTTGGTTCCTTGTCTACGTCTTAACTACCCCATACTTGAAGATTAAGTTTACATAACAAATTGAAAGTTGGGTCTTAATTTTTTTATAGAGATACATAAGGGACCTAAGCAACACATTGGTAGGTGCAGATATGGAATAATTGAACGAAGGGCTGGAAGGAGTAAGATAGGCTATTTGAAGGGAATAGGGCCAGTGACAGGTGAATTGAGAAACTGGGAGTTAGGAAAGAGGACGAAGAGAGGAAGGATAAGGATACAAAAGTGAGAGAGGAGATAAAAAAGAAAGTCAGATGTGCAACATGGAGAGAAGAGAAGATAGAGTGGAGAAAACAATAAGGCTGATGATAGACTGAGAGGAAATAAGCAAAACGAGGGATGTGGGCGAAAGATAGAACAGAAATATTGATGATATATGAAAATAGGTAGGCCCATTGCTTAGTACCCTTAATTTTCTACAGTCCTAGCACCAGCCTAATAGAAATGTTGGCCATTTTGAAGGTTTGCGTGTTAGGCTAAGAGTTCATAGCGGGTGTGACGTGAACAAGGCAGTGTAGTGTCAGTAGAGTCCAGTCCACAGTTACGGCAGAATTATGCTTATATGGTATATAGATGGACAAGGATAGTATCCTAAACGCTCTTGAACCACCAAACTAGCCAGTAATCTTGGGTAGAAGCAAGCAATCTGCCATTTGTGTATAAGGTAAATCATCTGTATACTCTATTTTCTATGCAGCTCCAGTATGCCATTTAATGACTAATATGGTAATTGCCGATCTACGACGGATGGACCCCAGATTCTGTAGTTAACTGGGACACTGTATTAAATGGGTAGGTTGTAAATACTGGACCTGGGCTTGGGCTATCCAACACATGCCTGAATAAAATGGAAATATTTCCATGGGCTCTCTAGCTTTGTAGCCATGAGAACGTGGATATCCAATATCTAATACCAATTAGACTGTCCCAGAAAAAATAAAGTTGGCAAGAATGCATTTTTATATTTTTAAGCAAGTGCACATTGGGTCTAAGGAGAAAACGTTCATTATTCTTTCTACATTAACATTAAACCAGTACTTTTTATGGTGCAGTCAGTCTGTTAACAGGTGCCACAAATTAGACCAATTGCTGTATGATACCTTTGAGGATTGAGAAGGGCAGAGAAACAGCAGAGAAAAGAGAGCGGCATATATAGAGAGCTGGAAACCAAATTGAAATTGTAAAACAGCATTAAAATGAATGCTTCTGAGCATCTGAGATTTTTGAGTTTAAGTCTTTAGATAATGAGGAATCCAATCAAGTTCCTAATCAGAAAGATTAAATAAAATTAGAGAAAGCTTTGTTTCCCTCATTGCATTAATTTACGGTCTAATTCCCACATCTGAAATAAAGAAAGAGAAAAAAAACTAGCTACAGTGTAGCAGCGACTAAGAAACAGCTTCTGGCTAAACACGAAACCAAGGATACCTCCTGCATGGGACAGAACACACAATTAACCTCTTTGTTACCGAGGGGTACTGCGGAGTACTTGCCGTAGGGAATGGTATTTTTAATTTTCTACATTTTGTTAAAAATGCAGTGACAAACTAAACTCAATTATATATGATTTTGGTGAAAATTTGATGTTTAATCCATTTTATAAATAACAGGAAATTGCTTATATCAAAGTATGTAAATCATAGAAACCTATAGTTCAATAGATACAGATGGATCCCCAAACTGACACCAGTGAAATCCACACAAATTTTCCTCTGTAACACCAAAT
>CM050167.1:49209404-49581904 GCA_027410445.1 Discoglossus pictus
GGCTGCTCAGTGTCCAAATAACTCACCTTAAGACTTCAAAATGAACACTAGAAACTCTTCAGAACATTTATCTCTACACAGGACCTCACCACAAAGCTTTCCACTAAGTGAAATCTCTTGAAGTAAAACTGCTTGCCAAACAAAATCGAATCCCATGGATCCGCCGAGCACAGTGGTGTATGTTATTATTTTTAAATGATGCACAGAGAAAACATTGTTTTATATAGTGAAGCTACCATCTTTTTAATTAAATTCTGGAGTTCAACATTTTCAGCCTTGACTCTCCTTATGGTCAGCGTTAGATTAATATAGTACGAGCAAGCCAATAAGAATATGGATCCTCAGTGGGCAAAGCTCCCATAGAACAGACTATATTATTTAGCATTGTTTTCTGCTGAGTATCTATGACTTGATTACATCCTTCAGAAGTTGGTTAAAAATGTTTTTTCGCAAAACCCCAGACAAGAAACTGAAAAATCATATATAGCATCCTCAGGGCGATATATGTGAAGGCTTACCACTAAACTAACCTTTTTGGTGCCCATTGCTACAAGGTTTATCTGCAATCCTTTATACTTGTCCTTCTTCATTAATGCTCCTGCCCACAAACATAAATCTGTATAAGAAGACAAAAGCCCCTCCAATCATCCCCACAGATGTGTGAGAGATTTTTTGCTAGATTATAAATCTAGCCACACAGGCAACTCGCTAGCAACTATCTAAATGCTTAGTGATAAATCTAGCCCTGGGGAGGTTCAAAGGGCACTGTCAAAGGCATGGGTGTAGGAACTGGGGAGAACAAATCCCCCCAAGAATTTTCAATGTGTTCAATGTTTATGTGTAGAGAAGCAGCTGTATGGTATTTTTATGTTATATGCAGTATCCCCCCCAGATTTTCTTTGGCTCCTACACCCATGGCCAAAAGAAAGATTCTCGAGTATCACCTGGAAAATGCTGTGCAATTACTAGGAATCTACAATAATTTTCTATAGCTTGTTGTTTTGACTGTTCATTTACATGTAAAGTGGGATACAAACTGGAAAATTGCAAATGTGTATGTTGAAGATTATATAGCAAGTTAGTATTAGTATTTAGCATAGTCCTGAAGCTTAGTATTAGTATTTAGCATAGTCCTGAAGCTCTCTAAAGTACAAAGCATTCCTCTGCCATGATACAGTGAAAATATATTTGCATAGATTATACATATTTGCATATATTAATGCAGACCAATGTTTTGACCCTATTGGGGTCTATATTAGTTCAATAATGCACATGATTGATGTTTATATATATAAATCAGCACCAAAGATAAATACACTATAACCCCATTACCAGGTAGGGATAATATGTTTCCATAGTAATTATACCAATTAAAACACGTGTTAGTATAAGATTGTAAGAACTATTACATGACAATATAAAATCTAATCATTCAGTGCAATATAGAGTAATTAACTTCTCACTTGCTTAGACAACTCAAAGATGGAGGTCAACTGGTATCTCCATATTCCAAGTGGAAGGCAACATAAGGTTTAGATAAGGAGGTACTAGATAATATATTATTGTGGGTATCTATCATTGCCTTGTGATGGCAACTTTTTTGCTATAGCCAATGTAGATTGGGACTGGGCACCATTAAAAGAAAATAGGGATAGCCAAATCTATATACATTAAACAAATTGGAAACCATACATAGTCACTATAGTGTTACACAAGTAAAGGTCCATTAAAAGTAGAAGCTTCAACCAGTAAAATGAAAACCCTATTAACCCAATAAAATAGAGTTTATAATATAAAGTTAATATTACCATGTATTTAATTTTCATTTCCCACTAGGCTGTTGCCATGCTGGCTTCCATTCCTCCTCTAAACCTTATAGTGAAACCACCAGAATGTGTCACTGTGTGAGAAGGTGGGCAGCAAGCTGTGAACCTCCATTTTGAAGGAGCTTGATCTCACGACCATTGTTGGCTGTGAAGTATGCACAAGCATCTACAATAAGGAATCACACCTTGCTGGTGGTGATGTGTACTAAAGTGAAGAGTGGAGGAACGAGACCAAGATGACACCCCACTAGGGATGAGCAAAGGAGTAAAAAAAAGGTGATATTTCATATTTTTTCTATTACTGGGCTGGTAAATGTTCCTTTAAGATGGATGTAAACTATATGTTTGAAGGTCATTGAAATAATCTCTAGATTTTAAATAGTAGAAATGTCTTTGCCAGCATAAATAACACAAATGGATGTGGCTGTAAGAAGAATATGCAACATTAAATGTTCTATATACCTCTTTTGAATGAGTGCCATGGGTTGTCTATGCATCATGTACAGCAGGCTACCCATCTATTATGTGCTATATTGTTGAACATAACGATTAAAACCAACTGGTTTTATACAGAGTTGTTGCATGTTCTCACTCAGACGGAAATATGATCATGTTCCTAACCAGATCTTTTTGCACATCAATACCACAAGACAACAGTTACTCTGTGTGAGTTCGGCAGGATTAAGATGCATGACGGCTATATAGGCTGGGTCGCTTATCTTTGAGAACGTCAATGGCTTATCGAAAATGCATTCTCTACATGTCAGGAAATGTAAAGTCTGGTTTATAAGCCACTAACTAATTATGTGGTTGTTGCTCAGGATTTACATTTAAGACACAAGAAAAGAGGCAACAAAGTAAAAGGAGCAGACTCAGGTAATAGAGCAGGCACAAGGAAAAAAGAGCAGACACAAGGAAATAATCAAAACAGGAAAAGGAGCAGGCACAAGGAGAAGAGGCAACAAAGGAAAAGGAGCAGACATAGGTAATAGAGCAGGCATAAGGAAAGAGTCAAAACAGGAAAAGGAGCAGGCACAAGGAGAAGAGGCAACAAAGTAAAAGGAGCAGGCTCAGGTAATAGAGCAGGCACAAGGAAAAGAAGCAGCAACGTAAAAGGGCAGGCACAAGGAGAAGAGGCAACAAAGTAAAAGGAGCAGACTCAGGTAATAGAGCAGGCATAAGGAAAGAGTCAAAACAGGAAAAGGAGCAGGCACAAGGAGAAGAGGCAACAAAGTAAAAGGAGCAGACTCAGGTAATAGAGTAGGCACAAGGAAAAGAAGCAGCAACGTAAAAGGGCAGGCACAAGGAGAAGAGCAAACAAAGTAAAAGGAGCAGACTCAGGTAATAGAGTAGGCACAAGGAAAAGAAGCAGCAACGTAAAAGGAGCAGGCACAAGGAGAAGAGGCAACAAAGTAAAAGGAGCAGGCTCAGGTAATAGAGTAGGCACAAGGAAAAGAAGCAGCAACGTAAAAGGAGCAGGCACAAGGAGAAGAGGCAACAAAGTAAAAGGAGCAGACTCAGGTAATAGAGTAGGCACAAGGAAAAGAAGCAGCAACGTAAAAGGGCAGGCACAAGGAGAAGAGCAAACAAAGTAAAAGGAGCAGACTCAGGTAATAGAGTAGGCACAAGGAAAAGAAGCAGCAACGTAAAAGGGCAGGCACAAGGAGAAGAGCAAACAAAGTAAAAGGAGCAGACTCAGGTAATAGAGTAGGCACAAGGAAAAGAAGCAGCAACGTAAAAGGGCAGGCACAAGGAGAAGAGCAAACAAAGTAAAAGGAGCAGACTCAGGTAATAGAGTAGGCACAAGGAAAAGAAGCAGCAACGTAAAAGGAGCAGGCACAAGGAGAAGAGGCAACAAAGTAAAAGGAGCAGGCTCAGGTAATAGAGTAGGCACAAGGAAAAGAAGCAGCAACGTAAAAGGAGCAGGCACAAGGAGAAGAGGCAACAAAGTAAAAGGAGCAGACTCAGGTAATAGAGTAGGCACAAGGAAAAGAAGCAGCAACGTAAAAGGGCAGGCACAAGGAGAAGAGCAAACAAAGTAAAAGGAGCAGACTCAGGTAATAGAGTAGGCACAAGGAAAAGAAGCAGCAACGTAAAAGAGCAGGCACAAGGAGAAGAGCAAACAAAGTAAAAGGAGCAGACTCAGGTAATAGAGTAGGCACAAGGAAAAGAAGCAGCAAAGTAAAAGGAGCAGACACAAGTAGAAGAGCAAACAAAGTAAAAGGAGCAGACACAGGTAATAGAGCAGGCATAAGGAAAGAGTCAAAACAGTAAAAGGAGCAGGCACAAGGAAAAGAGGCAGCAAAGTAAAAGGAGCAGATACAGGTAATAGAGCAGGCACAATGAAAAGAGAGCAGGCATAAGGAAAGAGTCAAAACAGTAAAAGGAGCAGGCACAAGGAAAAGAGGCAACAAAGTGAAAGGAGCAGGCACAAGGAAACGAAAGCAGAGACAAGGAAAGAGTCAAAACAGTAAAAGGAAAAGACACAATGAAAAGAGTCAGCAAAGTAAAATGAGAACAGACATAAGAAAGAGAACAGACACAAACAAGCAGATACAAGGAAAAGAGAGCAGACAAAAGGAAAATAGGAAAAAAAGTAAAAGGAGCAGGATAGACACACGGAAAAGAGACAACAAAGTAAAAGGAGCACAGACACACGGAAGAGAACAGGAAGAAAAAGCAGATGCAAGAAAAAGAGAGCAGACACAAGGAAAATAGGCAACAAAGTAAAAGGAGCAGACACAAGGAAGAGATAATGCTAAGGAAAGGGATTCAGATTCTTGGAAGACAGCATACAAAGGA
The DNA here is from genome assembly GCA_027410445.1 of Discoglossus pictus. Classification (NCBI taxonomy): domain Eukaryota; kingdom Metazoa; phylum Chordata; class Amphibia; order Anura; family Alytidae; genus Discoglossus; species Discoglossus pictus. The sequence goes on from CM050167.1 coordinate 49,214,033, forward strand.
CAAGAGCAGACGCAAGGAAAAAAGTAGGCACATGGAATAGAACATGCAAAGGGCAGGGAAGAGCAACATGGAAGGGAGCAGACACAAGGATGAAAGCATGAAGGAAGCAGATTCATGGATAATGATGAATGAAATTGACAATGAAAATATAGAAGTCACAAAGAAAACAGACGAGAAGCAGACACAGAAAAATAGACATGGAACAAATGGACCCAGCTATGGGAGCAAACACAAAGACATGCATAGACATGGAAAAAACAGACACAGAGTATATGAATGAAAATGCACTGACATATAAAAAGTAGCACTAATAAGGAAGAGAGCATGCATAGAAAGCACTTACAAGAAAGAGATCATTCACTTGATGGTAACAGTTGAGGGAATAAAGTAAATAATAATTATGGAATAAAACATGGAACTATGCAGGCACAAATAAAATGGCATTCACAGATAAGACATTAAGCAGAGTTTATTAAAAGCATAAGGGGGAATGGGAAGAACACAGAACAGAGTATTGGCACAGGACACATGAGAGGGTAAGTTGCAAGGCAAACTAGCAGATACCAGAGAAGGTCAGATCCTGGGTAAGGTAGCTGGCACAAGGCAGCATAGCAGACACCAAGAGATGTAGCAGATTCAAGGAAACAGAGGAAAACAAGGAAAAAGAGCAAGGGTAGATAACACAGAATAACGAATGGAACTGAAGTTAGCAGACACAAGGGAAAGAAGGCAAAAAAAGGTAGCAGACATGAAGACAAGAGATGCAACGGAAGGATGCAGGCAGAAGTAAACTGAGCAGACACAAAGGAAGGTGGCAAACATATAGGAGGAGAGCAGACATAAGGAAAAAATAGAAGACAAAAGGGTTAATAGCAAACTTGTGAACAGTAACAGATAAAGAGGAATAAATCAGATTCAATGGACTTAAGCATACACTAGTATGGACTAAAACCGACATAAGGATGGATGTATAAGGGAAAGTAACATTAAAGGGATCAGTTACTCTGCATAGGAATGACTGAGGACAGAGCTCATTGTGATTATATCAATTACCTGGCGTAAAAACAATGAAATGGCGCAGATTATATACATTTTATTTGATTTGGACTTAACAGACAAAACGCATTTAAGTGTTTCTACTTAACCCTTTGCTGAACATCAGATAATATAAAACTGTTTTGCCACTATAAATATTTAATGCAGACTCCAAATGTTTGTGCATAAACATGTAAATAAATGTCAGATGTACTGCTCATTAAATGCCAGAGATGTACTGAAAGGCATTCAAGTGTGTATTACCATAATGCTAACAAATATTGGACTATCTCCTCCAAGGGATCCATTTTCATTATAGGAAAGAGGGCACATTTACTAAAGTGTTCTCACTAGTTAATCCTCTATGGGGCTGAAGTGTTAAAACATTCTCCATGTTGACAAAAGGGTAATTGTAGAATAATATAGGAATGGGAGAGGTCTCGTCTGTCTATTGCGAAAGCTCTCATTTTAGGGATTATAGCTCTGGGTGCTCATATATTGAATTTAACGTTATCAGTCAGTGTAAACTGAATTAATAAAGGGCTGCCTCACTCTGCAAAGGAAAAATCACTTATGTTCTTTTTTTAAACAAGTTTGGGGCGACTTGTGACATATCACTTTTAAGATATGTTTCATAAACACGTAGTGTGCAGACTCATCTATGCAGTAAGCAATGTCCCTGCTGTAGACAATGCATAAATAGGTAGTTTGCATCACTGTCATCTTAATTGATGCCCCCAGCCATAACAATGAATGGGAGATGGTGGGATGTGCGAGGCCTGCGATGAGCGGTTGCATGGGAACTGTCCAGCAGGAGGCAGTGCTGTCTTGGAAATGGGATGATATTCTGCAGAGCTCAGTGTTTGTCTCCACGCATAGCAGGGAATACACGGCCAGACAGTGTATCAGCACAGTGTGGGCCATACTGCCATCTGCACTTGTGCTGTGATAGCCTCTGTTTGCAATTGTGTCTAGTCACACGCTGCGTGTGTTTGGGCACACATACTGTTTGTGTGTGTGTATCTAGAGACAGGTACTACATTTGTCTATCTTGCTCGTTACACAGTCTGGATTGGATTTCTGTTAAGTGTGTTTGATTTGGTTCATGTGGATTCTTAGGGAGATAGAAAATCATAGGAAGACTGAAGGGTTACAGTGTGAGTGCATGTTCTACACTTACCATGTCTTTGCCCTATCTCTCCTCCCAATTCTAATAGATTTACTCTATGCTATTTGTCTCCATTCCCTGTACTCTTCTAACACTCCCTTAAACTTTTCCTTTCGCACTCCACACTCCCTGTTTCCATATATCATTTCCTAGCATATTTCTGAAGACTGTCCTAGAGGCATCATCCATGGTAGATCTGTCTCTCTATTATTATTATTATTACTAGCTACTTGCCCATCAAAAATGACAGCAATAACATTTTAAGCCTAGCAATGCTGTTTTCCATACAATCTGAGCACCTTCGGCACTCATCGCAAGCCTCTACCCCGTCTACTTTGCAGGCCTTGGCAACCTGCAACATTCGTGCTTAGCAATGATCACCTTCAGCGCTCATCATGAGCCTCTCCCCACTCTCTGACCACTGCGGTCCCCCTCTCTCCCTCCTTCTCCTCTCCCTCCCCTGTGTCTTTGGTTTTTCCTTATTCCCCCCTGTGCCTCTTTTTCTCCCTCTCTCAACCCTCCCCTGTGTCTTTCTCCTCTGTGTCTCTGCTCAAGTTTTGCGTGACTCGCTTTGAGTGCCGTTGTTTACTTTGTTCGACTAAGTGTTATTGGCTTCGCGATAATTTTTACTGGCTTCGGCCTTGTTTTCCTCCTGTTACGTTTTTTGTAGGCCATTTTTTTTCTTGCATTGGCGAATTTCAATCGATGAAAAATGCCAAGTATGCCTCAAATTAACTTGCAACCTCACTCACAGGCTCCCTGGCTCCCCCCCTGTGGTGTGTGTGAGTGTGTTCGAACATTGAAGTCATAATTTACTGAATGTGTTGCGTGCCTCACGATCAGCCCCAAAATGCTACGGGCTTCAGCACCGATCGTGGCCATCGCTATGTGCGCCTGCAATCTTTATCGGTGGAGCGTCCTCGGGCATAAACCAGGCATGACGGGACAGATGACACATAGAGGGACCCTGAATGGCCACAATTTGTTGCACCAAGTGGTGCTGGCCTCGTGATTTACATACTGGTACAGAAGGTGTATAAGGCCCTGCTCTTATTATCTAAGGCTGGTTGGGCAAGTTTAGTCCTGGAGTGCCACACACAAGCCTGGATTTGAGGATTTTCTTCCTGTGCACAGGTGAGTCAATCAGGATGACTGAAGAAGCACTAGTCTCGCCTGTATACAGCACGGATATGCTCAAATCCAGGTCTGTGTGGGCCCCTCCAGGACCGAACTTGCCCACCCCTGATCTAAAGCGTATTGCACATAAAATGAAATTGGGTTGCTTGTCCGTTGTCCAGTGAGGCAGCAGGTTCCATGCACATGAGGTGCGCACAGTCTTGAAACTCTGACATTAAAGAACAAGTTGTGTTACGTATTATCTGGGTGTTGTATTGTGTGACTTCTTTGTGTCGGCCCTGGTTGCAGCTATAGCCTACAAGATTTTCTCTGTTTATGAGATTCTATCTGTTATAACTTCACAAGTCTGACTGTTCTGATTTATTCTGCCTGTTTCTGATTGTTCTGATTTGTCGCAGTTTGTAAGATTCTGTCTGCGGCACTTATAAGATTGTTCAACTTTCGCAGATATATATTGTGTGATTCTGTCTGTTGCATCTACAGGCCATTTGATTCAGTCTGTTTCAGGAGCATTTTGTAGGTTGCATATACAGATTGTAATATTCTGCCTGGTTTCGGTTATAGATGTCGTCATTTTGTATGATTCTGTCTGCTGGAAATATAGATTAGACAATTCTGTCTATAATTCTGTCTAATGCACCTATGGATTCTCAGTTTTCGTATGTTGCAGATTAATTCAACAAATGAAAAGGATGTTTTAATATAATTTTTACTTTTTACTTTCTTTTTGCCCTTTATCAGGTCTAGCTTGTTAAAATATGATGTAAGTCTGGTTATATGCAGTGCTGCTGTCTGGTTATTTGCATGTAGCTATATGTAGTGCTATGAGAGACATTTATGAATTTGTGAACCTGCCCGGTGAATGGACCTGCAAACTATTAATGCAACTAACCATGGGTATAGGAGCCAATGAAAATCTGGGGCGGGATACCGCAGGTAGTGTAAAAATACATCACAACTGCTTCTCTACACATAAACACAGACATTGAACTGGAAGAGATGTTGGATGAGGACTTGTAGCTTCATTTCTCTCGGGACCTGGACAAAAATTGGGATAAAACCAGTAAAACCCAGGACCAACTCAACATATAATCTGTCTTAAGTATATTGATCCACAAGAAAGATCAGAACCATGTACTGGAGAAAACATCATCACTGGATGTAGGTTGAGTTAAAGTCTTCACCTGGAAAGGATAATATTGATTTTCTGACTCTGAAAAATTTGAGGGGGGATTTGTCCCCCGTCCCCCCAGTTCCTATGCCCATGCAACTAACATATGCATCAAAAGTCCCTACACATTTACTAGGTAGGAAAATAAACAGTAATTTGTACATAGCTGTATATAATAGTGACTTGATTTTCTTTTTTTACTTTTTTTAAACTTATAATTTATTTTTTTATACATACAGATCATAAACATAAAAAATAATCATATATAAACATTAAAGATAACAGTACAAAACAGTTAAACGCTGCTTTGCATTTCATGACAACATTTTATTAACTTATAGCCATGCCTCACTCTATATATCTTATTTTGTTTGCCTTATATAAAAGGGGAAGATTATTACCAAAATGTTGTTAAATCTAAATTATTATATTCTGCCCATGTACAAATACTGTAAAATTGATTTTCCTGTCCTAACATAATGTAAGTAATGTTCTCCATTCCTAATATTTGACAAACCTTTTTTCTAGTCGGTTAATGCTTGGTGTTCGTTTACAGCCAGTGAACCTCTATAACAGTTTTATCCATACTTAATATTTGTATAATTACTTTTTGTCCATCTCTACATATACCTTCCAAAGGTCCATTTAGTAGCATTATTACTGGGTCTAAATTTAATTTATAAGCCAACATATGTTTTATCATCTCTTGGAGTGTTCTCCAAAATGTTAGAATTTTAGGGCATTTCCACCACATATGAATGGATGTGCCCAACTGCTTACATCCTCTAAAACATGTTGGCGGTATGTGTGGCTTGTACTTATTTATCATAATTAGAATTTTGTACCAAAATATTATTTTATATTTTGTTTCTGTAGTCTGAAGTTTCTTTTGGCTTTCTGGTCCCATTTTTTTTTGCCATTTTAAACCTTTTAAACATTTGTTTATTATCAATATGTGTAGATCAAAAGATAAAAATGCCTTTAACATTAATTTGTTTGGCCTGATTTATTTGCCAGATAAAGCAGATACTGTTGCCTCTTTGAAGCATCATTATATTTTTTGCTTATTTTAGTTAGTTTGCCTTTTTTGACTGTATCTGTGCTGCATTGAGCACGTCTGTCAAGACTGCCTCACTCCACGTTTCTTTCATTGAAAGGCTGTCTCAATCATTTTAGCATCAGTGATCTCATTGACTCCAAGCCAGTGTTGTTCTTCACAATGAGGATTTTTCAATTAAACTGTCATTTTTGGTTCAGAACCCCCAAATATTTCTCACTGGTGACTTTGAAGTTTGACAATCAAGGAATACATTAATGTAGTCCTAAGGAAGCTTCCGTCTTCCTTTACAAGCTGCAGTCAATATAACTACATACAATATGCCTTGGAAAATTCACTTTAAACTAGACTGTAGAGTTTGTAGAGTCTGATATATATATATATATATATATATATATATATATATATATATATTGTGGCCACAGAAAAGGGCACAGAAATCTCTTTAGATGCAACTGTTTGCTTCCCATCTGTGGTGTATTAATGCCACCTTTAATTTGTGAATTTCACCTTTAACAGTGATTCTGAAGGGATTTTTTACTTTCTCCATCATTTATCTTTCCCAAGAGGTGAATATGTCAATGATGGTATTCATATTGATAAACTTATGTAACAAGTCAGTATCGCTCCTTGTAAAGTCTTTGGCCGTGGAGCATTATTGGCCAAGGTACATATAGAGTCTGCTTTTGATCTTCTCCCAGTGAATCCTAGATGTCATCATTTGTTGGGTTGTAAGTTCAGGGATCCATATTACATTGATCTCTGTCTTTCTAGGGAATGCTTCGTTTATTATGCCTACTTTGAGGCTTTTAGTTTTTAGCAATGGGTAGTTAAACTCTGGTCTGATATTCGTGGTTCATTGTTGTTATAATTTTATATTTGTGTGTACTTTTCTGTTTGTTTTGCATGATATTGGTATATTATTAGCAACGTCAAAGTTAGAGTGTCCAACCAAGTCAGAGTTTATTAGATAGATATTGTTATATTTGATATCGTCTTCCAGTCAATACGTTGGAGGGTCTAATTAGGGGCGCTTGTTGAGTCACAAAAAGTAACATTGCATTCTCTTTAGTATTTGCTTGATGCATCATCCCTATGGTGAAGGAGCTTTCACATCAGCTTGCAATCATTTAATCGAAGCAGACATCGGTTCTAATGTAGATTCAGATCTTTTTACAGATACAGCAACTTTTTTTAGGGGTCTCTGGGAGCTATTTTATGGGCAAATGGTGTGCTGCCACTTGGTCTGAGGTTTGGTTTATCTGAGGCTTGACAAAAACTCTTGCCTTCCTCAACCTGTATTCTGTTGTGGTTTCTTATTCAATTTTAAGTGAAGAATTGTCGGATCAGAATGTTCTCTTTCACTGTGATAACTTAGGAGTGGTTATAGCTATTAATAATATTAATGTTTCATCTCTACTTGTGGTTTGTTTGCTTAGATGTTTGATTTCTGCATTGTATGAGATGGCATATACCTGATTATCAGAATGTGATAGCAGATGTTGAATCTATCCTGTTATGTGCTTGCACGGCACAGGAAGCCTCCTGCTGCCGGGTGGGCTTGCGTCCTCCATCCCAATGTACTCCATAAGCCCCTAACCCTCTAACCCTAACCCCCTACACCCCTTGGCATCCCTAACCCTAACCCACTACACAGTTACCGTCCCTAACCCTAAGCCCCTAGACCCCTTGCTGCCCCTAACCCTAACCCCCTAACCCTAATCCCCTACACCCCTTGCCGGCCCTAATCCTAACCCTAACCCCCTAACCAGAAAACCCCTAATCCCTTACCGGGCGCTTACAGACAGCTATATCGGGACTTCCCCCCAATGAAGCGTACGTGCATATAACAGGATAGGTCCCAGATGTTTTTTTTGGATAAAAGAAATTCCATGAGTTGGCTTCTCAGGCAAGACCTCAAGGTATCCCTTGTCCAGAGTATTTTTAGCAATTAGGCAGTCTGCCTTTAATTAATTGATTCAGTTATCATTGGGACTGCTTATGGTGCAATGTGGAAATTGTTGGAGTCTTTTAAAGAGCATCTTAAGCAGGGTCATCTAATTGCTTAAGTGTCGTTTGTTCTTCATTGCCAAGAGTAGGGTGTATCCCCCTCTGTGCTAAAATGTAATTTATCAGTGCTTTAATTCATGGATATCCTGATGTGACAACAGCTTTTGTCACCTGTCAGTCCCCGAGGTAGGACTGGATAACACATGATATGAGACTCCCTGTTTGTTTTGCGCTTCTTCAAAAAATTTTTTGCAGATCAAGAACTGGTATATTTGGAAGAGTCATCTATTTTATTCAGTGTAATTTGATGTTCTTATGAGGCTACTGTCATGTTTTGGGCTATTCATTGTTCTTTTGAATATTCTTTGTTGTTGCGTAACAAGAAAATATATAGTGTTCAGTTTTATCGATTTTGGAATCCTGCTCATTTTGGCACTCACTTGTTCCATATTGGTGCAGCAAAAGAGACCACCTGGTTGGGATTATAAGTTTCTGTGGTTAAAATAAATGATAGGTGGGATTCTGAGTGTTTTAAGTTATATGTTCATCCTGTCCTGCACAGTTGGGAAGAGTAGGGCATTCCTATAGTTACTAGGTACAGAGAGCATTGCCTGTCCAGGATCTATTCAACTTTGTTCCTCATATTGATTATTCCTCATATTGTGTGTCAATTTGTTGGTTAGGGGTGAGAGTTTTCGCTGGGATCAAGTTATTGTTAATGCTGTCAATTATGCTTGAAAGATTAATCTTCCTGAGGTTATTCTTATTTTGATTTGGGATTGCCCTCTCAAAAGGAGCTTATCGAGAAGAAGGATGTTTATACACCTTACTCCTGAATTTGTTCTTGATTTGGTTTGAGATGGTTCCTAGTTAAGATTGATAGTTAAGATACTAGTTTGGATATATCCAAGAGCAAGGTCAACAGGGTGTCCAGCTTTATTAGGAAGAGGGAGATTTATTTATGCCATGTGGATATAGAGATACCTGAAGCACCTGTTTATTATCTCTGGGATTTGTGCATTTAAATGAGTCGGGGCTAAAGGTTGTTGAATTTCTGATTATGGGAGATCATTTCTAAGGTGATAGCTTCTTTGTTGGGGCTGAGCTGACAATCCTAAAGTCAAGTATTAAACATACCAAAAAGTCTTCTCTATTTTGACTTATATCGATACAGACCTTATCTTTCAAACATTGTAGCGCCATTTTGTAATGACCTAAAGTAGGCCAAAATTACCTCATGGACTAGTAAGGCCTAAAACAACACACATTGCAGTTTCCTGAATAACTGCAAAGCAATGAGTTTCTATCTTTTCTACTAGACAATTGTTCACTTGTCACTCATTATATACAGCACTGTTTCATTAAAATACAATTTTTAGTGAAGAGCCCCAGGTCTTATGAATTTGTCGTAGATTGATAAGCTTACTTTATAGACCAGACATAGCAACTTAAAAATGAATGACTTGCTGGTTAATTGAATGCAAGGAGTTTCAAATCTTCTACATTTATACTTTTCGGTCTTATACGTTTAAGACTGAACATTCAGCTGAATTCTGACTAACAGAAAATGCCAGAATATATGACTAAAAAAGTTGAAAAAAGTAAAAAACACATAATCAGCAGATATGCAAATGTCTTCAAACATGCGTTATATCTTCCCCAACTACAGTATTTCTTGGAGTTTGAAGGTCAGTAGTTAGACTAGTTTTAATAACTTTGAAGTAGTTACAATATGTATAATTCCATTTTCAGTATATGCTGTTTTAAAAATATATACTTTTGTGAGAAAACTAACAATGAAAATATCTTTTGTATTGCTACTGTGCTCCTCCCATGATTTACAAGCTGTTTACCTATGGTAGTGACAGACAGACTAATTCACTTGAAGGGCTTCATACAAGTCTCATTAGCCCTTAAAATGGCCTCACAGTGCATTAAAAACACATAAAAGTAAAATCACCATAGGAAAGGAATTAATTTGTAATGGAGATATATACATAATGTGGAGACAATTGTATACATAATGTGGAGACAATTGTTCACTTATCACTCATTATATACAGCACTGTTTCATTAAAATACCATTTTTAGTGAAGAGCCCCAGGTCTTATGAATTTGTCATAGATTGATAAGCTTACTTTATAGACCAGACATAGCAACTTAAATATATATATAATATATAAGTATAACTGGGTATTATTTACTAGCTTATATATCATGGACTGTGTATTGTTGAAGAGAGATATAGTTTCCTACTCCAGAGAACAGATTGGGGGCTGCATGGGAAGAATCGGAGATCTGCATATGGTCCTTGGGCTACCTGCAGCCCACCACTGCTCCGGAGCAACAAGGAGGTCTAATATGGGAGCCCCTATAATCAGAGTCTGCTAAAAAAAAATTATGGTTTACACTGTTAATGTTGTTAGTTTGCTATAATGTGCCATTTTTCCAAAACTACGGTGCTTCCTTAAAGCAAAGTTCTGCAGTGTATAGAGTTTGAGAAAGAAATATTCAAAATGAGCCATTAACACTAATCCTGTGCCATACTGTTTGATTTAGTAGGAGCCGTCTGTCTGACTCTTACTAGTTCTTTATGTGACAATATCTTGCTTCTCACTGTAGTAATGAGTTAGTCACAGTGCTTAATCTAATGATGTCATTGACATTGTCTTCATAGTTTATTGTTCTATGAGTCATGCATGCTAATATCATAGTATTCCTTAAAACGCTGAAAAATCACTGACATTTTTATTCTGTTATTGTTTTACAGTACTGACAGCAAATATAAGCAGCAGAAAAAAATAGATTGTCTATCGGCACTTTATAGATCACTAGTCAAATAAATCTGGCTACAATTATGGCCTAGGTGTACTAAGCTCAGCTGTTTTTGAAAATAATTGGAGATGTCACATTTTAGTGAGTAAGAGATAGATAGATAATCGATAGATAGCTACATAGAATAGGCTTTATATACTGTTAGATTGATGTTTCTATTTTATGTTGTCAGTGCAATAAGATATAAAGGTTTTGAAAGCATCTCACCTTAGTACATCTGGCCCTGGATCTCCAAATACATTAGAATGTAGAGAGGGAACAGTTGTGTTCCATGTTAATTTAAAGTACCACTAAATAAAATTAGGTGTGTGTGTATATATATATATATATATGTATATGTATATGTATATATATATATATATATATATATATATATATATATATATGTATATATATATATATATATATATATATATATATATATATATATATATATATATTCAATATTAATTTACCGAATTGTCGTTTAGTGCTTGACATTTATTTATTTAAATCATTTCTGTGTTTCCAAAAGCTTTTGGGGTAAGCATTTTTAAACTTTAATAAACCATTTTAAATTATATTTAGAATAAACTATTCACCGCAACAACGGAAAACTTAATTTAGCCTAATATCCTACTGTAGATCTATTTTATGATATTACTTTTTCTTCCTATATTAACATTAATAAAGTGATACTGATACACTTAGCTCTACTGTAAATAATAATTATAACTAAGTGATAAGATGATATATTTCAGATATATCAATTACTTTATAAATTAATTTTAGTGAAAAAATGAATAATAATTAATATAGTGTACTATTCAAAAAATGTATTCAATTCACCATAATTTTTGAACAGTACACTATATTATTATTCATTTTTTTACTAAAAAAAATAATACAGCTGTTAATGTATTACTATTTATGTTCAATTATACTTCCCTAGAATTACCAATTTGGTTTTTGATGATAAACTTCCTGAGGTGGGAGGAGAATTATATGCAGAGTAAGGTTCTATCTACTCAACAATTACAACTGCCAGCACATTCATTAAGTCTGAAGACATACCTTCCTGAGACAGCAGAAGAAAAGGGAGCTAAGTAAAGAGAATGGATTCTTGCAATAAAGATTATTTGGACATAAATGTAAAATATTTAAAATCTTTGTTAATTAATTAATTTTGATTTCTATAAACATTTTGTCCATTATGAAGTTTCACTAATTAAATGACTATATAAAAAAAACATTTGACCACAGCGAACTTTAAGCTTCCTATTTATGTGAATTAGTGTCATATAGCCAATAGTTTTGATTATTCATTGATTAAAATACATGTTCAATATTGCTGATTTTGGAGTATATTACAGTCCGCTACTTTGCGAAGACCTTACAGCTGGCTGGAATGACAAAAGCCTCCAAGTGGCCTCTGCATCAATGACAGTTTATATTGTGGGATTTTATGGTCATTTAGTATTGGGAGAGAAATATAAGAGTGAACTCGGGAAAGCTTCTAATGCCACTGGTACCCAGTGATGCATCTTAATGGAGAAGTGTCCTACTGATATTTTTAAGCCAATGTCCTCATAAAAAAATGTGAGTAAGAACAAATAGACCCATAATATCTGGTGTTTTCAATATCTGCATAAAGCATTAGCCTTAAAGGACAATTGAAGTGTCATATTTATAGTGTGCTCTTATGAAGAAGATGTGCAAGTGTTTTTATATAATTAAAATAAATACTGTATTTAACCTGTTAGTATTCTATCCACCGTTGATTTAATTGTATCACACATTCTGCCTTTGCCCCTAACATGATTAGACACTGTGGATGCAGATATGGCGGATTACCCATTAGGCTAACTAGCCAGCCGCCCAGGGGCGCTTCCCTGTTATGGGGCACCACTTCTTAAAAAAATGGTTCCTGGCTTAAAAAAAATGAAATTTTGAAGTTCATAGACTGGCTACCAGGGGGTAACCACCTAGAACAAGACAGTTACAACAGGAAAGGGAACTTACACGTACAGAAAAGGCAAAAATGGGTCCGTGCAAAACTTGGCTCCTCCACTTCACTGCCTAGGGGCTCCAAAAAGGTAGATACGGCCCTGGATGCAGATAACATATCTGTTTAGTGCCAAGCTGAAACTTTGAATAATCACTTAATAATAGAACTAAATGGCAGAACAACTCCCAGTAGGATGACTCTACTCCTCAAGCTACAGGCACACAAGCCTTTCAAGATGGAAACGCCCATGAAACAAGAAGGATCTAAAAAATATAAGATATTCTATACAAATTATTTTATGTTCATGGCTTATATTGCTGCTAATGTTGTTAGTTTATTACATACTTCAAACATATGTGTAGTTTCCCCAAACTGCACTGGTTTATTGTACACAGATTTGTTATCATGCAATTACTTTTTTATTAAAATATTAATTTACTTGAAAAATTTATGCTGCAATACTTAGAAAATTTGTTTTTAAAACTCTTGAAATGCACTTTTTTTGCAACAAAGGCAGGGCATTATTCTGATGTTCATGGCACCGAACTAGCTAGGTTATGAAGTTCTATGGAAAAATCAAATACTCAAGGACCGTCCGCAAGCTTTCCGGCTATTCTATTCCCCTCCGGCAGGCTTGCGGCCGGCGCCTTGCTATCTCTTACGGCCGCAAGCGCCGGAGGAAAGCGTTTGATCTAAAACGGCCGCAAGGGAATCGGCCGTAAGAAAAGCCTGGTTGCGATTCTATTGCTCCGGGAACCCTGTCTGCAAGGCTAAAAACGAGCCGCAGCTTACTTGCAGCAAACAGGTCCCGCTAGCACCAATTAAGCACCTAAAATAGCTCAAATAAAGCCATCCTGCACTTTGCGGAGTCTATAAAGTGATATTCGGTGTAAGCAAAAATAGCACATAATTACCCTATACTCAAATCCGTAAAATATATATATTTTAATATACGTAAAACATACATGTAAAAAGTCCAGAGTGCTTGGAGCACCTCAGACACGCCCACGCCGCAGCCGGAAAATAAACAGTTAATTTGAACTCGGGTTTGGGCTGATGTGCAAGCTTGAGAGGGGGTTACTTTTAATTCTCATGTCCCCCAATATGATCCCTAGCATTTACAGAGATGTACAGTGCAGGCTTGAATTTATTTTTGCGTTTTTAGATTTCAGAGCTTACGGCCGGTTTCAAGATATGCGGCCGGCCGTAAGGGGAGATCCTTGCGGGGCCGTATAATAGAATCGCGAGTTAACTGAACCCCCGCAAGGAATCGCAGCCTTACGGCCGATTTACGGCCGATAATAGAATGAGGCCCACAGTTTGTATATTTGTAGAACTCATTCTTTATGCAAAACAAAAGCATTTTAAAATCTGAATGATAGAAATGTTGTTATTATCAAATCTGCAGGGCAGTAACAGATAGAGGCTTGGCAATCATGTGACTTGGTCATACAGTCAATGAGTTGAGTCTTCTAGCTCACTAGTGAAGGAAATATAGTTGGGCTGAGTAAGACCATAGGAGAGACAAGCAGCTGCATGGTTTATGCTTGTTCCAGCTTTGCAGGTGAGAAGTGATGTTCTCCGAAGTGGTGGATAGAGTAATGTTCTGAAGAAGAGAAGCATGGCAATGAGCAACCATGACTATGAATGTACCACAGAGCATATACATGTCTTATTTTAGCATCTAGGTATAGTTTATACGTTTTCTGCTTCTTTTATCTTGTAAACTACCTACTGGAAAATACTAAAAGAAATTAAAAAAAAATATTTAAAGAAGATCCCTGAATTTGAACCTGCAACCTCTTGTCTTTTAACCAATAACAGCATCAGGTGCTGCAACCTGCCGATATATTGAGCAATTTGGGGGATTGGATCAAACAATCAGCATCCCCTAATTAAATGTCTCTAACTCCATCAATTCAGCAGTATTTAAAACATTTTCCACTCTATCTCATGGTGCAGAGCACATCTGGTGAATTCATTGCCCCTTTATTGTCATTTCACATATACAGTACATTTTAAAATGCTTGATACAAAATGCTATTTGTCTAAAGCAGTGGTACTGTGCTGGAATACAATACACAGCCAATTAAAGCAATGACATAAGCTCTTTAAACTATTCATTTACAGTTTTAAAAGCTGTATTTATGTCCCGGCCATTGAAAGAAAATCCATTAAGAAGCGATATTATTGTGCTTTACTGCATTCCACACAGGGAGGATAGCTTTTAGGGTAGATATTTTCAAAGGTTTATAGTATATTTATCTTTCAAGAATTTACAGAATCGTAATCTTTGTGAAACTGTGTAATCTTGTCCCAAAAGAAATGGGACTAGTGGCAGTGACAGTTTTAAAGATATATATTTTGTATGTTCACAGCCTATGGTTCAAGACAGAAAAACACAAATACTGTAAAATAGTTTTAATTCATAGTTTTTGCTAGAAAGTTATAAAAGCACAACATAGGATAAAATTGCGAACATTTTAACCTGTTAGAGCCTATAAAAGTAATCACAAATCAGATTAAAATTTTTTTTTAAATGTTTTTAGATCACTTTTGTAGCTTATCCTAAACTGCCTATACAGGAAGCTTGGGAAAAACATTGCTCTGGCCCTGGCTGTTAGCTGTCAAAATTGCTGTTTTAAACTACACTTATATTCATATCCTAGGATTTAGAATTACTCACAATGCCCATATCTGAAGGGAAATAATACTAGTTTGTGATATTGGCAAATAGTCTGCACAATATGAGTAAGCGTAAGTACCACCTAAGCTTTACATTGCACGAGTTGGACCACATTACTGTAAAGATCTCCTAAAAGCAAGTTGAGAATTCAGTAAAGTAAAATCTGTGTTTACATGAGTCGCTGACATGCCCACTCCCAGACCTGCAACTTCAGCTCCAATCAGTGAGCAAAAAAAAAGTTAACCTTTAACAAATCAATGTGTGCAGAGCATGGAATGCTGGACTCACCTAAACAGGTCAGTTATGGGATAACTTTTCAGTGCATTCCTGAGTTTAGGGAAACACCACTATCAATCATTGCCCTCACCCTGCTTCGGCTGTCTGTTATTAATCATGAAACTGCCAGTAGGCAGGGTACACTGTGTTTGCAAACGTGTAACTTTAGATGTTTCAGCTATAGTTAGTGTAATTCATTATTTTTATCCTTTTAACATACAAACTTGTGCTCTTTCATACCATAAAGAGCGCTTACAGTGAGGTAAATGGCCATTTTTTTTTTACAGATTAGCAAAAACATTCCATGTTTGTGCATTATGCAACAGACTATCAACATTTGCAGCTGTATAAGCCAATGGCATAAAAGCATTTTCAGAGAAAATCTTCATTTTTACAAATTCTGGACAGTGAAAGACAACCCAAGAGGCAACCCAACGACAGCCATTGCATATTCAATTGCCTTTTGACAGTTATATTAATTTATCTATGTTCTCAAGCTGCTCACATTACCTACCATACAGAGATCATGTAGCAATAAAAAGCAAGTGCTAAAACTTGTACACATATATTTAAACTTATATAAGTGAACTTTTAGTAGGAGCTTCCCCTTTGTCCAACAATCCTTGATAAAAAAGAATATGCTACACCTCCAGCACCAATACCTTAAATTGAAGCCATGACAGCTACTGGAGAGGATATGGGTATAGGGAAAGGGTAGCCCCTTCTTTAATAACATGGCTTCCTTCTGATGTAACACTTTCAAAGAATTTACATGGTTGACTGACACAAGCCTTACAAAAGCCAACCAATCAAAACTTAAAAAAGTACAGTAGAACCTCATTATTCATCAGCCCCTATATTTGTCAAATCCAATATTAGTTACATTTTTAGGCAACAAATGCTCCTATATTCATCTAAAAATCCAATATTGGTCACAAAATTAAAAAAATCAAACAACTTTGTACAAGTTCTTCGCTAAACTGAATACTAGTGAATCGTCGGAAAAGGGACAAAAAAGACATTGATCACCAGAATTGCATTTGTTTCTTCTTCTGAAATCATCGCTCCTCAGTAAAGGTACATTTTTGGTTATTTTTTTAAAATGTATTTATGTATCAAATTCGCGTCTGGGAATGGATTAATCCGATTTTAGTTCATTCCTATGGAAAAAATAGATTTTATATTCATCCGATTCAGTATCGTCGCACAGGAACTGATTATTGACGAATATAGAAGGTCCACTGTATAGTTGTCCCCATGTGTGAAGCAGAATTGTATTCGATTCTGTTAAGTAGATATAATGACCCAATTTGGGTGGATCACTGGGAAACATGAATACACAGCTTCTTCTGAGTGTTTTACATGCATTTTTTGTTCAGTATAATAGTGTTGGAGCTCCAGTGTAAGTTTACTGTATAAACACTGATAAAGTAATTATTTCATACAGTTTTACATTATCCCATATTTAGACCAGATAAAGGAAGAATGATGTGTTACTTAATTTTGTAGTCAAACGGATCTGAGACTCCGATGTCATAGTTTTGATGTGTAAGATTTCCATTAATTATCTGATGTTAGCAAGATATAGCATTTAGTTTTTGATTTGTTGCTAATTATAGGGAAGTAGAGTATTACACAATTCATGTTGTTATAATCATGGTGATTTAGTTTAAAGGATAAAGAAAAAGGATTTCCTTTTCTGCCAGAGGGCCCACCAATGCATTGCAGAGCATAAGGCCCTCGAGTGCTGGAGCAGTGTATTGCTATTCCCTCTGGCTAAGAAGGAATTAAGTCTGCCCATGAGCTGATGTACTTGTTTATCTTACATCTTTCTATAAGGCAGATGGATAGCAGTCAGAGTAAAGAAAAAGCTGCTGAAACAGCGAAACGAGAAGAAGATTTAATTTTAGAAAGTGCCAAAATACTAATCTCCGACTCTATCAAGAAAGGCCCAGACCGGGTCTTGTTTGTACAATGTATTGTGTATTGATAGCGTCTCACGGCACGGCCTTGTGTACCCAGACTGTCAGTCACACTCACCAGGAGATAGTGGTAGGAGACAGTCTCACTCAACGTAGGAGAAGGCAATCTTACAGACTCTTATACATAATGTAGAGGAGTATTGTAAACAACTTTACACAGCAAATGGTGTCCATAATCAAATGCAATTATGTTTAAAGTAAACAGGTGTCAGTTTGCCTGATTTGGAAACTGGTAGTCAGGGATTTATTTCTCAATCAAGTGTTTTATCTGTTTGTGTCTTGTCTTTCAGATGGGTTACGGGGAAAGAGAGTGGGTGTTTTGCTGTATACAGTTTCTTTAAAAATAAAAAATAAATACACTTGCTTGACTTTTAATCAATATAACCTTCTAAAGACTGTAGCAGCTGCCAAACGGAACACAGCAGAGTACACATATAAATTAAATTACAATTACACATATAAATAAATATAAATGCAATGAGTTGTGTGACAGAGTTATACAAGGGGTTTGTGTGAGCCACAGACTTTGCAAAGCTCTCTTTCCCAGAAGGACTGAAGGAGTTAACTTTCTTGAGCAGTTGATTTGATGCACCTGTGCAGACATGATTTAAGAGTGCTCCTGAAGTATGGGTGGAGCTGCTAATGAACTGAGTGTGCATTTTTTTCTGGAACTGGAGGAAGACACACACACACAGAAGTGTGTACAGCTGGTCTGATTTGGAAAAAGAGATGCACAGAGAGAAGTGTGTGCAGGTGTCTGAAGCTGGAAAAAAACCCTATCAGAGGGACAGTAGCTTGCATATGATGATTGTTTGGAGCAAAGTGGAGACCTGGACATCTGAAGAAAGTTACAGGCCAGTGATTAATAAAGTGTACTGTTTGTTTTGCTCCAGCCAGGTTTAGCTGGATGAGAGATGTATGTGAGGGAATTGTCTATAAGTTCAGGTAGTGCTTCAGTGGGATATTTCCCATTATCTCCCCACAAGTGCAGTGGCTTGAAGCAGCCAATAGGTGGTGTGAAGACTTTGTTGAATTTGTTTTTAGGGTGAGGGTTACAGTTAGGGTTTAGGGTTAGGGTATTGACATATGATAAGCTCTACATAGTAAAGTGGTGGCGGTCTGTGTGCACTACTATTTTACTATGTAGAGCTCATCATCTGCCATTACCCTAACCCGTAACCCTAACCCTAAACCCTAACAAAAGAACAAATTCAACAAAGTTTAACCCTAGCCCTAACCGTTTCTGCATGCCACGGTTACACCACCTGCTGGCTGCTTCACGCCACTGAACAGGCGGGGACATAACAGGGAAACTACCAGCCTTATTACATTTCGATTCGCCCAATTGAATAGGGCTCTATATAAGCACATAGCATATTTTTTTACAGAAGTTTTTAGTTAGTGAACTTCTATCCAAAAGCAAGGTCTTCACTAAACTTCTGTAAAAAAATATGCTCTGTGCTTATACAGAGCCCTATTTAATTGGCTGAATCGCAATTTAATAAGACTGTAGGTCTATACTTTTCTTTGAATTGTTCCTCTATTATTTTCGTATCACAATACAAACTAAAATTGTATTAAAACTTGGAAACATATTGCAGCCTCTTGTATAGTGTTCCTCCATAAAAGCTCCAGAAAGACAGGCACAACTCAGAGGAGACTGGTAACGTTGTCACATTTGCTATTAAATATTATTTAGTGGAAGTGTTAGATATTTTAACATTATGGGTATGTTTTGTATACATTACATTCTAATTACTATATATCATGTGATTAATTATATCTCACAGTGGTGGTGATAAATCAAGACAGCATATCCAGTTGGTATTAATATGATTATTGGCACATCCTTTAACACTTATAAGCGTTTGTGAACACGCTATTTAAAAGAGCTACCGGTTACATGCTGTTATTTTCCTAAATCCCATTCACTATGTAAACTTTATACATGTGCACTTCTGAATACCATTATATTAAAATATGTATAGGTGTGACTATAAAAAAAATATGTATTCTGGACATTTTCAAAAAGACATTTGAACCTTGATGAATTTGGTAAAAAAAAATGACAAAAAAACCTGGGGAGTTAGAACTATTTTCCTATCATACATTGCAAAGATTAACTTTCCATTTTAACCCAAACTCTCCTGATTACTGGACAATCCCACCATATGTGTAGGTTTGTTCCCTTACTTTGACACCATCAGCAGCATTTATGAAGCCTATCTGGTAGTTAAAGAAATTTACGTATTAAAAGCTACATGTTTTTTTTTTTGTTAAATAATGACTTTTATGTTAATAAACAAACAAAACCCTATTGTATATCCTTAGTGAATCACAAGGAAAAAACGTCCAAAGCAACATCAAGGAAATAAACTGCTCATTGATCTGTCTTGCAATAAGTAAATGATCCAAGATTGTAGTCTGCCTCCTCAGATTTGCTTTACTAAGCTTAAGCCTAACTGACTTATACGCTCCGCTTTAATGGTTTGTAGCGTGTGAGACTGCGTGATGTGTACTGCGCAGGCGTTACTCACATGCATGGCATGGCGTTACAGCATGGCATTGAAAGGGGGAGGGAGGGGGAGAGAACGAGAGTGTGTGGGGGGAACAGGGGAGAGAGGAGGACAGAGGGAGGGAGAGAGGCAGAGAGGGAGGGGGACGGAGGGAGAGAGAGGGAGGGGGTCAGAGGGAGGGGCACAGAGAGAGAGGGAGAGAGAAAGGGAAGACGGAGAGGGTAGGGGCACAGACAGAGAGGGAGAGAGAGGCAGGGAGGGGAATATAAGAAAAAGGGAGGCAGGCAAGGAAGGGCAGAGTTGGACAGAGGGGGGGATGGAGAGAGAGAAAGGGAGAGAGGGGGAGGGAGAGAGACATAGAGCACATAGAACACAGAGAGAGGACAAATAGAGAGATGGCGCACAGAGATAGAGGGCTCCGAGAGAGAGAGGGCTCTCGGAGAGGATGCACAGAGAGATACAGAGGGCACACAGAGACTGCACAGAGAGAAACAGCACAGACAACTGAACATAATATATGACACTGTTACTAGTACATAAATATACTCCTGATTACATATTAAGCTTACAGTAGTTGCAATAAAAGCGTATTTCCAGAAGGGTCTGCGTAATGTTTTGCAGGTTTCTGAATGTCATTGAATTCCTCTCCATAAAGACATTTAGTCCTTGACGAAATTTGTAAAAACAAAATAGACTACCCTTGGAATAGCCCATGGTGGCTTCACAGCTACTCACGGCTCATATCCCAGGATGCCTTTCTCTCTCTGAATCCCATAATGAGAGCGGCATCATGGGATTCAGATTGTAAAGTGCCAGTGAGTGGAGGAGACATTTCAATCTGTTCTGACGGGGCAACTTTAAGGAGAGTATACAACATTTTTTATTTTCATTTGATACACTAGTTCCAGCTATAAAATGCTTGTGTGTTGGAGTAATACTTTACAGAGGTCATTTAACATAAAACATAAGGAAACTTGTTCTACTTAATATAATTGCATACCAAGATGTATTTGGGTTTTTGCAGCTCTTTCAGACGTGTACCCCTCCCACATTACAAGACCTTCTCTATACGGTCAGCTGCACCTCTTCACAATCTTAGCTGACATGTGAGATACATTCAGGTCAGAGGTCCTTATCGTAAATGCATGGAGAGCAGAGACAGAATCATCCAGGCTGCTCCATCAGGGAGAGAATGACAGTTTTTGGGGGCATAAATGAATGTTTTTATCCTCATGGGACAAAATTGGTAAATGTTTCAGTTCCTCTGGATCCAAATAAATTGGACTTGAAGGACATGTCTTTTTTCAACCTCTGTTACTGCTGTGAGATGTTGACAGTTGTACAGATCTGTAGAAGGTTAGAGAGGGTTAAATGTCATGTTTAAATGGACACATATAAGATACCAAGTTTGATATAATTAAGAGCAAGTACAAGCTTAAATTATATGTTATTTATTTGAGATCACTCTTACAGAAGATTAAATATGGCAACATTATAGAGCTTGCCTAGTCTGGCAGTTGCTTCTCCATGTTGGTGTAGAGTGGAAGCCGCCATTTTAAAATGGATGTGTGTCAGTGACACTGAGCTCTGTGAGCTGATTGGGTCAATGGGTCAAGAGCGTGTTCAAGAGCCAGTCAAGCTGCTGAGCGCTACATTGTGACAGCTACAGTCATTTTTATGTGCTCCTCACCCAACACATAGAGGTTTTATCATTTTTAAACATATATTTACACTTCTTTAAGTGAACTTTTTCATATAAGAACAATCTGGGTTTGGGCAAAACTTCCCCTTTAAGGAAGGAATTATGACTTTGCCTGTTTCATACCCACCAGCAGCGGTGTGCAGCGGTCACTAGGTGGAACAACGGTGGCGCACCAAAACTTTATTCAACTTGTTGTTAGGGTTTAGGGTCAGACTTAGGGTTAGGGTTAGCACGCCACTACTTTACTATGTAAAGCTTATCATCTGACACTACCCTAACCTCTAAGACTAACCCGGCTGGCAGGGACGAAAGAGGAAATATCCAGGTACAGTAAACTCCCTGTTATCTGGCACCTATCTGCCTATTGCCGGAAGTGTAGTAACTGTTTTATGAAGCCTAATTAATCCTAACCCCCTTAAAACCCTTAAACTTTCTATTAAACAGCCACTGCTATCTAATCTAAGTCATTTAAAGCTACAAAAAACTACAGAAAAAAAGTTGACATTTTAATATAAAAAATCTGGGTGTTGGTTGTGCCGGATAATGGCAGAGAGTTTTTGTCAATTGGTTTCCGGTTGCATGAGAGTCCCGGTTGGTTGAGTGCTGTATAATCGGGATTTCACTGTATTATTATGTCTTACTTTTTTTCATTTCAGTGTATTATTTTCCCATCCTAAGACCACACACATACATAACTCAGCTTTTAAACATGTTCATTAAAAATGAAAGGACGACTGTAATTTGGAGAAACCTCATATGTTTGTGATGTATGTAGCCAGCAAATAACATACGCAAGTTACAGTGAAGCCATGGGCACACAAGCATGTATAAGTAAATTATTTTTATTAGAAGACACTGCTTGTGCCTGAAGGAATCCATGTTTGTGGTTAGGTGATACTTGTCATATTTTTTTGTATATTTCAGTTTTCAGTTGCTATTTTGAGTTAGCAAAGTTTTGCTAAAAAAAATGCTTCTACAGCAGCTGATAATAATGGATGCTCTTGTGAAAAAATGTTAAATTAGGTAAATGGAGATTGGCAGATAAGGAAGAAAAACTTTCTCTAGTGGTGAAATGAAAATCTGTAGTTAATATGCAGGCTAAAGGGCCACAAGGGTTCCCTGGTGGTCCAGTGGTTAGGATTCGGTGCTTTCACCTCTGCGATCTGGGTTTGATTCCAGTCAGGGAACCAAGAGATCACACCACCCTGAAGCCATGCAGAATTGGGCCTGGTAAATACTTGGATGGAAGACCACCTAGGAATACCAGGAGCTATATGCTGTGGCCCACCAGAGAAATAACTGACAACCCACTCCAGTATCTCTGCCACGAAAACCATGTGGATCAACACAGACAAGATGTGTCTGGTGTGTTATGGTCCATGAGGTCATGGAGAGTCGGAAAACGACACAAAAAAAAGTGCTATAATGATGGTCCAGCATTCAATATTTTCAAGTAGCTGAGTTCAGTAAAATATTTTCTGAGAGAAAACTTGGAAAAGTTACATTGTGTTGCAGCTTTAAGGGAAGTGATTGTACGCTCTGCTTAAGAATGAGGTGAAAGTCATGCATTTTCCTTATGTTATCTCACTAAATCAAATATTTTCATCACAATAAACTGAAAAGTTGTTAATCTGATCATTACAGTGGCACTTTAAAATCAGGGTTGAGATATACAAGAAATGCAGCACAACCAGCCATAAAGACAACTCAAACAGCATCCAATATTCATTGCTGAAATTGGAAATTGAATGCAGTATATGCTATGGTTTATTAAAGGGATATAGAAGTTACCCTGTTTTAAATATTAAAATAAACTACCAAAGTGTTTTTTTTGCATATCGAAACATCTTCTTATTAACAAGTGCATAAAAGCTCTGTTTTCACTCACTCAAACATTCCAAACCGTCCCTGCAAAGGTCTGCCCCCACAGCTCATGCGCACTGTGTTTCTATTGGTATTAGATGTACTAGCCACTTACAGACTGTTTCTCAACAGCATTTTATTAAATGCTGCTGAGGCAATCTGTGATTAGTTTGTATATCTAGTACTACAGAAACACTGTGTGCATAAACTGTGGGGCAGACCTTTGCAGGGACAGCTTGGAAGGTTTTAAAACAGAGCTTTTAAGCACTTGTAAATAAAATGATGTTTAGATATGCTAACAAACACTAGTAGTAGCGTAGTTAGGGTTGTATCTACCTTTCTGGAGCCCCTAGGCAGTGAAGTGGAGGAGCCCCTGCAAGTGACTACGCATGGTATGCACGGACCCATTTTTACCTTTTCTGCACGAGTAAGTTCCCTTTCTTGTTGTAACTGTCTTGTTTTAGCTGGTTACCCCCAAGTAGCCAGTCTATGAACTGCAACATTTAAAAAAAATGTAAGCCAGGAACCATTTATTTTTGAGAAGTGGCACCCCTCTCAGGGAAGCTCCCCTGGGCGGCTGCCTAGTTGGCCTAATTTGTAATCTGGCCATGAGGGTAGTAGTAGGGTAGTTTGTTTTAATATAAAAAACAGGAAAACTTCCATATCCCTTTACATATGGTTTGTGTTTAATAAAACTAGACAAGTATATTGTATCTGTCTTAAGTTATTAAACACAAACTTGTGTCCCTTTCAATAAAAATGTAATTAAAAAAGTACTGTTGCCCTAGAAAAGTCATTAAATGTGTCCTGTAAAATGTCACAGGAATTGCATTCCAGTTAGTTGAATCATAATAATGACAGAGGCCTTAACACATATAAGCATATTTGATTATACTGATTAAAACATTGGGCATGCTCTTCCTGCTAAATTACCCCTACTATGAGTGTTAATGACTTAAAATAGGAGATTTGGGATCTTGAAAGGTATTTTCACCCTAAAAATTAGCAACATTTAAAGTCAGTTATTTTTTTAATAACAACCAATTACAAATATCCTTATTTATAGTCAGTTTTCATGTCTCCTGTAGCTGGGACGTTGTCTGTGCCCCTTTAAAAAATAAATAATAATAGGTTTTGGGGGTACAATACCTTGTCTCTGCAATAGTTAAAAATCACAAACAAAACAGCTCTTGGGTGCGAGCGGTTAAATAGACGCAGGATATCAAAATAATACTAGTTGTAATATTTATCACTTTACAAAATGTCAACCGATCAATATCTCATGCAGAAGAGAGAAAACAACCTCCCGGCCTCTCTCCTCCATCTGTCGCTCTCTCTTCTATCTCAGTCTTTCTCTTGTGTCACACTCCCAGAAACTTTTTCTGTATTTCTTTTCTCTCCAATGCTGTTTTATTCTCTCTTTTTTACGTCTCTTTGCTCTTTGAAATAAAGAATAATAATTGAAATGAATAAATAATCATAAAATTCCAACATTTTCAACAAGTGTTACAGAAAGAATACAGCATATGGAAAATGCAATTAAGTCCCATATGTTCAATGTGCTCTTATGAACAGCAAGGCTTTATAATGATAAAAATGTTTTTAGAAAATAACAATAATAAATGCAACCTTTAATCAATTAATTTATATATATATATATATATATATATATATATATATATATATATATATATATACCTTATATACTCGAGTATAAGCTGAGTTTTTCAGCCCTTTTTTTAAGGTTGAGGATGGGGAGGGGGGGTTGAGGGGGGGTTGAGGATGAGGAGGGGGGTTGAGGAGAGAGGTTGAGGATGAGGAGGGGGGTTGAGGAGGGGGGTTAATGAGGGAGGTTGAGGAGGGGAGTTGAGGATGAGGGTTGAGGTTGAGGAGGGGGGTTGAGGATGAGGAGGGGGTTTAGGAGGGGGGTTGAGGAGGGAGGATGAGGAGGGGAGTTGAGGATGAGGGGGGGGGTTGAGGATGAGGAGGGGGGCTGAGGAGGGGGGTTGAAGAGGGAAGTTGAGGAGGGAGGTTGAGGAGGGGGGTTGAGGATGAGGAGAGAGGTTGAGGAGGGGGGTTGAGGATGAGGAGGGGGTTTGAGGAGGGGGGTTGAGGATGAGGAGGGGGTTGAAGAGGGGGGTTGAGGAGGGTGGATGTGGAGGGGGGTTGATTAGGGGGGTTGAGGAGGGAGGTTGAGGAGGAGGTTGAGGAAGGAGGATGAGGAGGGGGGTTGAGAAGGGAGGATGAGGAGTGGGTTGAGGAGGGGGGTTGAAGAGAGAGGTTGAGGAGAGAGGTTGAGGAGTGGGGTTGAGGATGAGGAGGGGGTTGAGGAGATGGGTTGAGAACGAGGAGGGGGGTTGAGGAGGGAGGATGATGAGGAGGGGGGTTGAGAAGGAGGGTTGAGGAGGGGGGTTTAGGAGGGGGGTTGAGGAGGGAGGATGAGGAGGGGGTTGAGGATGAGGAGGGGGTTGATGAGGGAGGATAAGGAGGGGGGTTGAGGATGAGGGGGGGTTGAGGAGGGGGGTTGAGGAGGGAGGATGAGAAGGGGGTTGAGGAGAGAGGATGAGGAGGGAGGATGAGGAGGGGGCTGAGGAAGAGAAGGGAGGATGAGGAGAGCTGTTGAGGAGGGGGGTTGAGGAGGGAGGATGAGGAGGATGATAAGGGAGGGGGAGGGAAAGAGACACATGGAAGAGGGGTTGAGGGAGAAAGAGACACAGGGAAGGGAGAGGAGGGGAAGAGACACAGGGGAGGGAGAGGAGGGAAGAAACACAGCGGAGGGGGGAGAGACACATGGGAGGAAGAGGAGGGGAAGAGACACAGGGTAGGGAGAGGAGGGGAAGAGACACAGGGGAGGGAGAGGGAGGACACAAGAAAGGGGCACAGAGGGCACACAAGATTGTGACACAGAGGGCAGAATAGGGACACAGGGGGCAGCACATTTCCCACCCTCTGCTTATACTCGAGTGACTACGTTTTCCCAGTATTTTGTGGTAAAATAGGTGCCTCGGCTTATACTCGGGTCGGCTTATACTCGAGTACATAAGGTATATATATATATATATATATATATATATATATATATATATATACATATATGTACAGATAGATAGATAGTATACTGTGGGCAGCCATTGCTTTGTATGAACAGCTTGATTGAGCTAATTTTCCAGCAGATCTCCATTAGTTATATTGAAAGCACTGCCTCCTAGGATTGATATATTTCAGTTGAAGCAGCTAAAAGCAATCTGCATGCAATAAAAACATCTAAATATTTGCATTTAATATTTAATAAATTATTGAATGGGACTGTTCTTCTCATTTCTACATTTTCCTCATTATTAGGTGTGGCATGTTGAAATCATAGTACTACAATGACATTTTAAACACACTGATACAACAGGATTCCTGCTAGGGAGAGCAGCTTGCCAGTTCCTTCTCCAGTGGACCACGAATTTGTCTGGCCTCTCTGCTATGACCTGCCCATCTTAGATGACCCTAAATGGTATAGCTCACAGCTTCATTGAGGTACACATGCCCCTTCCCTACAACATTCCAAAAGGGGATAAATGAATATAATTGGTAATAAATTCAGGAATATATGAATACTAGCGACTTGCCCGTCAAAAAATGACGGTCAATAAAAGAAAGTGTTGAAATGCTGTTTGTCACACAATGTGAGTGAACTGTGTGTCTGTACTAACTAAATTCATTAAAAAGCAGAAATCTACATTACATAAAATAAAAAAAACTAAAATCACCAAAATTGTGATTGGCTGAAGGCATCTGCGCCTTGTGATTGGTTTAAATAAAGATTGACAGGTGCATTATCCAATCCGAGAGGGATTTTAGGGTGTATCCCTTTCTGATTGGTTCACTTAATGGCGCCTCCTGATTGGGTGAATTTGATAGACAGCATTTTTAACCAATCAGAAGGCGCCATTGCCTATTTTCTTCTGGTAAAGTCTCCGGGAGCCTCATTAGCGTCGGGGATGTCTGTGAGTGCGGATGTAAGTATATATATATATATTTTTTTATACAGGGCGTGGCAGAAGAGGATCCGGAGGAGGCCGTAGACATCGCAGGGAGGTAAGTACAATGTAGATTATGTTTATTTTGTGTTTATGTATGTGTATTAATGTTGTGTTTTTTTTAACAGGTGCCGCTCCAAAGAAGGTTAAAAGTATGGTAAGGTTAAATATGTAGAATGTATAGAATGTTTATTTATGTAATGTAAACGTGTTGCACTAATTTTTTTATTTTTTTCCCCCGTAGGTGGCTGATCTCAATGGACATCTGCAAAGGTAAGTGGTCTTAATTATTTTATTTTAGCTTAGAATTAGATTATTTTATATATTGATAGCATTTACTGGATGTTAGCTAGGGGTATGCGTTTTATATAGATAGCATAGAATGTATTGTATATTAAATTGTGGTATTTATTTAGATAGATTGGGGATGTATTATTATATAGATAGGATGTATATTAGATTATGGTATTTATTTAGATAGATTGGGGATGTATTATTATATAGATAGGATGTATATGAGATTATGGTATTAGATAGATTGTGTGATTTATATTAGATAGGGGTGTATTGTATTGTATTTAATTGTATGTATTTGTATTTGTATTGTATGTATTATATGTATTTCCTTTTCAGGTGTGTAATTTTTTTTTCTGTAGTGAGGGGGGGGGGTGTTGTAATGTTATTTTTTATTTTCTGTAATGTTCCTTTTATTATTTTTTGTGACTTAGTTTTTTTATTTTCTGTAATGTAGATATTTGTTTTTGTGACTTAGGTTTTGTATTTTATGTAATGTAGATTTGTTTTTTTTTGTGTGACTTTAGGCTTTTTTATTATCTGTAATTAGAGTGGTGGGGGGTTTTAGGGGGTAAGTAGGTAGTGTAGGTGTTAATAGGTTAGTGTAGAGGGTGTTTAGTTGATATTTAATGTTTTATTGGGGGGTATAGTGCAGTGTAGTGTTTATACTTAGTGTCATGATGGTCCTTGAGGACCATCATGGCACTTATGTGGTTAATGTAGTGTTGTAACAGGCCCATAATGGTCTTAATATACCCTTATGGGACTGATGGGGTTAAATAGAGGCTTATGAGGGTCTGTATGGACCCCCATGAGTGAGGGGGTTAATGAAGTGCTTATGGGGGTCTGTATTGACCCCCATGAGTGACAGGGTTAATGAAGGGCTTATGGGGGTCTGTATTGACCCCCATGAGTGACAGGGTTAATGAAGGGCTTATGGGGGTCTGTATTGACCCCCATGAGTGACAGGCTTAATGAAGGGCTTATGGGGATCTGTATTGACCCCCATGAGTGACAGGGTTAATGAGGGGTGATAGTGTATATTTGTTTTCTTTTACAATGGGTCCTTTAAGGACCTTTACGGTCCTTTAAGGACCTGTAAAGCAGGAATTTAGAATTTTCATTGCAGCGGGGGTCCCCGATCGCGTGCAATCAGGACCCCCACTGCGATGGTTATTGTGGGGTTAATGCAAGGCTACGAGCTTATCTCGCATCCTGTGGGGTTAATGCGGGTTTCAGAGCTTATCTCGGATCCCTTCTTGGGTAATTTGTACGTGGCTGGGCTGAGAGCCTCATTTTCGTTTTTCTCAGCGGCCATTTTTTCTTTTGCTTCGGTGATTTTCGTGTGTCTGAACTCGGGAATTTGGACTAAATGGAGGTGTAACTTCACTTTCAGAGGTCCTGGATGCCCCCCATTGCTATGGGTAAGCTTTTTATGTAGTTTTTGTGAGTTTTCGGTGTGTTTTGACGTTTTATAGGTGCGCGTGGTTTTGCCATTTTTTATGCGTGTGGGTGTTTGTTACGTTAAGGTTGGAGGTTTCCGAGGTGAGCCTCGTTTTCTTTTTTTTCGGCGGCCATTTTTTTTCTCCCTTAGGGGATTTTTGTGTGTCTGAACTCGGGAATTTGGACTTAAATGGAGGTGTAACTTCACTTTCATAGGTCCTGGGTGCCCCTTCCCCTTGCTATGGGTAAGCTTTTTATGTAGTTTTTGTGAGTATTTGGTGTGTTTTTACTGTTTTTAGGTCCGCGCGGTTCTGCCATTTTTCGTGCGTGTGGGTGTTTGTTACGTTAAGGTTGGTTCTGAGGTGGGTTTTTTTTCTAAGTCGTGCGTACATACGACATTGGAGGCTTCACTTTCCGCAAAAGTGGACCCTAGCTTCGCGAGGGACCGCATTTGCGGACAAACACATACGACATGGGAGACTTCACCTTCCGCAAATGCGGCCCCTCACTACGCGAGGGACCGCATTTGCGGACAAACACATACAACATGGGAGACTTCACCTTCTGCAAATGCGGCTCCTCGTTACACGAGGGTCCGCATTTGTGGACAGAACTGCATCCCTTGCTTCGCGTGACGACGTCTCGTAGTTTGACAACTATTATATGTGATTGATTTATATTTTATTATATTGTCTCACAAGGGTGTCCGTGTAATTACAGCACTGCCAATTTTATCTGCCATATTTCCATTGTCCAAAAAAAGGATTATTTTGCATTTAAAGTCTCCTTACCTCCTAAGGAAGTAGATTACTGGTAACTGAAATGTCCCTTCCACTGTAGTTTAATTGCATATGGAAGATAATAAGTTTACTATATTATTTTTCCTACAATTTAAAAACATTTTGCAGATTTTGTAGTTCAGAAGTATATGATTATTGCAGTCCTTTGACATTTTTAAATGATTATTATAATATAATAATAATGATACTTTCCATTGCCCATGTTTTGCTTCCTGGTCTATTTCTTCCCTGCTCTCCATTTCCGTTTCCCTCCCTCTCCTCCTCCCTCCCATCCTTCTCTCTCAGTGGGCTAGGGAAAAGAAAATGAAGCTAATGAGAAATAATAGCCTGAAATGTGAAATCATTTAGAGCCAAGCTGATCGGTGAGGAAAATATGCTCCTGTTTTGCAGCGGGCCTGGGTTATATTCTAATTGTTATGTATGTATGGAGATGTACTAAGTCAGGGTCTGCGCACGGCTCTGCCCTGTTTAATTATTTGTGTTGGGCCTACTTGCTTGGTAAATTTAATAGAATAGATTTCCATGTCAGTGAGTCTCTTACTTCTAATAAACAGCATATTTAACACGTAAGATGCAGTCACTTGTAATGCACAAAAATAAAGAATCTGCTCTAAACAAACACATTAGAATGTCCTGCAACGATTTATTCATAATACCAGCCATATGCAAAGGGATTCTTAAAGCGACACAACACTTTCATTTGAAACTATACATAATAACAAGTTCCTTATCAATTGAATGTTATTGCAACTTCACAGATATGTAAATTTGCAAAACACTTTTTATGGTGTGCATAACTTTATGGACATATTTAAAGGTATATCTAAGTTTCCCTGTGTTTACTTTCACATCCCCTTCTGGATTGCTACCATGTCATGGTGAAGAGGCTTGTGTACCTCTGTGAAGCTGTGAGTTATACCATGAGGATCACCCAAGATGGGCAGGTCATAGCGGAGAGGCCAGACAAATTGTGGTTCATTGAAGAAGGAACTGGCAACCCACTCCAGTATCTTTGCCATGAAAACCATATGGATAAGCACAACCAAAAACACAGACAGATGTATAAAAAGCATTACAGACCCATGTTTTCCACATAAATTCTCAGTGAATAGTGCTCCCAATACCTCTAAGGGTTCTGAGTAGTGATATGCAAATGATGCTACCTGGCGTGCGTCGTCCATATGGTCACAGAGAGTCGAACATGACTGAACGACAGAACAACAACAATCTAATACACCATATATCAGAAACACACATTACATTGATTCATTTTATACTCATACATATTGATTTTATTAAACAATAAAACTTGTTTTCCACACCCCCAGAGCTGCCTAAGTAGGAACAGCGTACCTACCAATAGAAACACTACATTTCGGTATGGATTTTAACTCTTTACTAACCTTCAAACCAACAGCAGTACAATGCAGAGATTTATAGATCAATGTCTGACTCCTCGCTTCCTTGTGCAGGAGACTACACATCTCATGTTTCTTTGGTGCACAAACTGCCAACACAGATTGATACAATGTATTAGCTGCATGTGATTGGCCAAAACAAATGATGAATTTTATGCTAATTTTAACATTTGACAATTTTAACTGCTTGCAAACTCAAGAGATTTGGCAACCTTTATGGTAAGTATAATAATGTTAATTTTGATACTTTTCATGCAAAAACATGTTTTCATGCACTACTTTTTCTCCTCTATCACATGCATTCATAATCCATGAAACTTAAATATTCCTTTAAATTATTAATGTGTTTGAAATCTGCATAATTTTTGTTATTTTTAATTCCTTTCACTAGATCAGTTGTGCAAAAGCAATTAATTTGTACCTTAACACCTTCTACGTAATTATAATTATTTTAAACAGATGTCCCCAGACTGGCGCAGATTCTAAAACTCTCATATTTAAGTTTCCAGATCCTCAAAGATCATCCTAATTAGTGAAGATATACCATAATGACTCATTCTGCACGACTTCTAATTTGAACCCCCTGTAAATAACCACTACAAGGTGTGGGCATCGAATATTTGTTGTAGTACAGTTTATACGCTGTAATTATAGGGTGCTGGGATATTTTATTTCTAAAAGACATATATTCAGAAGTGTCAGCTGTGTTAATGAGACAGGAATAGAAAGAAAACAGGAGCTTGAATAGGAAATGGAGTGAATCAGTGTTGCATCGAGGCGGAAAATGATTAACGGAGTTCTGGACAAGCAGAAACTAAATTACAATGTACCACAGTAATATAATCAGATGCTGGTCATATGACTCTAAGGACATAAATGTACTGCAGTATCCTGCATGGTAATATGTACACAGCAAGTAATGTCGCATTTCAGGATAAGTATATGTAAGAATAATTATAGAAATTAGTTGAACTATATTTTTTATGAAAAATAAAAGAATACAAATCCAGATATGGATAATTCTAAAGAAAAACTGTATTTTTACATTTAATATTAACTTGTGTTAATGTCAAATGTGAGTGGAGGCTGAAAAATATAATGACACAATATAATTCGTGAAGTAAATATAATGTTCAATAGCTGTGCACAAAATGCTGGGTTAAAGATCTTTTAAAGAGCATATTGCAAACAACTACTAACCAGTAAATGAATACATACAGTACATATAGATGAATAGACAGTACAGACAGATGAATAGATGGGTACACAGATGAATGGAAAGATATATCGATGGTTAGACAAGTAGATAGATAAAAAGACAGATAGACACACAGATAGATAGATAGATAGATAGATAGATAGATAGATAGATAGATAGATAGACAGAAACACAGATAGATAGATAGATAGATAGACAGACAGAAACACAGATAGATAGATAGATAGATAGATAGATAGATAGATAGATAGATAGATAGATAGATTGATAGATAGATAGACAGATAGACATATTTGTATGCGCACTAACTCTCAGTAGGATGGATATATGGATAGATGAATGGATGGATGGATAGATGGATAGATATAGATAGATAGATAGATAGATAGATAGATAGATAGATAGACAGATAGATAGATAGATAGATAGATAGATAGATAGATAGATAGATAGATAGATATACATATTTGTATGCACACTAACTCTCAGTAGGATGGATATATGGATAGATGAATGGATGGATGGATAGATGGATAGATGGATATATGGATAGATGAATGGATGGATGGATAGATGGATAGATGGATAGATAGATAGATAGATAGATAGATAGATAGATAGACAGATAGATTGACAGATAGATAGACAGATAGATAGACAGATAGATAGATAGATAGATAGATATACATATTTGTATGCAGTTATTCATGTAAAATGTTAATCCATATAAAAAGCATTACAGAGCCCTATTTTCCACAGAATTTGTCAGTGAATAGTGCTCCCAATACCACTATGGTTTCTGGGTAGTGACATGCAAATGATGCTCAAATCATACTATCTTTTGCCTCTAGCCCTTTTGCTCAGTATAGGAGCAGACATTTCTCCACCTACATTTTCCCTCACAGAGATCTTCCTCCATTTTGTGTAGTTGGAGTTCTCTAATAATTTATGGA
Organism: Discoglossus pictus; assembly: GCA_027410445.1. Classification (NCBI taxonomy): domain Eukaryota; kingdom Metazoa; phylum Chordata; class Amphibia; order Anura; family Alytidae; genus Discoglossus; species Discoglossus pictus. The sequence continues at coordinate 49,247,613 of CM050167.1, forward strand.
AATGTTATGTTATTGGTGGGTGTGGGGCCATACACACAGCTGGGCAGGGTCACATACAATATGATAGCAGGAGCCTTCAGACAGTTGTTGATTTATCCCCTAGCAGAAAAGTAGCATAAATAGTGTAATATATATTATTGCACAGCAGTGCTCACTGGTCCTATAGCATTAAGGACGAGGTGCCGTGCTCCCAATCAGCCTTCAGAGCATAGAACTGCAATGGGCTACAGTGCCAGCAACCCACTTACAGACTGCAGTATCCCCCTTATATGGAACTAATCAGTTTGGGTCTGGTTCTGGCAACTGTGAAATGAGTCTGGAGAGAGTATTCGGGTCTTGTCTATTTGGAAGCCGCATCCCGTCAGAACACTGGGGAGTGCGGCTGCACCACAGCTCCACTTGGTGGTGCAAAAAATTACTGCAGGCAAAGAACTATTCCATACTCCGACGTGTCGCAACTCGAAAGGCGTTGAGTCGACAGCGAGGCCATCACTATGTGTAGAGCGGGCACTCGGCCCCCCAGGGCCTCGGGCGCGCCTCTCATAGCTGAAGGCCTCTTCTGTCAGCGCTCGTTATGAGCCAGATCGAAGGATGGAATAGTTATTTGGCTGCAGTCATTTGTTTAAACGACCAGGTGGTGCTGTGGCGCAGGTGCACACACCAGTGTTCTGTTCTTTTTTCTTTACTATATAAATAATGCAGGTGTTTTCAATTACCCAGGGACTGAGCTACCAGTGGTGCAGCACACCAGGGCCCTCCTTTGCGGGGCCCAGTACTGTGTATTTTTTTTTTTTGCATTTAATTTTTTTCTGTTGTATTGGGGAGGGGTGCTGTTATGGGAAGGGGTCTTGAGGAGGGGCACTGAGTGAATTGGTACAGAGGAAGCTTAGCAGGGGGCATTTTCTTTTTACACCAGGGCCCTCCATTCTCTAGCTCCGCCACTGCATTCACCATTACCATCATAGCATACTTAGCATCTGGTCTTATTTACATTAGACTCTTTTGATAAATTGGCAAAATATTTTAAGTAAAAAAAATATATACAACCTATAAAATCTCTCTACCTTTTGAAACTAACGTGACACTCCGCACAAATTAATATTCAGTTGAAAGCTCCTGCTCTTTTATAATATCAATATTAATACAAACTACCTGTAATAAAATCAGTGGGACCTGTAGCTTGCAATGTATACATATATTACTGCATGCACTATAATGTGTATGGTATTATTAAGGGTAAAGTGCCAGTGCTTGTCTTCTGCTTTATAGTCATCTATAACTGGCAGTAAAATTTCATTATGACATGCACAGCAGCTGGGGAGCTGTCAGTGGTGCTGAACTCACTCTGTCGTTCAGAAACCTGTCCACATGCTTCACATGGCTTTGTCAAGTGTGCTTGAGTCCTTACATCATATACTGTTCATAAGCATGAAATATGAAATGAAATATGCAGTTTTTGTAGCAATCTTTGGAAAATATCTCAGTGCTATTCTGTTTGAGCAATTGAACAGGGGAATCTTCTCCCATCACCATTTGGCTGGAATAACAATGTTAAAGGACTCATCCTTTAGGGTTCCATTTGTTTATTTAATACCTGATTAGCTATAAGACTCACTATTTAAATAAAAAATAGTCAATGTATCTTTTAAAAGTTAAATTGTAATGGTATATTTCATTGTTGAATCACGTTGAACCACTTCCCTAATTAGGGTTACCAGTCTGGATTGCAATCTTGTCGCAGTGAAGGGGCTTGTGTACCTCAATGAAGCAGTGAGCTAAACCATGTAGGGTCTCCCAAAGTGGGCAGGTGATAGCAGAGAAGGACCTGGCAACCCACTCCAGTATCTTTGCCAAGAAAAGCTTGTGGATAAGCACAACCAGACGGTGGCACGACTTTCTGGCGAGCGGCCACTACGTGCCGATGCATGCGCGCCGAAAGTAGCGCTCTCTTCATCTGTTCTCTCACTCTCCCTGTCACTTAGCTTTGGTCAGCACTCTCTCCTACACCTCGTTTTCAGCCCTTAGCACCCTGCTCTCTCATCTGTACCCCTGACCCTGTACCCCTGCCTTCTCCCCTGTACCCCATGCCCTCTCTAGACCCTCAGCTGTGCTGGATGATGTATCTTGTGGCTCCTGTCTAACTGATGTTAAAGTCAGTCAGACAGGAGCCACAACGTACACCATCCAGCACAGCTCAGGGTTTACATGGGGTACAGGGTGGGAGGCTGGGGTACAGGGCCAGGGTACTGAGGAGAGAGCAGGGCACTGAGGGCTGAAAACGAGGTGCAGGGGAGAGGGCTGACCGAAGCTAAGTGACAGGGAGAGTGAGAGTGCCGATGTCGGAAGCGCTATTTTCGGCGCAAGCATTGGCTGTGCACCAGAAAGTTGGGGTGCCAAACCAGACATAAAATGTCCCTGTTATACTGTGGTCCATAGGGTCACAGAGAGTCAGACATGACTGAATAACTAAACATCATATTAGGTGAAGAGGTGGTGAGAGAGGATCGACCTCCTTCTTTGCAGTGGTATGCTGTTCAGGATAGAATCAACTGGTATTTTGGGGCAGGATCCCTCTATTGGGTGAGACTGGACTGATATACTACAGGATATTTCTCCCTGTGAAGGGAACAAGGTTAGTTTGTTCTCTGATTGAGCACCTCTATTTTGTTTTTTTTTGCAGTGGCCATTTTAAGAAAACAGACCAAGTTAGAAATGTTAACACATCCTTCTGGACAGATCTGCTCCCACCCCCTGGACACCTAACAGGTGGTGGAGAGAAGCAAATGTGTGTGTCTGCAGTTCTACACTGAAATATATGTTTTAAATGCAATATTTATTATTTTTTTTACCATTAACCCCTATGGATAATAAAATGGCAATTTAAAGCCACTATAAGTATTTATATTTAGCAACATATTAATTGTGCTTTGCAATGGAAACACATTTGGTATTTTTTTGTGTCCCTTTACTATCAATTACAAGGACCTAAAATTTTACATTTTGACATATTTTTTAACTTTCTAACTTATCTGAGACAAATAATCTGGATTATATGGTTCATTATGAAGTGGATTTCCATAAATTTGGGCAGTTCATTAAAAAGTCACAGAGATACGATTGACAGTCATATTTTATAATGACCTTAATTATTTCTCTGCTTTGGAGACACAGTCTCTTTGGAAAATGTAATTTCCAGATCTTTATGATTTTTGTCATTTTTTTCTCAAGAATTCCAGAGATTAGATTGTGAATAATCTTGTTCAAGAGATTACTAGAACATATTCAATAACCCTTGACTGTAAAAATATTTCACTCTATTCTCTAATATTATTATATTTGAATTAGTTTTGCAAAGACCAGGAAGCATCACAAGCAGTTCACTACCCTACTGATTGTGATGTTCGTATTCCTTTAATCGTTTATTTTAAAAGACATCATCAAACAATTTTTCTTACATATATATACTAATTCAACACTTGATTTTATTGTAATAGTTGTTGTGAATGTTTACAAAAATTATATTAAAGCCAGAGACAACTGGCATGAACAGAGACTTGGTAAATAACTCCATAAGGGGAAAGTCACTAACACTCATGGGGTGGGCAAATGCAGTCCTGGAGGGCCACACACATGCCTGGATTTGATGATATCCCTGCGCACAGGTGAGTCAATCATTTCTTCAGTCATCCTGATTGACTCAGCTGTGCACAGAAAGGATATCTACAAATCCAGGATTGTGTGTGGCCCTCCAGGACCGAAATTGCCCACCCCGGCTCTATACCATTGCACTCATGATCGATATAGAAAGTTAGTGACCATGTCTACCATTTTGGGCTTAATTGCTTTATTTTGCCACTCATATTGCACAGTATAGGAGCAGATATTTCCCCACCCACATTTTCCTCCCAAAGATCCTCCTCAATTTTGTGTAGTTGGAGTTTCCAACAGATTATAGAAAGATGATGTCATTGGTGGGTGGGGGGCCATGCACACAGCTGGGCAGGGTCACTTAAAATATGATGATGGAGCCTTGATTCATCCTTACAACAGAAAAGCAACACAAATATAGTGTAATACATATTATTGTACAGCAGTGTTCACTGGTCCTGTAACATGGGACCCATTAAGGATGAGATGCACTGGTCTTAAGAGGCAGAAATGGCCTCTCATTGAATGTTGCTTGAGTTCAACACTATCTTGTTCTAATGACTGTATTGCCAATATGCACACTAATGAGACCAATGCATTATAATATTCATTGTATAGTCTTATAAAGCACTTGCCCTGTTAACTCTATTTACTTGTATTGAAAGACTACCATTTTTAATTGTCATTTGACAATCAGATTAAATAGAGGAGCAAAACCCCAATCCTGCTCTATCTAGCTATCCAGGTATAACCACCAATTACACAAAATTTGTGAAATTAAAATTTTAAGCAAAAACAAGTTCAAAGGAGCTCAATCTGAATATGAACAACACCTTAATGGCTCACTTAGCTCACTTGTGCCCTTCACAGGGGAAAAATATTTTGGCACAATATAAATATTAGAAAATAATATTAGATAATAATATCACTCAAAAGAGTGATCCAGCACCAAAATACCTGTCAAATCTCGTCTGAATACATCCCAGATGTACGTTTCGGCCTCTGTTGGTCATCATCAGTTTGGTCATCATCAGTGAGGTCTAGCTGTACTTCCTAAGGTACAGTGAGTTTCTGGAGTCCAGTATGGCTTTTAGGGAGACCTCAAAGATTGTTTACATACAAAACAAAAATGAGGTCAGAGGTTGTTAAATTACATTTTCTCTAAGAATATGTTCATGCTTATAACTTTCATGTAGTTAGTTTGTACACCTCACAAACAGCTTTTTTTGCACGTTTAGTAAGGTGGGTGTTCTACCAACATATTAGTACCATAAATAAGTTGTGTATGAAGCTGTTATAAGAACTCCATTCCCTATACTCTTTCCTTCATGCCTCCCCAATTTACCCTTCACACTTCCCCCTTTTTATCCTTCCTCCTCAACCAATTCATGTAAATAAAACCCAGAGCCATAATGATATTTGACATGCAAATGTATTATACCCAACACCAAAGTGACGTCTAATTATTGTGTAATAATATTCAATCAGTCAAACTTGATAAACTGTTATTATTCCACTTGCTTTATTGTATACTGCTTTCATATTATGCACATTATGGAAAGATGTAAAAAAAGAAAAATATTTTAAATGTAAAAAGGCAACATATTCATGCAGACCTAAAAACAGGTAGAAAACATTACTTTTCACAGCTGTTTCAAATTTACAAACATATATTCAATTTCACACTTTCTTAGATATGTCACAAAAACAGCAAAACTAAAGAAACTCAAAAATGTGACACATTTTTCTTTTGAGTTGTCAAAATTGTGAATCAAAAAAACTTTTTAAGAAGGTATCGACTTTCACAAAACTTGGGAAACAATCAAAAACAGAAAATATTTGCATTTTTAAAAAAGGAAATATTTTCTATGCTCTTTTTTTTGGTTTCTTCCTTTTTTTGTAAAAGCAAAACTTTGTAAATTGTTAACAAGAAGTTGCACTTTCTGTTTCTTACCCCCTAATTGTTACAATAGTGGGATCAACCCTGGCAACAGAAATGAATAAAAAAAATAAGGATGTCACACACATAAAAAATAACATCTTGTACAGTCGTTGCCACCGAATCAGATGGGAAATCTATGACATGTTGTGGGATAGTGAGAAATGTTGTCATGTACTTGTTGCCAGTGGCATTATTCCAAAAAAGAGCTAAAAATAAAGATAGACAGATGGCGAGAGATAAAGAAGTTAGAGAAAAGAAAAAAAAAGAATACTTCCAGAGAACGATAGAAAGACAGAATCCGAACAATTTTATTACCAACACATTTCAGGTCTTTTTGTGAGACAAGAAGACACTCCATAAATCATTTATCTCTTTTATTATTGCAGGGATTTTTTTTCTAAAAGAACACAGAAATTATTTTTTAAGAATGTATTTTATTCTGAGCAGAAAAACACAGATACAAACGGTTTAAACCCAGCATGCCTTCAACTTTCAGCTTTACAACCCATTAGCCTTATTATACGTTCAAGATAGATCATTGCCTATCCCAAGTATATTTAACTCCCTTTGTGACATTAGCCATTATTTTGCAAGGAGGCTATTCTACGTATTCATTTTCGAACTAGAACTAGTTCCAGTTCTTTGAAACAAGGTTTTTATTTTCTCACCAAGAAACCACTAGTTAATTTCAAATAGCATTAAACTCTGTTTCAACATTGTACTTGCCATTTATTTATTTTTGAATTAGTGGCACCCTTTTCTTTGATTAGTGTGGAGGTTAGGGAACTAATTATAGTCTGTCCCTGGTTTAAGGACAAGATACGTTCATGAGAACGTCTTTAAACCTGATTTGTATGTAACTCAGATCTCTGATGATTAATAATATTAGTAATAATACTATAATGGCTCATATGTGTTAGTAATAATATTACAATGTAATACTGTAATAATAATAATAATAATAATAATAATAATAATAAAAATAATAATAATAATAATAATAATAATAATAATATCCCTGTACTGTAATAATATGTTACAGAAACTATTCTGCTCTTTATTTTTATTGAAATTACTTCAGACTTGATAAAGACAGGTTAAACCTCCCAAAAGTTCGTCAATATAAATAAGGTGTTTTTCCAACACAAAAGGTATCACAATATACTGCCATACTCATTATTAATATAAATATATATATATATATATATATATATATATATATATATATATATATATATATATTATTTATTACAAAATTATTATTCTAATTCAAACAAACGACAAACTCTCACAAAAAGCCTTGGGAGCCCGTTCATAAACATGGATCGCCTGTAAGTTAGGTCATCTGTAACCTGGGGACCACCTTTAAATGATCATGTTTGGCCATTTCTGAAGCTAATTAGCAACCTAGGGTACTAACTGGTATCATGACTTGCTAAATAGCAACTATGCCATTAACAAAAGAGGTTATTTAGAAAGCAATGACTATTAAATTGTACAGCTGGTTTTTAATGCACTTTAAAAATATCTGTTATCTTGCATTTCAGATATCAGAGTGGGCTCTCTGGTAATTTAAGAGTTAATGCGGTTTCCCTTGCATTGCTGACATGTTACTTTGCTGCACACATTCATTCATTTCCCCCTCTCCCATAGAGGCCCTGGAGCTAGTCAAAAAAACCACCCCGTCAGGCTTTGCCCTTCATCCTCCTAGACTCAGCCCCACTTCGCTCCTACAGTTTCCCTGGAGGTCGCTCTCGGCAAATTTTCCCTAGTCATCCCTAGTGTGTAATGTTGGCCACAGGCACATCTCATCACTCATTTTACATTAAATATCTATAGCAGGAGGTAACAGATACTCTTCACCTGAAACCACATCTTCATGCCCAGGAGACCACCGCTAGTCAGGTAATTCTGGAAAAGTCATTTTATTTCTGCAAAATCCGGCCAAAGACCAGTATTTTTGATGAAACTTTCTGTACACAGTCTGCAGAGTATTAAAGGGTCTACACTGTATGAGCTTCCCAGCTCCCTTATTAGAATGTCTGTACAATCCTCTCATTATCGTGATGAATACATATGTATATTTATTTAAGGACACATAGATGTCACTTTGTCTTACATTCCCCTTCAACTATTGCGTCTTATCTACTGAACCTTAGAAAAAGATTTGAGAAGTGGGATGAGAAAGAGGCACAAATGGGATGAGAGAGCCTGACCCTTAAACATGTCATCAGCTGTCACAATATGGCCCTTTTTATTATGCAATCCATAGAAAGTTTGCATGGGAGCCAGATGGTTCCTGCATCCATATAGTTTTAGAACCAATGCTTTAGATGCTCTCAAACACATTGTAGAGTCTCAAGACATTAGACATAATGGCGCAAAATCTTTAATTTAAGTGACTCTTCTTGTGCCATTGAGGATTCTGTCTTGGAAAGCTAATCCGCCTGTAGCTTGAGGGAGTGGGTTATCCTACCCGGGCTTACTTTTCTTTTGTCAAGTGGCAATGTAAAGTGTCAGTCAGTCAACAGAATCAAATTGAGATCTTATCTGAATTCATGGTTCCTTCCATTTCTCCCAGCGCTCAAAGGAGCAATATGAGGAACCATGAATTCAGATTGTTTGAACGACTGTCACTTTACATAGCCATTTGACAATAGAGATGTAAGCCCAGGTGGATAACCCACTCCCTCAAGGTACAGGTGGGTGCTAGATGTTTTAATTAGGTGTTGAGCATTAATACAATTCATGCTCAATTACATATCACAGCAATTTTCATTATAAGACATATTTTCACAGTACACAGTACTGCTGGTCTCTGTCTACTATAAGGTCAGTAGGGCGGTTCTGTCTAGAAGGCAGTACTAAATTTTCAGGCACAATGTTAAATCAACACAATGATTTTCATTGGAAACTTGCTTTGTTGACTTGGTAATTCTTGGCAACAATCTTTTTCTGTGCGGGTATGAATCATTATCTAAACCAGGGCTGAGCAATTAATTTCCCAAAGGGGCCACAGGAGAAACTCATAATGTTGTAAAGGTCCGAATCATAGGCTAAACTTATTTCTGTTCAATATTAATTTTATAGCTTTATTTTATTTTCTCAGTGCCAGGAGCAGTATATACAGAATGCAATCCATCGCAGTTAGTCACAACACTGCTGCTCACAAATTGCCCCCTTTTACAATTGATAGTGTTTTTTTGTCCAGGACACAAATTTGTATCACACTGTAGCGGGCCGGACAGGGACAGCCAAAGGGCCGGATGTGGCCCGCAGGCCGTACAATGACCAGGTCTGATCTAAGCAGATTGTTTTTAAGCCCTCCCCTTACAAGGGTGGAGACAAACACTAAACCAGAAGCTAATACTCTAATCTTAATATTGAATATTGCTATTATAATTGATTAAATATGCATTTTATTAATGATCACTGGATACTTAAAAAAATTAGCTCCTCGTTAGTGCATTATTGTGTCTCCTAACCAAAATGTACTCTAATATTTTTTTCAACCATTACTTTGTGTTGAAATAATAGAGGCAATTTAATGTGCAAAGGTGAGGAGGATCAGGCATTAACATGAGAGATGCTGTGGCACACACTGTAGGATTCAACAGCTCAGTTTAAATGGTATGAAAGCCTACATAGACAGATGGGGTAATTGTAAATGCATTAGTGATGTCAGAGCATAGGATAAAAAGTACTGCGTGCGTGTTAAGTGAAGGGGTGACATTGTGATGTTATCATTAAATATTTGCCGATGACTCTAATGTTTCTTGAAATGTGCATTCCAAGTTAGGTCAAAATCAGATTATTGCAGTAAATTGTATAGAGATATTCAATGTCAATGTATGGCAATAAGGAAACGGCTCCTGCAGATGGTTATTCTAAACTTAGACCAGTGCTTAGCAGTTTCTTAAATGAAAGTACACGAGAAGTCAATTGTTTATATACCTGAAGTTGGCACTGTCTAATATAACCTCTTATAATATGACACATGATAATTTATTAAATTAAGTTGCTACGTTGGTGTCCATCTGCTACGTGGTTTCACTTGTACAAAAAGATATGTGGATATAAATCTAGTTAAGGGACTGTGCAGTACTTTTTTATGACTCAATGGAATCAGCAAAAGCATGTAAAATAGAGGAAACAGTGCGTTAAAATTAACAACATAAATATAGATGATAATCATTGCTTGTACATGCACAGAATGATTGAATAAAAAAGTAGCTGAAATTCTAGATATTGTTCTCAAACCCAAACCACTTGCTACAGTCAAGGTGAGCATGTGTAAACTCTCAGGGACAAATCAGGCACACTCCATCAGATAGAGGGTTGCAAAGCATGTGGAAAAGGTGTTTCTTCTTTAAGGATTTAGAAGAATTTGTAATGAGGAGTTCAAGAATTGTTGAATCCACCCCAGAATCTGTAATATTTATAATAAGGCTGCATTATCCAATGCAATGATTAGAACCTTGTAAGTATGAGTGAGAACGTGACCAAGGTTCTAGGGATATCTGACTTGCATTTTTTGTGCTAATGGAATATTTGTTATATAGATGTGTACACACATATTAAGTTATCTAAAGAGATGGCTTAGAGGTGAAGAAATTGCCTCTAATACGAAAAGTTGTGAGTTCTACTAGTCTCCTTTTTGTCAGAGGGCCATTTACCTCACTATTGGCCTCATTCAATTGCGATTTGGCCAATTGAATAGGGCTCTAAATAAGCACATAGCATATTTTTTTTAAAGAAGTTTTTAGTTAGTGAAAACCTTGCTTTTGGATAGATATTTACTAACTAAAAACGTCTTTAAAAAAAATATGTTATGTGCTTATTTAGAACCCTATTCAATTGGCCAAATTGCAATTGAATGAGGCTCTGTAAGTGCTCTTCATGGTGTGAAGGAACACAAGATTGTATGTTAAAATTATATATTTTGTAATTACACTACACAATATAAAGTTTTAAGTCTGTTTACATACAAAGTGTATCATGCTTACTACGGTGAAGACAGTGATTAATAGCATTTTTCCATGAACTCAGGACTGCACTGAACAGTTAACCCATAACTCATCTGTTTAGTTGATTCCAGTATTCCATGCTCTGCACATATAGATTTGTTAAGGGTTAACTCTTTTTTTCTTTTGCTCACTACACAGAGCTGTAGCTGTGGGTCTGGCAGTGGGCAGTCAGTAAACACAGATTTCATTTATTTTATATCTCAGTGAAAAATTCCAGTATTTAAAAAAATCTAAAAGTATTTCAACATGATTTTAGGAGATATTTACTGTGATGTGGTCCGAATTGTGCCGAAATAAGTGGCCCTTTAAATAATTATTTTATTTTATTATAAAAAGCGAAAGCAGATATAAATTGTAAAGGGCATACAGGTGCTTTTATTGTCAGTTTCTTCAGTGGTTGGCATTACATATTATGATTATGAAAGTTAAAAAAAAAGCAAAGAAATACAAGTGCAAATAAGACTGCTCCCCTATGCCCCTCTACAACGTCACTGTTGCTTACATGTCATGAGGGTGCATTAGCCCACTTCTGAATGTTTATATTTAGCTGTTTGGGGCATACGAGGGCTTGTACATGGAAAACTTCAAGGTATTTCTGAGATTCCTTGCTTATATCAGAAACACACATTACATTGAGTCATTCTATAGACATGCAGATTTATTTTATTTAAAAAAAATGTTTTCCACACCCCCGGAGCTGCTTGCATAGGCACCTGGGCCCTCATTCAATTGTGATTTGGCCAATTGAATAGGGCTCTAAATAAGCACATAACATATTTTTTTAAAGAAGTCTTTAGTTAGTAAGCATCTATCCAAAAGCAAGGTTTTTACTCACTAAAAACGAATTAAAAAAAATATGCTATGTGCTTATTTAGAGCCCTATTCAATTGGCCAAAATGCAATTGAATGAGGGCCCTGGTACCTACCAATAGAAACATTGCATTTGGGTACAGTTTTTAACCCTATAATAATCTTCAAGCCAACAGCAACACAGTGCAGAAATCCACACCAATGTCTGAGTTCCTCCTTGCTTCCTTGTGCAAGGGAAAAACAAGATGACACATTCCATGATGCTTTGCCATCACAGATTGAAACAAAGCAATAGCAGCCTGTGATTGGCCAAAACGAATTATGAATGTTATGCTAATTTTAACAGAAATGTTCAGGGGTGTTTAATTAATTGTTTGCAAACTCAAGATATTTAGCAAATTTTAGGGTACATTTATTAATGTTTATTTTGATATTTTTTTCATGCAATTTCTTATCCACGCACTACAGATTCTCCTCTAGACATCAATAGGTTAGTGGACTGATAATTTGCTTTGGACTTAGTGCTGCTCCAGGAATGGGATGCTGAAAAAGCCTATTATAGCATCTGCAGAATGTGACCACTAAATTCATGAGCAGGGGTAGCCACCTAAACAGATTAAATGGCCCCAGAAATCACCAGATATGGGGCCTCATTCTATTACCGGCCGTAAATCGATTCCTTGCGGGGGTTCAGTTAACTCGCGATTCTATTATACGGCCCCGCAAGGATCTCCCCTTACGGCCGGCCGCATATCTTGGAACCGTCCGTAAGCTCTGAAATATAAAAACGCAAAAATAAATTCAAGCCTGCACTGTACAGCTCTGTAAATGCTAGGGATCATATTGGGGGACATGAGGATTAAAAATAACCCCCTCTCAAGCTTGCACATCAGCCCAAACCTGAGTTCAAATTAACTGTTTATTTTCCGGCTGCGGCGTGGGCATGTCTGAGGTGATCCAAGCACTCTGGACTTTTTACATGTATATTTTACGTATATTAAAATAAAATTATTTTACGGATTTGAGTATAGGGTAATTATGTGCTATTTTTGCTAACACCGAATTTTACTTTATAGACTCTGCAAAGTACAGGATGGCTTTATTTGGGCTATTTTATGTGCTTAATTGGTGCTAGCGGGACCTCTTTCCTGCAAGTAAGCTGCGGCTCGCTTTTAGCCTTGCAGAGAGGGTTCCCGGAGCAATTGAATTGCAAATAGGAATTTCTTGCGGCCGTTTAAGATCAAAGGATTTCCTCCGGCGCGAGCGGCCGCAAGAGAGAGCAAGGCACCGGCCGCAAGCCTGCCGGAATCCCCGGCCGGAGGGGAATAGAATAGCCGAATAGCTTGCGGCCGGTCCTTGCGGCCCCGCGACGGCTGCGGACGGTAATAGAATGAGGCCCATGCTCTGGTTTAAAAGAATCAATAAAGATTATTCCTTTTTAAAATGTCAGCTAAATTGAAGGATTTCTAAACATTTGTATTTTTAGGGGTTTAGACTACTTGGCCCTCATTCAATTGCAATTTGGCCAATTGAATAGGGCTCTAAATAAGCACATAACATATATTTTTTTTAAAAGTTTTTAGTTAGTGAAAAGCTTGCTTTTGGATAGATGTTTACTAACTAAAAACTTCTTTAAAAAAATATGTTATGTGCTTATTTAGACCCCTATTCAATTGGCCAAATTGCAATTGAATAAGGGCCCTTGTGTCTATCCCTAAATGAATTTGTATACATAATGATGTGCTCCATTGGCTGACACTAAAAGTGTTAAAAGTGGTAAAGTGGTTGTTGTAAGATAATATGGTTGTTTTAAAATGATTATGTGAACTCATTAAAAAAAAATTAATGTAAATAATGGAGAGAAATGGGATTTAAAATTTATTATATTATAGGTAATTGTTTGGCCATCATTCTGCATAATAATGAGGGAGTATAGAAATAAATATAGCCAAATATAAGTGTGACAGCCACATTCTGAATCTCAGTAAAAAGTAGCAAACATCAGTGTAAACAACTTTGCAATTTAGTTTGATTAAAACTATTGACCTTTTTTTTACTAAAGTTATGCTGAAAATAACTGTTTTTACCCCCCCCCCCCCCCCCTCACCTTTAGGATGGACAGCCTACCATCATGTACAGATTGCATAGCATTGTGAAGTATGAAGCTCATTTGCCTACATCTACTTCATTATTAAAGAATGTAACTTGCTTTGACTGCAATAAGAAGCAATTCAGCATCAAGATGAACAATATTTAGCAACAACTTCTGTATCTTAAATTTGGATTACCTGAATGTATTATCATCCATTGGTAGAACGCCATTAAAAGCAAGCTAGGGTTAAAAAACCTAAATGCCAGTGTCTTTTGATACAGACTTCCATTTCCCTGCAACTGGATCGCGGTCAATAAAATGTAAAATGATGCTGGGTCACATATCCTTCCACCTACCTGTCAAGCAAGTAGATTAAGAGTTTGGGATGGAGATGTGTCCACCCTATCTCACCTCATACTTCTGTCACCAAAACGAATAATATTCAAAGACCATCTTAAAATTAAAAAACATATATGTTTGAAATCTTTGAGTCTAAATAAGAGCAAGCCTAGACAGGGAAAAGTCATAGAAGTACATATTTATGCCTTTGGTGATCTCAGGAGGCATCCATGACACTTTGTAGAATATTTTATATGCAAGAGGGGAGCTTACATTTCTACAGGCACAAAGTTGCAGTAATTTTTGACTTCTTCTGAAATTGTGTGTTGGAAGTTGTAGGTGTGAAATTATAAAGGATCAAATTATTTTACAAACCTACATCCCTCATCCCTTTGCTGACAGGTCAAGTTAAAGGGTCAGTTAATTCAGCACAACTTGGAGCAAACCACTGTAAAATACTCCCCAAAACATGTTGAAATACTTTTTGACTTTTTGAAATAGGCGCCTTTTTTCACAGAAAAAAATCATAAATGAAGTATTTTCATGAGACTCTGGCAAGTCCCACGGGCAGAGTCACAGCAAGAGCTCCATGCAGAGAGCAGAAACAAAAAGAGAGTTAACCCTTCGCAAATTCATCTGTGCAGGGAAATGACTGCTGGAAACTCCTAAATATGTTACTTGTGGGTTAACTGATGGCTGATTACATATTGGTTGCTTACACCGCCCGGTGTTGGCATGTGTTGTTAATCATGGAACAGTCAGCAGTGTGTTTGTAAACAGACCTAAGTCTGCAGATTTTTAGCTGTTATAGTGTAATTAAAAAAAAGCAATAGATCATTTTAACATGTAATCTTGTGCTCTTTCACACCACAAAGAGCACTTAATGTGAGGTAAATGGCCCTTTGTGCACATCCATCAGACTTCAAGCAGTCGAGACTTGACTGGAACAACTTTGTGCTCAGGAGTGAAGGAGTTAAATATCTGGCCATCTCAATTGAAACGTGTATTACACATATTTTTTTAGCCTTTAACAGGGATTTTTTGCTTTGCATTGCATTGCAGGTGCCTCTAGCATATCTCTTGCAAAGCAGGCAGATAAGGTGACAGCAAGAAGTGTCTCAGAGGACAGAAAGGGCTTTGCTCACATATATAACATCCATTATTCATTCAGTTTGATGGTCTTCTGTAGCACCTGAATCTGCTAAACCCTTTCAGGTCCCTGTGAGGTGTCTTTGGCAGGTCTGGAAATGATAGCAGCACTTTCCTATAAAGTGGCCAAGTAGTGATCAAGCCCCCCAATAATCACAAATATATACTGTACCAGTGGCTAATGGGCCACTGTTGTTACAGGGCACTTTACATAAATAGACTTTATAATTAGAATGTACATTTACTTTTGTCACCAGATCAATTACTTTCTCAGGAGGGTGTGTCCATGTAAACTAATGCACTTTTCATTATTGCTACTGAATGTTCTGGCAGTTGTGCTGGTACAGACTTCATGCCTCCTCCCACTCCAGGAAGTTGATCAGACACAATCAAAATGGTAGATCCCACAGCAGCATTATTGCATATAAAACATAATATGATAGAGGCTATTTTATTGTATGTACTATTCTAAAATAGTTTTTCATATTCTCTTGTTTAGTTCTTCAGAATAGTCTAATTAACTGTATGGTCACAGTGCTCCTTTAAAGATTTATATAGTTTAGTACATAAAAGCAAGACAATATTTATTGTAAAAGGCTCTGCTTGTGTCATGGAGTTACCTAGTCTGCCTGTAGCTTGAGTAGGAGGGCTTATCTACTGGGGCTTACTCTTCTATTTAGTTCTTAAAGGAATATAGCAGGTTCTTGGATTTTACTAGGTATATAATATACCCGCGTATCTGTTTATTTTTATATACTTTATTTTCTTAGGAAGTCCCTATAAACTCTGTTTTCTTCTGGCTAAAAACAAACAAATAGTCCATG
The DNA here is from genome assembly GCA_027410445.1 of Discoglossus pictus. NCBI lineage: Eukaryota > Metazoa > Chordata > Amphibia > Anura > Alytidae > Discoglossus > Discoglossus pictus. The sequence continues at coordinate 49,263,444 of CM050167.1, forward strand.
TATGGGCATGCCCACTGTAGCATAGACTCTGTAGGGCTGGATGTGCAGTGTAGTGTCCCAGCCTATTAGGGAACACATCTCAGCAGCATGTTGCTGAGAGATGATCACTGATTGGTTAGTATTATTATTATTATCGTTTATTTGTAACGCGCCAACATATTCCGTAGCGCTATACATGTGTTGTGATCAAGCCAAAACAATGTTAACACATTAAAAAGATGAGGGGCATGTCTTTGAGCTTAGAATCCGGTGTCCATAGCGCTTTTCCCAAAGCACTGTGCAAGATTGAAAACTCGCAGATTTACTCTGCGCAGCCAGTTCTACAGAGTCTGTGTCTGCATATGCTCCAATGGGCAGATACAGACAGAGACTATTTGTTTGATTGTAGGCAGAAAAAACAGAGCTTTTAAACCCTTCATAATAAAATAAAGTACATAAAATGCAATAGATATATAGATATATTATATACTTAGTAAAATCCAGGAACCTTCCATATCTTCTTAAGTAATTCCCTACTTAGACAATTAATTGATACTGAATATTTCAATATAAGGTTAAAAAACATTTCAGTTGGATAATATTTGAATGCAATGTAACGTAACCAAAAGCAAACTTATTGCCAATTACCGTAGTATACAATTATATCTTGTCCAGTATTCTGTACCTGGACATAATCGGTGTGACTATAAAACCATGTAAGTCAAGGATTTACTATATTGTTAAGTTGAAATTCAAAGGGCCTCATTCAATTGTGATTTCTGCAATTGAATAGGGCTCTAAATAAGCACATAGCATATTTTTTTAAAGAAGTTTTTAGTTAGTGAACTTCTATCCAAAAGCAAAGTCTTTACTAACTAAAAACTTCTTAAAAAAAAATATGCTATGTGCTTATATAGAGCCCTATTCAACTGGCCAAATCGCAATTGAATGAGGCCCAAAGTATCTATCTCTCAACAGAACAGAATAAAGATATTTTCTGATTTCATGGTTCTTTACGATCCTATGTTGCCATTAAAGCTAAATGTAATACAATAGTTAGAAAGTTTGTTAAGGTTAAAAACATTTTACATTTATCAATCACATTCTTCATAAGAGCACACTATAGATAAGACAATTCAATGGACTTTTAAAGGAAAAATCACAGATTTTTTCTCTGATATCATGTTTAGATGCTACCATATCCATGCATATCAGTAAAAACCTCAGATTTTCCTAATTTGAGCAAATTAAGTTTTTACTGCACTAAAATGAACAGGATTACATTTTGCTTTATTTACTAAAATATACCACACTCTTAAATTATAAAAGGAGTCGCATCCCAGCGCAAACACTTCATGGACATACAGGGTTAAGGCTTGCAGCTAATTTGCTTAAGTGCTTTGCAAAGGTGCTCAGCGTGGGGCTTGCGATGAGCGCCGAAGGTGCTCAGAGGGCCAAAAGACTCACATTGTGTGGCAAACAGCATTGCCGGGCTTCACATTTTATTGCGGTAATTTTTGACCGGCAAGTCGCAGTACTATCATAATACTTATGATTATAGTATGTCTGAATTTGAGTTGTAAAAAGAAAATTTGACCTTGACCTTGACTTTAGCCACACTGAAATACTTTCAAAGGTACTCCATCTTGTAACGTATGTGGGCACCATAACTAAGGCCTCACCCAGGGCACCCATTTGACTTGAGCCCATTCTGTTGTGGCAAATTCACATCACGACCAGTAACAGTTTGTCAGCACAATACTTAGCTTTCTTAGCACAAATCTGTCACTTTATACACATTGACTTATTCAATTGTTATTTTTCACGGGGAGCAGATTTTATATTTAGTGTGTTCTGCTGATTCATTGAGTTGCATTTCCAGCAGTGATGTGACACTTATAAAACTCCTCTTGAAGCCTGTGCAGTGAATAAACACTGACATTAGAATACATTTATACATTTTTAATAAGTGATACATTGCAGATTCATAACATATATCAACCATTCAGTGACTGGATACAGATGGATGCTGCATAAGGGATTTTTATGTATCACTGTGGAATAACATTTAATAGTATAAAAAATTGGGCTTTCAGAACTGCTAACTGTAATTAAGGAAATGCTCTGTTTTAATTGCATATATTGTAAAGTTCTCAGAACATATAAATTGATCAAGACTGATGTTTTTTGATATCCTATTTCAGAGCGCAAAAAAAGAATAATCATCATAAAATTAACTTGTTATTGAGTATATATTGTGACAGAGTGAGATCAGGGGTTTACAGATATTGATGGTAAACTCCTGGAGGAAATTGCTTAGCTCAGCTGTGTATAGACTTTAAGACACTGGAGCTAAGAAATTGGTTTGGACATTTTAGGCACTGCAGCCTGGCAGTGAAAGGCTCTAATTGAGACAGGCTCTGTTTGGCCCTTCAGCCTTTGAAACACTGCCTGTGGGTAAAGTTTGATTGGAGCTGCAAAGAAGAAACCCAGAGGAATGTCCATACCGTTGTCTGAAGCTGGAGAAAGACAAAGACAGAGATACAGAGGCCCTGAGCCAATGAGTAAGCTGCAGAGTCGGAACCTGGACTTAAAAGTGAAAGGCCAGTTATTGAATAAAAATATACTTGACTGTTTGTTTTTGTTTTACTCCATTCATGTGTAGCTAGATGGAAGCTCTGATAGTTATGAACTGTCACAGTAAAGTTAGTGCTCTGATGAGAGCTAGGCCTCTTATTTCCTCTTATTTGTTTTTGGTGTCATGTTTGTATGACTGGCAAATATATGAAAGTAAAGTTTGAAAAAGCATTTAAGCATCCTGTAAATGTGTTGTTCCATCAATAGTGCCAGAAACAAGGGCACAGACCCAGTGGGAGTCAGATAGCTAATCACAATATATATATATATATATATATATATATATATATATATATATATATATATATATATATATATATATAAAACTGTATTTCTCTAAGTTCTGAGTAGGAAACAAGTTTTTTAACATGTTTTAGACATTCAAATGTGAAATGTATTATTTATATACTGTACTACTGTACGGTGGAGGGCTTCTATAGCTCTTTTGCCCACCATATATTAAATGATTGGTGTGGTGAACTACCTACTCAAAATATTCACTACACAAGCTGGGATCTCACCCGACACTGATGATAGGCAGTAACCTTGAAAGGGCTGTCCTTGGGTAGGATTCCCAAATTGTGTATAATCCAACCTTGGCTTTGCATAAAAGCTGTGTAATGTAGTGGTCATTATCTTAAAGGAAGCCATGTTTACTATGGTTATGTATTAAAGAACAAAGCATTTGTGGGTACATTTGCATGTCCCTGCTCAGCTTCCCAGAGTTCCCAGAGTGCAGTATAATAACTGTATTTCTCGGAATTCTGAGTAGGAATCCATTTTTTTAACGTGTTTTAGACATTCATATGTGAACACAAATGTATTATTTATTTATATATATATATATATATATATACTAGCGACTTGCCCGTCAAAAATGACGGGGCAATAAAATTGTAAGGCAGGTAAGGCTGTTTGCCACAGACATTAATTTTTTTGGTGGTCTGAGATCCTTCGGCGCTCATTGCGAGGCTCTTGCTTTTTGTACTTTTTTTTATTAGAGGCGCTTTTGCTGTTGTTGTTTGGTCGGCGCTGATCTTCTTTTTACGCTTATTGCAAGGCTTTGTGTGCTATGAGCAGCATTGGTGCTCGTTGTGAGGCGCACAGTGAATGGCTTTTGTCTTTATTGCAAGAGTGTTTATTTCTTTTTGTGTATATGTATTTTTGTACATGAGATTATTAAATATAAAACTTCAAACAAAAACTTTATTGTGAGTTGCTTAACCCGGCTTCCTCATGGATTAAAAATAAGTTAAAAATAGATATAAAAGTGTTGAGAAGAAACATTTTTTATCACTATCTAAGTGTGATCTAAGGGGCATATCAAGACCTTCAGACATCTAGAGATTTGTATATTTACAATCAAATCAGTGTCTCCAAACTGGCACAGGAGCATTTATAAGTCCTCTATAATATTGGTCTATTTTTAGACTATATCCTTTGAGTCCTAGTTGTTACCATTTTTAAATTTTATAAAAGTTTTTTAAGAAGCCTTGAGTGATTGACACCATCTATTTTTGTTTATCCTATGATTTACAATTTTTTTTGTTTATATGAGGATAAACTCCTTTCTCTACTACCTCCTACAGTTCCCTCCAAGCTTTTCATTATTTATCACCTTCTATTTATCCATCCACTATTATACACCATCACAGGTGTTTACACATATATATTATTTCTGTTTTCAGTATCACATTAGTGATTGCCCTTTATTGCTCACTGTCTTACATACGGCCAATGCACATTATCACACGTCCTATTCACGACTTCCAATCCCTCATTTATTTCTATTAGGCACATTCTAGTGGTATTTTCTCAAGTATCACATATTCATTTGGTAGTTTAGTCAGGTTTTCCTCGCATTACATTCACTATCTAGGTTTCTTCTCAACACTTTTATATCTATTTTTAACTTCTTTTTAATCTATGAGGAAGCCGGGTTAGGCAACTCACAATAAAGTTTTTGTTTGAACTTTTATATTTAATAATCTCATGAACATAAGTGATCAGGTGTCAAGCACCAACCCTTACAAATTATGTATTTTTGTATGCTAATTAAATAATTAATAAATTAATAAAATAATATGATTTACCTATTTGGAAGTAATATATGCAGGAAGCATTGTTCTGAAGAGCTGACAATCTGTTTTTATGTTCCTGCAGCATACAATGTCGGTTTGCACTGTTGTGGAGCTGAGGTGTAAGTGTCAGCAATGTGTGCAGTGTGTAGTGTAAATAGGCTGCGAGCCGTTAGGGTAGCTGTGTACTTCAGCATTGTGTAAGTTAGTGTTGTAAAATGGCGGCTAATGTGTATGTGGTACGCGACTGTGCATGATTTAACTAGGTTGCTAAAAGTGTATCTTGTACCTCGTACAGCTTTTTTGAAAAGCTGTATGTGCTTGGTGGTGTTTTGCGTCTTTAGGTTCCTGTAGCCTCGTTTTCGTTTTTTTCGGCGGCCATTTTTTCTCTCGCTTAGGGGATTTTCGTGTGTCTAAACTCGGGAATTTGGAGTGAAATTGATGTGTAACTTCACTTGCAGAGGTCCCGGGTGCCCCCCCCCCCCCCTTGCTGTGGGTAAGCTTTTTATTTATTTTTTGTGTATTTAGTCCGTAAATTTTGAGTTCTAAGTCTCGCGGTTTGTATTTTTGTGTGTAAGTCCGTATTTAGTGATTGCGTGTTGGATCGCTTTTGTTAAAGTGCTGCTTGTGTGGTTGTTTGTAACCTCATGTGAGGTGCCGTAGAGCCTCCACCTCCTCACTTTGCGAGGGTCCGCATTTGCGGGCTGCAATGAGCCTTTGGCCTCCACCTTCGCCCCTCGCCTTTGTGGACCAAACTGCGTCCCTTGCTTCACAAAGCGTGACGACGATTCGTAGTTTCACAACTATTATATGTGATGTATATATATATATATATCACTAGCCTTCTTCAAACCACAAGCTACACTTTGGTTCTTGTAAGCACAAGCTACACTTTGATTATTGTAGGCACATGATCCACTTTGGTTCTTATAGGCACAGGCTGAACTTTGATTCTTATAAGCACAGGCTGCACTTCAGTTCTTATAAGCACAAGCTGCACTTCGGGTTCTTCTTATTTTTTTCCTTTACTTTTAACGCGCCAACATATTCTGTAGCGCTATACATGGATTAAGTTCACGGCATAAAACAATACCAATATTAACACATTGGAAAGGATGGAGGGCCCTTTCTTTGAGCTTATAATCCAATGTCCATAGTGCTTTCCACCAAAGCACCTTGGAAGACTGAAAACTCGCAAACTAACAATCTAAAGGAGCACATGCACTTTGATTCTTATAAGCACATGCTGAATTTCGGTTCTTATAAGCCCATGCTGCACTTGGACGCTTGTTAGCACAAACTACAGAGGTAGGTGAATACTGTATTCTGAGTGGCCTAAAAGACTGCCTTTGGTATATAGACATTCTTTGTTCAGGAATTATACATATACTGTTTCGTTACTGGGTATCACCTCTCCCTACATCACATTTTGGGGATGGTTAAGTTAGTTGATCACATGTAGCTCTAGATCCCTAAGTTGTAGACCCCTGTGAAAACAAAATCAGTACCTTTAATATGCATTGTAATATGCAATGTAGCCATTTTTGTTTAAGTTCATCAACTTAATGAGGTGCATAGAGGATTTGAATGCAGAGAAAGCTCCTATTTGCACAATTGGAATGCTGCAGCTAAAAGTCTGACTTATTTTAACTAATAGAAAGATCATTAGTTTACAGGAACACATCGTAATTTCTCCAAAATAGTTTGAATTAAATAATAGTTAATGGATTTGCATTTGTACACTTAGGGGAACCTAGTTAAATGTTGTTAAACTGGTTCGATTTAAAATGAAAACTCTGGGAAATACATAGAATTAAATACCAGTCATATAAAATATTGATGGGAGTGTGAAGTTTCAGTAGATTAACATCACATGAATAATTTTTAATGTTTCAAGTGATTCAATATTATTTTAACATTTCTTCTAACTGCTCCTTATACTCCATTGGAAACTAAAATGTCAAGTACACTTTAGGGGAATGTTAATGCTTCTTAAATAAATATGATTAAAAATCAAATGTTGGTAGTGGCGGAGAAGGTGTTTTAGATGCTCAGAGACTATGAGCATCGTAGGATAAGATAAAATCTGGGTAGTTTAAAGGGCTGCTGTAATAGTCCAGTGCTCATGACTTTTTAGTCTTACAGATCAGAATAAATGAATAATGGTTTAATTTATTCTTATTAAAAACATTGCTTTTGTTTATAAGGATAATTATACACTGAAAACTGGATTTCCCCTAATCTTTAGACTGGAACTCCTCCCATCTTTTTCATACTGTAGCAGGAAGTGCGGCACATTTCTCCAGACTGTAACAAAGGCTGCTGCAGACTGTGCCACAGTCTGAAAAAGAAGCAAACCACCAAACTTTTCTAATGATCAAATCTTATGTGCACAATGCTTCGTATAGACATATCTTCTGTAGAGTTGATAGTCCGGTCTTCTATCTTTCTCCTAAACTTTTAGAGAAACCATTAGGATGAACCACAAAAGGTCAGGGCTAGTTTTACCCTTGAAAGACTTGCAGTAGAATCCAGTAGATCCAAAAAGAAATGCAACTTAAAATAAACTCAAAGTTCCAGTTGAATAAAGAAAAAAAGGATGAACCAGTAAAGCATATAAGCAAATACTATTTATATGTTTTATATTATATTTTTATTTAGCAATGTATTTTATTTTTGTAAGTAACCCAGTGACATATGAAACCAAGTCAGCTGAGATATGTGCAATAATATGGACAGATCATGATGCCACATCAAAATACTTCTCACTGGATTATTTACTGTCCAGGAACCCCCAATGCAAACTAAATGATTTACCACTCATGAATAAAGCCCTAGTGGAGTCAGTTAGGAAAGAAATCTCCATTATCTTCAGATAAATAATAAAGATAAAAATTTCTTATTGGGCATTTGGGATGTCCATAAAACTGGTACACACAGTAAGCTGATCAATCTGGCTTTATAATGGAAGCGCATACAACAACACAACTCAGCATCTAGGAAGAAATATAAATATAGATGTATAATGTGTCATCTAAACACAGTATTGCGGTTTCCAAAGCTGACTACGACATTGGAAATACTGTTAAACATTTGAGGTGGTTTAACGGACCATTTTATAAAAGGCATAGTTAAGTTTCATGGATTATGAATGCATCTGATAAAGGAGAATTGGTAGTGAATGAAATCATTTTTTGCATGAACAATACCAAAATAAATCTTAATAAACTTACCCTAAAGTTTGCTAAATCTCTTGAGTTTGCAAGCAGTTAATTTTCAGAGTTAAAGGCATCTCTAAGTGAGCTGGATTAATACATTTCTGCACTCCTGGTCTTGAGCTTTTTTAATCACTTGTTTAAGTCCAGTTACCAGGGAATCCTGCATCTACATTCCTAAACTGCATCCCGTCTCTCCACAGATCCTGACATAAGCCTCCTTGCAGGGGAATTCCTAGCACCGATACACAGAAACCAGCATAGGAGAGCACCTAACATGTGGAACCCATCCACTGGCCGATACAGCTGGTCCCTCTTCTTGTGACAAAGGGAATATAATACAAGTTCATTTACTCCATACAGAGTATTTTTTAGCTAAAAATTTATATTCAGCTAACAAAATGGCACTACAACACAGCACTGGAACATTTGGAATTTAGTGTTTCATAGACTAAGAGTTGAGTTGTCTCGAAGACTAGACTTGCATATATCCGCCCTCTATTAGGTGTCATTGGATGGGGATAGGATCTGCCCAGAAAGATGCCCTAAAAAAGTGCTCTGATTGGTCTAGATTTGCCCACAGGGGAGGAGCTAGATTAAGACTTCTATCAGGACTGATAGAATGGGAACTGATAGATGGTATCTGCTGAAATCTGAAACACTAAACTTCCAATATAATTTATTATAATTAATTTATTTTCTTCTTATATTTATATTATTGTTAATCAGTTAATGAGTAAGCAAATATAACAGTATTTATAGTTGCTCGTTAAAGGTACATGAAAGTATTGTTTTCTTTTTTTGCATGAAAATAACATCTTGTTCTCTTAGCCACAACTAGCAGATCTGACAGTTAGGGGATTGAATATTCCCACACTTGGACTGGGATCACAGACACTAACCCACCATATCTCACACACAGCTTGCCACATTGTGTACACACTCAGCCTGTCCCGTCATGCACACACACTCAGCTTGTTACCAAACATTCAGCCTGTCACATAATGCAAACACTCAGCCTGTCACATCACGCACACACACTCAGCTTGTTACCACACACTCAGCCTGTCACATCACGCACACACACTCAGCTTGTTACCACACACTCAGCCTCTTACATCACACACACACTCAGCCTGTCACCACACACTCAGCCTGTCATATAACATACACACTCAGCCTGTAACATTACACACACAATCAGCTTGTTACCACACACTCAGCCTGTCACATCACACACACTTAGCCTGTCACCACACACTGAGCCTGTCACGTCACACACACACTCACCCTGTCACCACACACTCAGCCTGTCATATAACATACACACTCAGCCTGTAACATTACACACACAATCAGCTTGTTACCACACACTCAGCCTGTAACATCACTCACACACTCAGTCTGTCACATCACACACACACTCAGCTTGTTACCACACACTCAGCCTGTCATATAACATACACACTCAGCCTGTCACATCATACACACACTCAGCTTGTTACCACACACTCAGCCTGTAACATCACTCACACACTCAGTCTGTCACATCACACACACACTCAGCTTGTTACCACACAATCAGCCTGTCACATCACACATATACACTCAGCCTGTCACATCAGACACACTCCTTCTTTCACATCACACACACAGACACATTGTGTAATGTGACAGGCTGAGTGCGTGTTATATTACAGGCTCAGTGTGAGTGTGTGATGTGATGAGTTTGTCACTTCACACACTTAGCCTGTCACACTCAGCCTGTCACATCACACACACTCAGCTTGTTACCACACACTCAGCCTGTAAGATCACTCACACACTCAGTCTGTCACATCACACACACACTCAGCTTGTTACCACACAATCAGCCTGTCACATCACACATATACACTCAGCCTGTCACATCAGACACTCTCCTTCTTTCACATCACACACACAGACACATTGTGTAATGTGACAGGCTGAGTGCGTGTTATATTACAGGCTCAGTGTGAGTGTGTGATGTGATGAGTTTGTCACTTCACACACTTAGCCTGTCACACTCAGCCTGTCACATCACACACACTCAGCCTCACACTCCACTTCGCTCCTCCATGTGCTCGGCAGTAGGAGGAGCAGCCTTGTCCCCCACTGCACTGTAGTCTGATCCCTCCCCCCAGCAACCTGTTAATTCTCACATACCTGCTTCCCTAACCCAGCTCCTCACAAGCACATAGTTCGAAAATAAGTCAGGGCCAATAAAATATACATATTTTTTTTTTATTCAAAATTAAGTGCCCCTCTTAGTAATGCGCCCTCAGCCAGACGACGCCTAACTCACCTAATTATACATCCGGCCATGCTCAGAGCACAAATCTTACTTAAAAATGTCACTACTCTTGGGGGCTTGACCTCTGAAAGACAATTAAGTCTACAGACTAAAGTATTCTCTCTACAATTCCTCTTAGTTTGAATGATTTATAAACAGGTTTTAATATTTTTTCATGGAATATGTTTTGGAAAGTTTAAAACCTATTAATTATGTAATAAAATGGTAGCTTCCCTTTAATGCAACAAGCTGGATATAAACATATCAGACAAATGGCTCATCTAATTAATATAATCAATAATTAAAACAATGGTCCTTCTCATCCGATAAGATTGTCAATGGTTGTTATGATAAGATGAGGACATTATTTTTCAAGACTTTTCTTGCATTACTTTTAAATATTTTAAAATGTTTATGATTTAGTTGCATTTTTACAGGGAATTAGATCTATATATTATAATCCATCAGATGTTTTCGCAATGGGAGAATAAGCCAAACAATGGAACATGTCAGCCCAGCTCTGTGTAGTTACAGTATATTATTGCTCTGGCCTTGAAGCTTTTAGCTGTAACATTTGCCGTAACCCACATTTCAGTTAAAAGCCAGGAGACCTAAATAGCTTTCTATTCAGATCATTTCTTGTTGATTATTACTCACCAGGTGCAGTCTTATCAATTATATTATCTCAGAAACACAGAACAATGCCGCTGATTGTGTGACATTAAAATGAACAAAAAATGAAAAGTTTTGGATTTTTCCATATGCGGCGAGACCTTGAGCTCTTAGAGAGAACGATACAAATTCAAATCATAGCCAGAATAACATAAAAAGTATTTGGGAACTTTGAGCCACATTCCAAGCCCGCAACTCGATTGCAGACGTCTGTATGTCTGCAGGTGTGTTGCGGGCTTCTGTTCATCTACGATTACAATGATATTCAATTGCTCAAGCCCGCAAGTTACTGGCCCAATGGCAAAACCGTAAACCATGCACTGGTTCGTAGCAGTTCAGGGAGGGAACATGATCAATTAAGCAAGCCCATAACCTCCTATTTCGAATCAGCCAATAGAAAATGAGACCGTCATTATTACGGCAGTAAAACATTTAGGTTACATGTCAATTAATTAGGTTGGGGGGTCCAATATGCGATCAGACTCGCAAACCCGCAAAATAAAGAATTATGAAAATGAATGCCAGTACTGTATTAGTCCATGTTGGTGGCCTGATATGTATTAACTCATTGATACCCAAGATCGATTTAATCCCGAAATGAAACATAAAAATAAATGTTATATACTGCCGATTTGTGGGCTTGAGACTGTTGTGCAATTAATTATAATGCCTGTCATCGCTTTCCCCGTTATTTACAGTGCAATATTGATTTTTTATTTGCATTTACAGTACTACAAATAGGTGTTTAACCCCCTTGTGGGTCCCCTCTAGTACTCATAGGCTTTTCTCCTTCTTTTGCCATTTACACGAGTGAAAACATTTTTATGGACTTGAGCAATTAAATAGCGATTTGCAATTTTAGCCATCCTAACTCTTGCAAAAGGGAAAGATTAAAGGCTTCGGAAAGGCTGTAAGTTACGTGTTTAACCATCGCAATTTTTTCAGGGCCATAAGTAGTAACCTGTTTGGAGCCTGCAAAAAGACTCCAATTGAATAGCAAATTAACTTGCGACCTCACTTATGGGCTACCGGATCGCTCAAAACCTCAATTGAATATGGCCCTTTGTTCACAAACCAACAGTACAAGGTAAATCCCTTCCCCTTAGATCATAGTTAATAAACTATAACTATCATGATTTCGTTTTTTACATCAACAGCAAAATAAGCCTATAAATTTGTTCATTTACCGTATATACTCGAGTATAAGCCGAGTTTTTCAGCCCTTTTTTTTAAGGCTAAAAAAGGCCCCCTCGGCTTATACTCGAGTCACTCTCCCCCGTGTCTCTCTAACCCCCCCTTGTCTCTCTCCCACCCCCTTGTCTCTCTCCCCCCGGTGTCTCTCTAACCCCCCCTTGTGTCTCTCTAATCCCCCCCTTGTGTCTCTCTAATCCCCCCCCTTGTGTCTCTCTAACCCCCCTTGTGTCTCTCTACACCCCGTGTCTCTCTAACCCCCCTGTGTCTCTCTACCCCCCCTGTGTCTCTTTCCCTCCCCCCTCCTCATCCTCAACCCCCCCCTCATTCTAACCCACCCCCCTCTAAATACCCCCCCCCCCCCTCACTTACCTGCTCCGGCTTCCGCTCCTTCCGGGTCTTGATGTGGCGCGCATGTGACGTCACACGCGTGCCACGTCATTAGCATATACCGGGGTAGTATGAGGGGGGTTTTAGAATGAGAAGGGGGTTTTTAGAATGAGGAGGGGGGTTTAGAATGAGGGGGGGTTGAGGATGAGGAGGGAGGTTGAGGAGGGAGGTTTAGGAGGGGGTTGAGGATCGGGGAGTTGAGGTTGAGGAGGGAGGTTGAGGAGGGGGTTGAGGATGAGGAGGGAGGCTGAGGATGAGGAAGGGCCTGAGGATGAGGAGAGGGCCTGAGGATGAGGAGGGGGCCTGAGGATGAGGAGGGGGCCTGAGGATGAGGAGGGGGGCTGAGGATGAGGAGGGAGGTTGAGGATGAGGAGGGGGGTTGAGGATGAGGAGGGAGGATGAGGAGGGAGGATGAGGAGGGAGGATGAGGAGGGGGGTTGAGGAGGGGGGTTGAGGTTGAGGAGGGGGTTGAGGATGGGTGGGTTGAGGTTGAGGAGGGAGGTTGAGTATGGGGGGTGGAGGATGGGGGGTTGAGGTTGAGGAGGGGGTTGAGGATGAGGAGGGAGGTTGAAGATGAGGAGGGAGGTTGAAGATGAGGAGGGGGGTTGAGGATGAGGAGGGAGGTTGAGGATGGGGGGTTGAGGATGGGGGGGGTTGAGGTTGAGGAGGGTGTGGAGGATGAGGAGGGGGGTTGAGGATGAGGAGGGGGTTGAGGATGAGGAGGGGGTTGAGGATGGGGGGTTGAGGATGAGGATGTGGGGTTACAGAGGAGGGGGTTGAGGATGAGGGGGTTGAGGAGGGAGGTTGAGGATGAGGAGGGATGATGAGGAGTGGGGTTCAGGAGGGAGGTTGAGAATGAGGAGGGGGGAAGAGACACAGGGAAGGGAGAGGGGGGAAGAGACACAGGGAAGGGAGAGGGGAGAAGAGACATGGGAGAGAGAGGGGGACACAGAAGGCACAAAAGGGACACAGGGGACAGCACATTTCCCACCCTCGGCTTATACCCGAGTCATTTTACCCAGTATTTTGTGGTAAAATAGGTGCCTCGGCTTATACTCGGGTATATACGGTATGTTGAAAAAAATCCTCTCCCACTAAAGCTACAATTTAAGATGGAATCCTCTCACGACACAATAAATATAAGATGTTTTTACGATCCTGTCTTAATGTTGTTAGTTTGTTACATACTTCACAAACAAGTGAAGTTGTTACCAAAATACAGTGGTCCATTAATTAGTCTTTTTTGCAGATCTTACCTTTTTAAAATATGTCTGTAATTTAAAGGTATATATAAGTTTCCTGGGTTTCAAATGTTTGGTAAGAAACAGGCAGTGATGATCAGAAACACATACGAATGAAGTATAAGGGAGACAAATTCAGTGGGCTCTTCCCTTCAAACAAACGATCCTTCAACTGGCCATGACGTCATCACCCTATACTAACCTTCAAGCCAACAGCAGCACAGCAGAAATCTACAGAGCAATGTCTGAGCTCCTCCTTGCTTCCTTGTGGTGGTGACTACACATCCCATGATGCTTTGCTGCAGAACTGACTTCCCATACTTGAAACATTGTTATAGCTGCCTGTGATTGGCCAAAATAAATGTTGAATTGTATCCTAATTTAGCTTAGGTTTTGATAGGGCATTCTTTCTGAAAATTGAGTCCCAGAAAACTGAATACATTTGCAAATGTCAGGGTAAGTTTATTCATGTTTAGTTTGGGATTTTTTTTTTTCATGTAAACTATGTTTTCATACACTACTGATTCTCCTGTATCAGATGCATTCATAATCCAGGAAACTTAAATGTGCCTTTAACCATGATTTGTACACCAGTGCAATTTTGCTAATTGTCCTAATTGAAAATTATGCCTTATAGAGAACCGATAGATAACTATTTGTCAACGTCCCCCAAATAAACTACATCACCTTTGATATTAACTATATACATTGAAGAAGAGTTAAAAGAATCATGATGTGAAGAGTGTGCACAGGTTAGACATATCTGTTTTTTTTCTGATTATGATAAAAGGGTAAGCTTTGTTTTATCTTTTCCCCAAACTAAAGTCCATTAATAGTATGTTTTCACACTGACTACAAATCAACAGCTATTTGAGCCAATAATTTCTAACTGAACATTCTACTTAACCTTTTCAAGAAAACGGCAATGAAAATAACAATGGCGCTGCTTCTTCCAAGGGTGAAATGCCAAAGGGCACATAAAGACCTTTTGAGATAATGTAGAGATGTGATGGGATTTGAGCAGCTTAATAAATCTTAGCCTGAGTGTGTTGGAAGCCAAATAATTAGGTTACAATTACTCTTGTATTGAGTATTTCAATATGTCATTATTTTAATTTATTATTTTAATTCAGGGCACTGAACAATTAGACTCAGGAAGATTTGTTACCATTTGCTCACCTTATTAAAAAATAAATATTTCTAAATAATGTGTAATATCTCCATCAAATTCCACAAAATATTAGAATCTATGGAGCTGTAACTGCATGATTCTGTACAGACTAAATATGTCACCAAAATCTGTATTACTATCATGAAAATAAGATGTCGGAAATGTTCATTTTATGCAATCAGTCAGGTATAATCTTTTTTTTTTTTTTATCACAAAAGTACCTATACTCTTAACTTTAATGTTCAGTATAGTCGTTGGTCAGCTCATTTTCCAAAACCCTTTGATTTATTATTATGTCTTACTAGTCAGTATAATATTGTCTTAAAAATTGTGTCGTCTGTCTGTTTGTGCTCCCTCTCTCTCTCTCTCTCTCTCTCTGCGCCCTCTCCCTCTCTCTGTGCTCACTCTCTCTCTGTGTGCCCCTCTCTTTCCTTCCCTCTCCCTCCCTCCTTCTATCTCTCCCTCCCTTCTTTTCTCTCTCCTCTCTCTCTCCTCTCTCTCTCCCTCCTTCCTTCTCTCTCTCCTTTCCTTTCTCTCTCTCTCCCTCCTCTCTCTCTCTCCTTCTCTCTCCCTCTGTCCCTCTCTCTCTCCTTCTCTCTCTGTCCTCCCTCTCCTTCTCACTCCCCCCTTCCTTCTCTCTCCTTCTCTCTCCCTCCCTCTCATTCCTTCTTCTTCTCTCTCCCTCCCTCTACCTTCGCCGTGCAATGCGAGGTAGTAAGCAGCAGCGTCAGTGGCTTTCTGTTGATTCACATGGTCATGTGATAATGACTCCACCATTAGACACTTTATTCTATATGATCATTTTATACCCCATTACACTACATTGACCAGTGGTGAATACAGTAAAGAAACAACATATCTGCTTCCATGAAGCTTGGAATGGTAAAAAATACACTGGTGTACAATTATACTAATTAGAATAATTTGGCTGTGTCTAGTTTTAAACACAGTGTAACATTGGGAGGAGATTGCCGCAGGAACACCCGCATACCTTTAGAGGCTCTAATTACTATGCATGTAATTTTTTATTTGTTGTGGGAGCCCCTTTTTGTGGAAAATGGTTCAGCTGCACCTTTTGCAGTTTTGCACCATATGGTCCATTGTAAATCTGGCAATGGAACATTTCTGTGGTGCCCCTTCCCTTGATGCCCTAAGCATGTGCTTATTTAGCTTAATGGTTAATCCAACCCTTCCTCTTATGGAGAGACAATTCTTTTTTTCAGGGACAATCCCCCTGACCCTCTTAGTATCTGAAATGTCCCTCTTTTGAAGAAAAGTCCCACATCCAGCCCTGAACATATATATCTTTCTCTGATTATTTTCTCTCAAGTTCTAGGAGAAAGAGAAATCAATCGTTCACCATGTAAGCCACTATCGAGCAGTGCACACATATTGTAAATGGTGTATCATTTTTCAAGACCATAACTGTTCCTCTGGCCATTTGAAAATCAGGGGGGTATGTTATTCTGGGAGATGTTCGAACAAATGTTAGGCCTCCAGAATACAGAGCTTCAAGAAATGAGTAACACCCTAAGCATTAGCAAAGACATATTATAAATTGAAATAAAGCTTTATTCTAAAGAAAAAAACATTATATAGCATTGTTCCTGCCTGCATTTTTCTCTATATGTATGTTTTAATCTTTATATGTTTCTTTATATCGGTATTTTGTGTCTTTGTGTATTTGTATATATTGTTGTGTTAGTCTCTCTTTATATCTGTATCTCTCAGCAATATCAGTGTGTCTCTTTTTTTCTGTGCATGTCTCAATATGTATATATGTATGTGTTTCTGTGTCTATGCATGTCTGGTTGTATATTACATATAATATAAATAAACAAACATAAAAGGTCACATTTGCTTCTTATACTCATTGATGTTGTTTAGTCATTCAGTCGTATCCAACTTTCCGTAACCTTATGGGCGACAGCATTCCAGGCACATCTGTCAGCCACTGCCCCTCTGAGATCCATCAAGTTCATGCTTATTGCTTCAATGACTGATCTCATCTATCCATCTCCACCTCTGTCGTCCCCTTCTTCATGTTCATTCAATCTTTCCCAGCATCAGAGTGTTCTCCAAGGAATCCTGTCTTCTCATGATATAGCCAACATATTTGAGCTTTAGCCTCAGGATCGAACCTTTCTCTGCAGAGATTGTGGAGCCCTAGGAATATAAAAATTGTCAGTGCCTCCACTTCTTCCCCATCTATTTCACAGGAGCTGAGATTATGTTTGCCATGATTTTCGTGTACTTAAAGTTGAGCAGCAGGCCAGCTTTTGCACTCTCTTCTTTCACCCTCATCAATAGGCCCTTTAGTTCCTCCTCACTTTCAGCCATCAGAGTAGTATCATTAAAAATATACAACCTTATCGCACTCCTTTTCTGATCTTGAACCATTCTGTTGTCCCATGTTTGGTTTTGACTGTGGCTTCTTGGTCCACATACAGATCCTTCTGGAGGCAGATGAGATGATCTGGTACTCCCATCTCCTTAAGAACTTGACACATATTATTGGCTTTAGACAGTGGCAGAGCTAGAGAATGGGGGGGCAAAAAAAGATTTGGGCCCCCCTCTGACGGGTTGTAAAAAATGTTTTACATTGGTCCACGCCGGGAACTAAATTACTCCATGCTCCTCCAGAACCCTTTGCATAACTACTCCCATCCTGAAGACCCCTTTCCAATATATATATATATATATATATATATATATATATATATATATATATACTAGCAAATTGCCTGTCAAAAAATGACAGCAATAAAATTTGAAGCCATGGCAGTGCTGTTTGCCACACAATGTAACGCTTTTGTTCCTCTGAGGATCTTCGGCGCTCATTGCGAGCCCCATTCTGAGCTCCTTCAGCACTCATCAGTTTTTTGGGGGGTGTTGTTTGATTTGCGCGGTTCGCCCGTTAACTTCGTATTTTGCAGAGATCGGATTTTGTTTGTGCAGGGATTCTGACCTCGTAATTTTGCTTGCAGCCTAAGGCAATGCCACGTTTCCTAACTGCTTGGAGGCTAAGTCCTGCGTGCCTCCAGGCCTCAACTGCCCGCTTTGCTTTGCGAGGCTCAAAAGAGCACCTTCGGCGCTCATTTATGCCTAAGTCCCGCGTGTTTCAATGCCTCAACTGCTCGCCTCACTATGTGAGGCTCGCAGACAATGAGCGCCTTCAGCGCGCATTGCCTAAGTCCTCTGAGCTCAGAAGGCTTCTATGCGTTAACGTCTCACTTTGCAAGGCTCACGGTTGCGGCCCTATGGGCCGCAAATTGCTTGCCTCACTTTGCGAGGCTCTTAAGCATGACAATGAATTGCAGTTTGACACACATCACCCCCACACAGCACCCACCGCTCTTAGAATCCATCTCCACCCATGCCTTGTCAGCAGCCATCTCCTCTCAGCATCCATCCCCGCCCAGCACCCAAACCCTCTCAGCACCCACCTCACATAGCACACATCCCTATCTGCACTTACACCCTGACAAAACCCATCCTCCTGTACTTTGCTACCACTTTGCAGCTGTTTGTTCTCTGTTACATATACCCAGCGTGCTGAACTGCTCCACACTGCCATCTCTTGGAGCTTCAGTAGGAATGCTCTTACTTAAACAGGTACACACCAAGAAGCCAAGAAGGCACATGTGGGCCAGAGAGGGCAGTGGCAGGTTGGACCAGGTTGTGTGTGTGTGTGTGTGTGTGTGGGGGGGGGGGGCTCAGGGGCCTCTACACTACAGAAAAAAATAAATGCACTGCACCACTGGTAGATCTGCCCCTGGCTTTGGAATAGTCTATGAAGCAGAGGTAAATGTTTTTCTGGAACTCTGCTTTCTCCAGAAATGCCCAGCAGACACTGGCAATTTGATCTCCTGGGCATCTGCCTCTGTGAACCTGAATTGCACATCTGATAGTTCTCAATCCATATATTGTTGGAGCAAAACTTAGAGGATCTTAAGCATTATCTTGATGGTATCTGTTGACTTTTCCAAATTTGTTGGCTTAATGCAAGCAACCATTTTACAGCATCGTCTTTCTGGATTCCGAACACTTCAGCAGGGATTCCATCAACTCATATAGTCTTGTTATTGGCAAGACTTCTTATGGCCCATCTCACTTCACTCTCCAAGATGTCTGGCTCCAGCTCATTGGTCAAACTATTGAGGTTATCAATGCTGTTACAATCCTTCCTGTATAAATGTTCTGGGTATTTTAACCATCTCTTCTTTATTTGATCTGCTTTTCTTCCCTACCATTTTTGTCTTTAATTGCGCCGACTTTGGCATGAAATGTTCCCTGAGATACCCAATTTTCTTGAAGAGATGTCTTTTCCATTCTGTTAACTTCTACTATCGCTTTACATTGATAATTATAGAGTGTCTCCTTGTCTGTTCTTGCTAGACTCTGGAATTCTACATTCAGTTGGACAAATCTTTTTCCTATCAACCAATAACATTGTAATTAAATGTCAGATTTACCCATCATTATATATTACATTATTATTAATAAAGCATATCTGTACACTTCCTTTCTAATTTCAACCCCAGTCTGCCTTTCAACTAAGGCTGATAAACCTACCACTCAGATCTGCGCTTCATACTTATAATCTGCTATTTCGGTTTTCAACAATTGCTTCAATAATTTACAAAAAAGCAAAATGTCAAGGTCTAACTCTCATTTAGTACAATTTCAGTTTATACATTGGTTGTCTGTTGGCTACACTTGTGATATCAAGTAACCTATATTAAATCTAGAAGCTTTTTTTTACAAATACAAAACCAGGTATGCTTTATAAACCACACTATATACTCTTAAAAATCAAATTCTAGCATTTGTATTATTTTCATATTTCAATCAGATTATCAATTATATAAATATACCTCTCAATTGTTGCTATTTTGGTTGTACAATGCATTTTTTTGGAAATCGACCTGCTCCTCTAAACCTTCCAAATGTCCATCTTTTGAAGTAAAGATCTTCATTAAGAGCAAAATCATATTTTCCAGCCCTGACCATACCCCACTTTCTTTGCTTTGTCTTTCTATTTTCTGTCAAATGGTAAATGCATGGAATGTCAATTATTCAGAATATATCTGTGCATGCAGCATGGTGTACATATTAGTGTCCATATAACACATAGCTTTAACACTACCTAAAATTGCATTTTTTTTAAGAATGTAAGATTTCCTATATATATATATGTATATATATATATATATATATATATATATATATATATATATATATATAAAAGCAGGTTTTTTAACTTGCTTTAGACATTAAAATGTGAACACAGATTTACTTTATATATATATATATATATATATATATATATATATATATATATAATATTTTAATTTACATATTTTTACTTTTTGAACACATTTATTTTATTTTTAGGTACATATCAGTATCTGTTTGTATTACTTTTTGCAATATTTAACTTACTAAAATGAATGCTCAATTCTCCATTAATTATAGTTAAATCTTTATAACAGCAATCTAAGATACTTTCAAAACATTCTGCAGTCCAGCATATCCCATAGAAGTCCACCTGAATGCAGTCCCCTTTACCCACCCACCCTTGTTTACACTTAATATATTGAGGAACAATTACCTGCACATGTTCAATCAGTGACATCTGCTTATTGCCTCTAACCACGCCCTTCAAGAATACTTGCTTACCCAGTGTCATTATGTTTCCTTATTATAACCTCCTGCCTCTTTCTAAGACTCTCTTATACTGTTTCTACACATCATGTCTCCAATAATATAACTATCTCACCTTCCCTGCTTTCCTCTCCTCTTCTCTGCTCCCATGAGCTTCCTCCAGTCACTATCTCATCCCTCCCCTAAAGCTGAAAAGCAGAAATGCTCCTGTAAGTCCTATTCCCATCTCCTTTTACTCTCTCTCCTTCTTCTGATGGCTTGTGGGGATATATCCCCTAACCCAGGCCCCTCACTCATTCCCACCTGCTGTCAGCCATGCAGAGTCCCCAGGGCAGCAAAACACCCATAATCTAATACCCATCACTTGTCACAAACCATCTACTTTGCCCTTCTTATGTGCCCTCTGGAATGCAAGGTCTGTGCAATAAAATTATCTTCATTCATGACCTCTTCATTTCCAGCTCCCTCAATTTGCTGGCTATCACAGAAACCTGGCTCACACCATCTGACTCTGCCTCCCCTGCTGCTCTCTTATGGTGGTCTACACTTCAGCCATACTCCTAGACCTGGGAACAAACAAGGTGGAGGTGTGGGCATACTACTATCCTCTCGTTGCACTTTTCACTACATA
Source organism: Discoglossus pictus (assembly GCA_027410445.1). Taxonomy (NCBI): domain Eukaryota; kingdom Metazoa; phylum Chordata; class Amphibia; order Anura; family Alytidae; genus Discoglossus; species Discoglossus pictus. The sequence goes on from CM050167.1 coordinate 49,284,630, forward strand.
CCCTCTTTTTCCTTCCTCCAATTCTCATATTTTGAAGTCCACACTATTCGCATCTTCTCTCCCATCCCTCTGCGAGTAGCTGTGATCTATCGCCCGCCTAGACTACCCTCTCAATTTCTGGACAACTTTGCCGCCTGGCTCCCTCACTTTCTCTCCTCCAATATACCTTCACTCATTCTTGGCGATTTCAACATAGCCACTGACACACCCATTTCCCCAACAACTGCAAAATTACTTGCACTTACCTCTTCCCTTGGCCTCTCACAATGGACAGATTCCACAACTCACAGTGGTGGACACTACATTGACCTTATTTTTACTAATCTCTGCACTATCTCCAACCTTGACATCTCCTCACTTCCCCTATCTGACCACCACCTGCTAACTTGCAACCTCACCTCATCTTCCGCTCACCACCCTTCTTCAAATCCTGCCACTAGAACAAGCAGAAACCTGCGAGCACTCAACCCACAACAATTTTCAAATGTACTAAAACCCCTTCTCAGCCCCCTCACCACCCTTGCCTGCCCTGACATCGCCACATCACAGTACAACGCTACTCTAACCTCCACCCTTGACTCTCTTGCCCCCATAATCACAAGCAAATGCCCTCGCTCTCACCCACAACCATGTCACACTACACAAACACACTATATACAGAGATGCTCCCGCACTGCAGAACGACTATGGAGGAAATCACGCACTTCAGCAGACTTTCTCCACTACAAGTTTACCTTGCGCTCCTACTTCACTGCCCTCAATCTTGCCAAACAACACTAATTCTCATCACTAACATCAAACCTGTCCTCCAACCCTAAATGTTTATTTGCTACATTCAACACTCTCCTTTGTCTACAACCACTTCCTGCCCCTTCCTGTCTATCTGCTGATGACTTTGCCAGACACTTTAAAAATAAAATTGAAACCATCCAAAATTAGCTCTCCTCCCAGCTTGGCCCTATCCCACCATCCTCTCCACAAACCGACAACACCCAACCCTTATCCTTCCCCAATCCCTCCTCCACTATGGATTCCTTTGACCCTGTAACCGAGGATGAAGTATCTACATTATTATTAACCTCTCACCTTACAACATGTCCACATGATTCTATTCCTTCACAGCTAATCCCTCCCCTATCCACCACACTTATCCCAGCTCTCACACATCTATTCAACATCTCCCTAAACACTGGCAGGTTTCCATCCTCCTTAAAACACGCCATAATTACACCCATTCTCAAGAAGCCCTCATCTGACCCAGCTTCTGCCTCCAACGATCGCCCTAACTCACTATTTCCCCTGGCTTCTAAACTGCTTGAGCGGCTTGTTTACAATCGCCTCACTCAATTTATTTCCTCCAATTCCCTTCTTGACCCCTTCCAATCTGGTTTCCGTGCCCAACACTCAACAGAAACAGCCATCACAAAAGTCACCAATGACTTGCTAACCGCCAAATCAAAGGGTCACTTCTCCATTCTAATTCTCCTGGATCTCTCTGCTGCCTTCAACACAGTTGACCACCCTCTTCTAATCCAAACTCTCCGATCATTTGGCATCCAGGGCACAGCTCTTTCATGGTTCACATCCTATCTAAAAGATTATACATTTAGCGTCTCCTTCTCTGGCATCCCTTCTTCACCTCTCCCTCTGTCTGTTGGCGTTCCCCAAGGTTCTGTCCTAGGCCCCCTCCTCTTCTCCATCCATACCTCCTCCCTTGGCACCCTCATAAAATCCTTTGGATTTCAGTATCATCTCTATGCAGATGATACTCAAATCTACCTCTCTGCACCCAATCTATCCCCTCTCTTTTAGCTCAATTTTCCAAATGCCTCTCTAGCATATCCTCCTGGATGTCTACCCGTCAACTCAAACTCAACATGTCTAAGACTGAACTCCTAATCTTTCCACCCTCTACTACATCTTCCACTCCTCAAATATCTCTCACTGTTGACAACACCATCATCACTCCCAGGCCCATTGTCTTGGGGTTCTACTGTATCCTGCCCTCTCTTTTATTCCTCACATCCAATCAATAACAAAATCTTGTCAGTTTCACCTAAAAAAACATCTCCAAAATTCGTCATTATCTTACACAAGACACAGCTAAAATTCTAATACACTCTCTCATCATATCTCGACTAGACTACTGCAATTCACTCCTTGCTGGCCTACCCATCTCTCGTCTGTCTCCCCTCCAATCCATAATGAATGCCTCCGCTAGACTCATCTTCAATACCAGATGATCAGTGTCTGCAGCTCCTCTCTGTCAATCACTCCACTGGCTTCCCATAGCTTCCCAAATCACATTTAAAATCATGACCCTAACATATAAAGCCCTCAACAACAATGCACCCCCTTATATCTCTGCTCTTGTTTCAAAATACTCTCCCAACCGCCCCCTTCGTTCTGCTAGCGACCTTCTTCTTTCCTCCTCTCTCATCACCTCCTCTCACTCCCGTCTTCAAGACTTTTCTTGTGCTGTACCTACTATTTGGAACTCCTTGCCTCGCTCCATTAGATTATCTTACTGCCTCACAACCTTTAAAAAATTACTAAAAACACACCTGTTTAAAAAATCTTATCACCTTCAGCCTTTATAATTACAACTGCACACTCCACAGCTTAAAAACACTTACACCCACAATCTACAGTACAACACACAGACCCCTCCAATTGACTAAACAATTTGCATTCACGTTGCCGCTTTGTATTTGTCACCCTCTTGTATCACACCTAAACCCTTAGGGCCTCATTCTATTATCGGCCGCAGCCGTTGCGGGGCCGCAAGGACCGGCCGCAAGCTATTCTGCTATTCTATTCCCTTACGGCCGTAGGCTCCGGCAGGCTTGCGGCCGGTGCCTTGCTATCTCTTGCGGCCGCTCGCGCCGGAGGAAAGCCTTTGATCTAAAACGGCCGCAAGAGATTTGCAATTCAATTGCTCCGGGAAACCTCTCTGCAAGGCTAAAAACGAGCCGCAGCTTACTTGCAGGAAAGAGGTCTCGCTAGCACCAATTAAGCACATAAAATAGCTCAAATAAAGCCATCCTGCACTTTGAGAAGACTATAAAGGGATTTTAGGTGTTAGAAAAAATAGCACATAATTATCCTGTACTCAAATCCGTAAAATATTTTATTTTTAATATCCGTAAAATATCCATGTAAAAAGTCCAGAGTGCTTGGAGCACCTCAGACACGCCCACGCCGCAGCCGGCAAATAAACAGTTAATTTGAACTCGGGTTTGGGCAGATGTGCAAGCTTGAGAGTGGGTTCCTTTTAATCCTCATGTCCCCCAATATGATCCCTAGCATTTACAGAGCTGTACAGTGCAGGCTTGAATTTATTTTTGAGTTTTTATATTTCACAGATTACGGCCGGTTCCAAGATATGCGGCCGGCCGTAAAAGGAGAACCTTGCGGGGCCGTATAATAGAATCGCGAGTTAACTGAACCCTCGCAAGGAATCGCAGCCTTACGGCCGATTTACGGTCGATAATAGAATGAGGCCCATAGATTGTAAGTTTGCGAGTTTTCAACTGTGTGTCCGTGCTTTGATTATAAGGTCAAAAACAGAGCCCTCCATTCTTTATAAGGTGTTAAGTTTGTTTTTTGCCATGTACTAAACCCCTATACAGCGCTACGGAATATGTTGGCACGATATAAATAAAGATAATAATAATAATAATAATAATAATAATAATAATAATAATAATTACAGTACATTACTATACATCTTTCAACAACATTTTTTTACAACAATCATAGCAGGGGCATTTTTTGGTTTTAACTAAGATATGTGCGCCCTCCCCCATAACCCATTTACTACCATTTTCCTCTTGCTATGTTCCATCCTAAGGTTACTATATATACAGTTGCAAGCAAAAGTATGTGAACCCTTTGGAATGATATGGATTTCTGCACAAATTGGTCAAAAAATGGGAAGAGGGGAGTGCAAGTAAAGTCACAACAATAGACAATCACACTCTGCTTAAACTAATAACACACAAAGAATTAAATGTTACCATGTTGTTATTGAACACACCATGTAAACATTCACAGTGCAGGTGGAAAAAGTATGTGAACCCCTAGACTAATGACATCTCCAAAAGCTAATTGGAGTGAGGTGTCAGCCAACTGGAGTCCAATCAATGAGATGAGATTGGAGGTGTTGGTTACAGCTGCCCTGTCCTATAAAAAACACACACCAGTTCTGGGTTTGCTTTTCACAAGAAGCATTGCCTGATGTAAATGATGCCTCACACAAAAGAGCTCTCAGAAGACCTACGATTAAGAATTGTTGACTTGTATAAAGCTGGAAAGGGTTATAAAAGTATCTCCAAAAGCCTTGCTGTTCATCAGTCCACGGTAAGACAAATTGTCTATAAATGGAGAAAGTTCAGCACTGCTGCAATCTCCCTAGGACTGGCCGTCCTGTAAAGATGACTGTAAGAGCACAGCGCAGACTGCTCAATGAGGTGAAGAAGAATGCTAGAGTGTCCGCTAAAGACTTACAAAAGTCTCTGGCATATGCTAACATCCCTGTTAGCGAATCTACGATATGTAAAACACTAAACAAGAATGGATTTCATGGGAGGATACCACAGAGGAAGCCACTGCTATACAAACAAAACATTGCTGCACGTTTACAGTTTGCACAAGAGCACCTGGATGTTCCACAGCAGTACTGGCAAAATATTCTGTGGACAGATGAAACTAAAGTTGAGTTGTTTGGAAGAAACACACAACACTATGTGTGGAGAAAAAGAGGCACAGCACACCAACATCAAAGCCTCATCCCAACTGTGAAGTACAGTGGTGGGGGCATCATGGTTTGGGGCTGCTTTGCTGCGTCAGGGCCTGGACGGATTGCTATCATCGAAGGAAAAATGAATTCCCAAGTTAATGAAGACATTTTGCAGGAGAACTTAAGGCCATCTGTCCACCAGCTGAAGCTCAACAGAAGATGGGTGTTACAACAGGACAACGACCCAAAGCATAGAAGTAAATCAACAACAGAATGGGTTAAACAGAAGAAAATACACCTTCTGAAGTGGCCCAGTCAGAGTCCTGACCTCAACCCGATTGAGATGTTGTGGCATGACCTCAAGAAAGCGATTCACACCAGACATCCCAAGAATATTGCTGAACTGAAACAGTTCTTTAAAGAGAAATGGTCAAGAATTACTCCTGAACGTTGTGCACATCTGATCTGCAACTACAGGAAACATTTGGTTGTAGTTATTGCTGCCAAAGGAGGTTCAACCAGTTATTAAATCCAAGGGTTCACATACTTTTTCCACCTGCACTGTGAATGTTTACATGGTGTGTTGAATAAAAACATGGCAACATTTAATACTTTGTGTGTTATTTGTTTAAGCAGACTGTGATTGTCTATTGTTGTGACTTAGATGAAGATCAGATCAAATTTTTTGACCAATTTGTGCAGAAATCCATATCATTCCAAAGGGTTCACATACTTTTGCTTGCAACTGTATATATATACAGTATCTCACAAAAGTGACTACACCCCTCACATTTTTGTGGATATTTTATTATTTATTTTCATGTGACAACACTAAAGAAATGACACTCCTACAATGTAAAGTAGTAAGTGTACAGTCTGTATAACAGGGTAAATTTGCTGTCCCCTCAAAATAACTCAACACACAGTCATTAATGTCTAAACTGTTGGCAACAAAAGTAAGTACACCCATAAGTGGAAATGTCCAAATTGGGCCCAAAGTGTCAATATTTTGTCTGACCACCATTATTTTTCCAGTATTGCCTTAACCCTCATGTGCATGGAGTTCACCAGAGCTTCACAAGTTGCCACTGGAGTCCTCTTCCACCCCTCTATGATGACATCAAGGAGCTGGTGGATGTTAGAGACCTTGCACTCCCCTACCTTCAATAGGGTTTAGGTCTGGTGACATGCTTGGCCAGTCCATCACCTTTACTTTCAGCTTCTTTAGCAAGCATTGTTTGTCTTGGAGGTGTGTTTGGGATCGTTATTATGTTGGAATACTGCCCTGCAGCCCAGTCTCCATAGGGAGGGGATCATGCTCTGCTTCAGTATGTCACAGTACATGTTGTTATTCATGGTTCCCTCAATGAGCTGTAGCTCCCCAGTTCCGGTAGCACTCATATATGTCTCAAATATGCCTCAAATTTACTTACACACTCACTCACACACAGCACAGTGGGGGAGCCAGGGAACCAGTGAGTGAGGTTGCAAGTAATTTGAGGCATATTTGGTATTTTTTCATGAACGAAAATAGCCTAAGCAAAAAAAAAAAAAAAGGCTGCCGAAAAAATGCAACACGACGAAAACGGGGCTGAAGGACCTAAAACTAGACCGAAGGACATAAAAAGTGCTCCGAGGGCCCATAACCTCGCATTTTGTGGAAAACAACTTCACTAGACGGGCAATTTTCTATATAATGTGTATAATCCAACCTTGGCTTGCATAAAGGCTGTGTAATGCAGTGGGCATAAGCTTACAGGAAAAATGTTTAGAATGGTTTATGAATTAAAGAGCGAGGCATTTGTGGGCACATTTGCATGTCCCTGCTCAGCTTCCCAGAATGCAGTGTAATAACTGTTTTTCTCAGAATTCTGAGCTGGAAGCAGTTTTTTTTAACTTGTTTTAGACATTCAAATGTGAACACAGATGTACTATGTATTTACTATATGTATATATATATATGTATATATATATATATATATATATATATATATATATATATATATATAAAATGCTAGTGTATGTATGTTCATGTATGTATACTTTCATGTATGTATACTCATAGGCCTAGACAGAAACACACCACTGGTTAATAATACATCCCTCACATATATGCTTTTTTATGATGGCTATATATATATATATATATATATATATATATATATATATATATATATTTATATTGGTATTAGTTCAACCCTGGTTTTTAGACCACGATTGTATGCTTTTAAACAGATATTTCAATAATGTTAATATGAATCACAGTCTGAGATGAGTACATTGTGCCCCAGTTGCAAAATCTCTTAATGACAATATATTTCCACGCTGTAATTTTCTAAAATTTTTTAAACAGTCATGTCAAACTGGAGGCCTACTCTCTACTGAATTGCAGATACATTCTTACTGCATTACAGAATAATAGTTAAGTGGAACACCTTTAAACTGTTTGTGGTAGGAACAAATAAAGTACTTACACAAGGAATTTGATTAGGAGTGTGTTATGTATAAAACTGTCCTACAAATTCATGCTTTTTAGATAAATATAATAGGAAGACTTGGTGGGCCTAATAATTATCGGCTGTGTTTTGTTCATTTTCAATAAAAATCAAGCTAAGTGCATCACTTCACTTTAAACTAACTAATGTATGCCTGTGTCCATTTGCATGCACAAAATCAAATAATGGAGGAAGGGACTGTATAAGAGATACATTTTGGTCCTGTATTTGGTCCTGTTTTGATGCTACATAAATAACTAGGAATACCCGCCTTTGTCACAGACCCATTTTTCCTCAGCTTGGGTGTTGGGTCATTGAGCTCATTAAAGTACAGGCAGCTTGGCTCCAGTCTATGGATTATCTGCATAAACACCTACATTGTATTTATAAATATTGTTTTGTCCTATTCTTTGCCAGATTAAGTTAATGACGTCTGATATGTGCTAGAGACGGCAGGATGTGTACTGGAGGTTAATCCTATTGATCTCAGGAAACTACTGTTAGACCCCATGTGGAGTTTATCTCTTATGCTTGTCTGCCACACCCTCTCATTTTTGTGCTGTGTACACCCCCTCTGTATCTATCCCCTATAAATACTGCTGTCATTTAAAAAATAAATCAGTTCACTCAGAGACATATAGAAATCATATGGTCTCTTTAGAAGCACTGATTCCTGATGGAGAGTCTTTGACTGGTACAGAAGCCAGATATCAGGGTGCTGGTGCTGAGATTTCAAAGAACCCAATGGTCCTTGTGGGTAGATAACTGTAGTCTATTGGAGGTGGCTCTGGGCTTGTTTAGCCCCTACTCACCGATCATCACACCCATATATAGGGTATTACCTCTTACTCTCAACAGGGGAAACAGGGCTGGAAGTATGTGTGTGTGTGTGGGGGGAGGGGGGGTCTAGAGGAGGAAGTGGGAGAGCATCGAAAGTGAACAGGTAATTTTCTCCTGTCTTTCCTCATTTGTCCCCTTACCACCACTACATCCCTTTGTTCCCCAACACATCTCACTACCGCTATCTACTTCTCTTAACTCTGTCACCTCTCAGTACTCCCACCACCTGTGAGTACACCAAGCGAACCAAATTGCGGGGCCAGTCAATTGAATAGCAAAGTAAAAGTAGATCTACTCAAAGCATGCAGCTCAAAAGTAGCAAATTGGGTTTTCACTCTCAAGTAACAGCCCCAAATGTAATGAGGGGGTAAATAATATTTAATGCATTCAATCTAACAGAAAGCAGTAGTATGCTTAGAAGATATATTTGCTATTTTAAATAGTTGTATGTAAACTGATTATAATGATGATAAAATATATAAAGGGCCACTGAAGTCATTAGATCAGATAGGAGGTTGAATAATGTGTGGAAAAATGTTTTTCATTTTGTTCCTAAATGGATTGATTTGTAAGAAATTGTAGTTAGGATTTTTTTGGCTGCTTTTATCCTCCCCTGAATTGGCTGAATACATTGTGCAGTAGCACTACTTAGAACCAGCTGTGTGTACTGACTAAGGAAGTTTTGCATTTCCTATATTTAGGTATGTTGTTCTATATCATCCACTGCTAGTCATAGAGACAGATAAAAGGTTGTGAATTAAAATCCCACTGTTTTATTTTAATAATGGATTTTAGATAGGTTACAGACTAAAATAATATGCATTTAAACATTTAAATGCTAATATGTAAATTAATTCTTGATCAATTTAATTTAAAAAATATATTCAATTTTCACACATGATTTTCAAGATTCTACCTAATGGTGCTTGGTGACTTCCATGTTCCTTTAATATGTGATTTTTGTGCATCTTTTGATTACTAAAGTTTCCAACATAAATCCCATTTCTGTACACTGTGCATTGTATCCTGTTAAATCACCCTCTTACATCTCCTCAAACCATCCCTATAACATCCACTATTTCTGTATCTGAATAATTGTATTATATCAACATATTCCGCCATGTCATCAACATCATTATGTGGCTGGGATGCCTCCCAACTGATGTCTCCTTGGTGACTATCACATCTTCTCTTATTCTGAACAAATTACCTACATTACAACTCCATCAACTTAATCCCATCACACTGTTCAAATGCAGGTGCCCGCAAGATCTTTTTGGGTGCAGTTTATGGCATTGGTACCAAAGTTTGCTGATTCTCAATCGCTAGTCCTAGGACCATCCCTGGCCCCTGAGACCTTATTTCCAGTCCACATTGACAACGAGGGAACACTTTAACCCTACTGCTGACAGTACTAGATTAATGATTTTACCTGCAGTTAACATATCATTTATTAAAATCAGTGCAAAACTAAAAGAGCAAAGTCATTATATAAAAAATGTTATGAATATCAAAGACTTACTCATGGACACTTGAAAGTACCAGGTGGTCCTTAGATAGAAAAGCCACTGCCCTAAGACATCATGTTTGTTTTCTAAACAGAATAAAAAATGTAATGAAAAAATACAATCCATACTATAGCAGAAAGAAAGAAAATCTACCTTTAAAATGAATCCATTGTAGAGAGATTACATGGGATTTAAACCCAAATGAGCCACATATCTACTGTCTACACCAGCACGTGTGGTGTCAGTAACTGATCCAACACCAATTTCTATGTCTGGGTAATGACAAGAAGCACTTTATTAAGAATTGATGGAATATCATACAGAAGTTTATTAAGAATAAATTGAATTTTATTCTGTAAGTCTGCTTTTTCATCTGAAAAATCCATCAATTCTTAATAAACTGCTTTTTGTGATCATCATTACACAGGCACTGAAATAGGTTTGCTTCAGAGAGGAGATAGCTGGCACTGACATCACAGAAGTACCAAGCAGCATTAGACCTATAGAGTATACATGCAATGGAAACACTGAACAGTTAAAAGTAGAGAAAATATATATGTATAATACCTTATCTGAACCATGGGTTTCAAAGACTTTGAAACCGTCAATGTCATTTTCTTTTTGGCTGATATATTCTATTCTGGATTTATCACTAGACAGATGCCTAGGGGCCCTTCACTCATGGGGCACCAGCCTGGCTGAACAGCAATCTATTTCTTCCTGTTGTATACTTGGGCCCCTATTCAATTGCAAGCCCGCAGTTGCCTTCATACAAGCAACCTAGCCGAAAGCCTAAGCCGTAAACCATACAATCGTATGTAGCATTTCAGGGCATGATCATGATCAATTAAGCAAGCCCGTAACTACCGATTTAGAAACAGCCAATAGTAAATGAGACCATCATTATGACATCAGTAAAACATGGAAATTATACGTCAATCAATTAGCATTTAGAAGTCTGATATGCGATTGGACTCGCAATCCGGCAATGTACAAAATAATAAAAACGAATGAAGAAAATGTTATAGCCCATTTGGGTGGCCTGATATGTATTAACTCCTTGATTACCGAGATTGATATAATACGGAAATAAAACTTAAAAAAAAAATATTTTTGATTGCCGATTTGTGAGCTTTAGACTGTTGTACAATTAATTATAATGTCTTTCATTGCATCCCCATCTATTAAAGTGCAGTATTGATTTTTTATTAGCATTTACAGTGTGACGGACATCTATTTAACCCCTCATGAGTCCTATCTGGTAGGCGTAGGATTTTCTTCAATATTTGCCATCTACGGGTATGAAAAGAATTGCGGGCTTGAGGAATTGTAGCAATAGAATAGCAATTTGTGATTGTAACATGAAAGATCAAAGGCTTTGATGGGTCGATGATACCATTTTAACCACCGCAGGGATTTTAAGCCTGTGACCCGAAAACCGTTTGGGGTTGCTAAAAGACGCCAATTGAATAGCAAATTAGTTTACGGGCTACATTATGGGCTCCAGTAACTAACAATTGCTCAACTGAATAGGGGCCTTGGTATACTGGAAAAAGTGTCTACACAATGCAGCCAATCGGAAAATGATTTATAATTTGTTATTGTGCATGGAATTATATGTAGGACAGGGTCTAAAGGGATAGGACTGGGGCTCTTGTAGTCCAATTGATTATTAGCTATAGGGATTCAGCCTTCAGTTGGCAATACCAAGTCCCAAATAATGGTCAGACATCTGCATTGATCTGTGACCTATAGCACAGTATGGCAAGATGCATGCATCCTAACTCTATTGGAGGGACAATGCCACGTTTAGTGGTGATACAGAAGGGTTTCATTTGATCATTCAGTAATTAATTAGCAATATAATCAGTATTTTAAAAACATAAATTCAATAATTATTTTAACAATTGGTAATGAAATGTAGTGTTTCAGGGATTAGCTGAGCTGCTTATCTCCATCCTCTCATGTGTCTGGGGGGATATGCCCTTTAATTATTTCAGTTACCAGATTTAGAATCAGTATATTGCATGTAGAGAATTGATCACACTAAAAAAAATGATTTTAGGATTAGATTTGATTAGAAAGTAAATACATTTGCAGAGAAAGACCTGTCGGATATTTTCAAATTCTCTTGAGTGCTCCACTCTAGAGAATTATTCGCATTTATGTTTTTTTGTGTTCTGGTGATATAAACTGTATGGTGCATATCATGTTTTGCCATAACACGTTCAATACTGTATATCTATATGCACTTTTGGCATATTGGTGTATATGACAGACACAAAAGTATATGAACCCCTGCAGCCTTATTAAATTGTGATTCGGCCAATGGAATAGGGTTCTATCTAAGCACAGAGCATATTGTTTTTACAGAAGTTTTTAGTTATTGAAGACCTTGCTTTTGGATAGAAGTTCACTGACTAAAAAATTCTGTAAAAACAATATGCTCTGTGCTTATATAGAGCCCTATTCAATTGGCCAAATCACAATTTAATAAGGCTGCTAGTGTCTATTTAAGCAGTAGATAATGGACTTCATATTTAGTATTATGTAAGTTTCTGACAACATACAGTACTAGAGTGACTTTCTTGGTGGAAAAGTACAAATCCTTGTAAGTTTGTTAGAATTATATAAAAAAACTTGTTTTAGCAAAGATTTGTAAGGAGACATTAATGTGGATTAATACATTTCAACTATTTTCTTTCAGTCAATTAGGGATTGTATTTAAATTATGTTTGTGCTCTTGCTTGTGTTTTGCCTAATGGCTGGTTAATTATCAACTAATGTAAATCTCTACGTATTTGGTGTTAACTTGCTCAGAAATCCGAGATTCTCACAATTCGTATTTCATACATTTTGATATTTACTGCATATATTGCTATGTATCTGTTAAACGTTACAGACGATACAGAAATTAAACATACTGCTAGAAAGCTTAACTTATTTAAAAAAAAATAATAATAATATCGGTGTTGTCCCTAGCCTGATTCAGACCGACGGTCCACCCACCTAATTAGAAGTGCCACCCGTCTTGAAAAGTAAATGACACACAAAAATACATTGTACAACTACATATCCAGCTGGCTATTCCTTTATGCCACCCAACTGGTAACCATGGGAAGAACACTGAAGATATAGTTTTCCAAATGTATGTAAAAATAGGAATCACACCTAAAAAGAGACAAAGCAAAATGTCAAAAATATGTCTGCCACTCCAAGTTAAAATATTGATTCCAGAAACTTAGGGCCCTATTAAATTCGAGCTGCGGATGAATTCGTATCTCGCAAAGGCCCATCGTAAGTCGATTTACGATATCCGAGTCGACTTGCGATTGACTTGCGTAATTTCGGACTACTTTGCCGAGATTTGCCTCCGATAAGCGCTACGTAGTAAGTAGCGGACAAGAATTCCTTGCGTAGACGCTCGTATCTCGCAAATTCGCTAAGTGCACAAAAAACCCACGTAAAATGGTTTACGCATTACGTACAGACAACTTAAAAATCTAAAAGTGAGTTAGAGGAAAAGCATGGAAGGCCATTACAATTGTTTTCACCATCCCCCACCAAAGCAAAGGCATTATACAACCAATTAGTTGTTACATTTTGAATGAAAAGCCATGCTGCAGCTTACATAAACCAAAATTAAAGACACACTACCTCATTACACAAAAACACAAAAACATCAAGAAAATGCCATATTAACCCTGTTATTTTGTATACATGTTGCTCATCACATCTACATTTGGGAACACAAATATGGGGCACATGGAGAATGTGAATATGTCCTGTTCAGTCTTTCGGTCGGGTCCGACTCTGACCCTCTGTCACTGCTTTCTTACAAGGTTCCTATGCCGGTGAGACCGGAGTGGGTTGTCAGTTCCTTCCCCAGTGGTTTGGGATTTGGCCCTGCATTCAGCTTTCCCTCTCACCCCCACAATGACCCTTAATGAGATAGCTCACAGCTTCATTGAAATACACAATACCTCTTGTTTGGTCTTTCGGTCGGGTCCGACTCTGACCCTCTGTCACTGCTTTCTTACAAGGTTCCTATGCCGGTGAGACCGGAGTGGGTTGTCAGTTCCTTCCCCAGTGGTTTGGGATTTGGCCCTGCATTCAGCTTTCCCTCTCACCCCCACAATGACCCTTAATGAGATAGCTCACAGCTTCATTGAAATACACAATACCTCTTGTTTGGTCTTTCGGTCGGGTCCGACTCTGACCCTCTGTCACTGCTTTCTTACAAGGTTCCTATGCCGGTGAGACCGGAGTGGATGGTCAGTTGTGCTGTCACTCTCCCACCCACAATGACCCTTAATGAGATAGCTCGCAGCTTCATTGAAATACACAATACCTCTTGTTTGGTCTTTCGGTCGGGTCCGACTCTGACCCTCTGTCACTGCTTTCTTACAAGGTTCCTATGCCGGTGAGACCGGAGTGGGTTGTCAGTTCCTTCCCCAGTGGTTTGGGATTTGGCCCTTCATTCAGCTTTCCCTCTCACCCCCACAATGACCCTTAATGAGATAGCTCACAGCTTTATTGAAATACACAATACCTCTTGTTTGGTCTTTCGGTCGGGTCCGACTCTGACCCTCTGTCACTGCTTTCTTACAAGGTTCCTATGCCGGTGAGACCGGAGTGGATTGTCAGTTGTGCTGTCACTCTCCCACCCACAATGACCCTTAATGAGATAGCTCACAGCTTCATTGAAATACACAATACCTCTTGTTTGGTCTTTCGGTCGGGTCCAACTCTGACCCTCTGTCACTGCTTTCTTACAAGGTTCCTATGCCGGTGAGACCGGAGTGGGTTGTCAGTTGTGCTGTCATTCTCCCACCCACAAGCGCAGCAAACACACACAGAAGGTTTGCAGAGGCACAATGAGCACCAGCCAACTCACCTCCATCAGGGGTAATCGCCACTACTCTTATCCAAGGAAGTCCCACGCCATTGCTTGTGGTTATGTGCCAAGATGACCATTCATTCCCATTTGGTGACCTCCAATTATGTTCTGCTATTCATCAATTTACATTAGTTTCGATTGCTAAGTGATGTTGGGGAAGTGCGTGTGAGAGCAGAATTGACGGACAAATCAATAATCACTGGAGAAGGAACTGACAACCCACTGCAGTATCACCTATCATTATCCTTTTAGGCCCACAGGGGAATGTTCCTACTCCCCATTCCCGCTAATTGTACTTGGCCTGTGCATTAACCCTTTATTATGCCTAGATTGTAGATCAATTAGATGCATTATATGATATCTAATGCTATTAGGACTATTATTCCTCTTAGTATGTATGGATCTATTGCAGGTTAACTAGTGCTAATTAGTTTACAGCTATAGTAATGTGACACTAATGTGATGCATGTGGATGTCCCCTAACCCCAACCATTGAAAACACACCGACATGGGGAGAACAGGATAATACAGCTTTATTTTTGGACACAGACCACAATCAGCAGTGGTCAAGACTGTGCATTCACAGAACGGTATAACAAAACTTTATTTTTGGACACACACCACAATCAGCAGTGGTCAAGACTGTGCATTCACAGAACGGTATAACAAAACTTTATTTTTGGACACACACCACAATCAGCAGTGGTCAAGACTGTGCATTCACAGAACGGTATAACAAAACTTTATTTTTGGACACACACCACAATCAGCAGTGGTCAAGACTGTGCATTCACAGAACGGTATAACAAAACTTTATTTTTGGACACAGACCACAATCAGCAGTGGTCAAGACTGTGCATTAATATCATGGGTGTGGTGTGGGCGGGTCCCGAGAGAGCAAGGGGCTAAATAAAAAAAAGGGGATACCTACAGGGGTCAATCTAATAGTCTAGAATAAGCATGATGCATAGCACCTACCAGGGTCACATGCTGCAACCGGAACCAGAAATCTCTCCATTTAACTGAAGAAACCATTAGAGTGCACGGCACTTACAACTTGTCTGGATCTGTTCAATTGAACAAATGATTCAACCTCTGGACTGTGTAATCCAATCCAGTTTCACACATACAGTATGGTGTGTGAAATTGCCCACAAAAATGAATGGTCAACAAAATACAAAAAAGGCGGAGGAGGCTAAAAAAAAATAATGACAATGCATGTACAGTAAAGTGCTAAATACTGTACCAATATACCAACTCACCTGATTCCCATCTGCAAGCATTACTAACTATTAGCTAGGTCTATGGATAATGAGTAATATGGGCAAATAGCCATTAATATGGACAGGACACAAAGGCCAGCAGCCACATTCACTGTTTCTTACATCAGACCCAAAGATCTGTTCTCAGACCGATATTGAGGTCAGGATCACATGCTTTATTAGTGCATATATTAATGCTGGCTGTCATTAACATGCCATTGTGAGACTTTGCAAGTCCACCACCATAGCGGTATTAGTCTACATTTCAGCTAACAATAATCATGTCTGAGATATCTGTCAATATGATAGCTTTAAGATTGTGGGAGCTACATGTTAAGGAGGGGGCTGTCATTGGAGTAATGTCTACCTGAGAGGCACTTGTAAAACCTTACGCCTCATATAATTCCTCCACAATGCTTGCAGATGTAGGAGATGCCTTCATGGGCCTGAATTGTACCTAAAACAAAACAAATGGAAAGAAAAACATAAAGAGAAAACATAAAATCTAAGGGCCTAAAAAAAAAGGGGACTGCAGCATCCCTTCCCAACAGCATTCCCCAGTGACCATCAATTGGTGGCATGTTCAACCGAACCCTACGTGTCCACAGAGAAGAGGATCATGGACCATGTGATGGGAGGTAGCCATCTGCATACAAAATGTCACCATCACATAGGCAAAGATCCAAAACTCTGTAGCCAGGCTAGATGAGGTCAGCATTGTGGCCAATAGATTGTCACTGAGGAGTGCTGTTGAGAAGGCACAATTATGTCCACAGCCCCTAGGTCCTCCTCCGCCTGGGCACAGGACCGGCATCGTCCGCGGCCGGACGCCGTCTCCTTGGTGGTGGGGGAGCAGGAGGAGGTAGTGGCACCACGGGTGGTGGTGGCGGCGGAGGCATGGTGGAAGGAGAGGAGGGGCCAGGCTGCTGTTGGCTGGTGACCTGCCCCGTTCCCAGCAGCCTGACCAAATGCTGCTCCAGCCTACGATGATGGCTCCTCTCCTCCCTAAAGCGCCTGTCCAGGCTGCGCCTCATGCCAGAGATGTTGGCATCAATCCTATTCACGACAGCCAACAACTCCAGCAGCGCAGCCTCGGTCATTGGTGGTGGGGGCTCGGGTCCTGCTGGCAGGGCCGGGTGGGAAGATGGCGGGGACAGAGTGGGGAGGATCTGGGACCCGGCTGGAGACAGGGTCTCGGATGTTGTTGTCCCCGGTGGCTCAGAGTGTGGGGAAGGAGGAGCTGTGGCATATTCCACTCCTTCTGAGGGCCCCGGCGAGATGGCAAGTCTTTGGAGGAGGGGGACAGTCGGGCTCTGGACAGGGGGGCTGTCAACGACCACGACCTCCCCCTCCGAAGAGCCAGGGCCCTCGGATGAGCCTGTAGCCTCCTCCCCCTGAGCGGTCTCCTGCGGGGCGGGGGCTGACGGCCCCGCTCGTGGCTCATCACTGGACCCAGACCTCCTACTGGATGCTGAAATAGAGAAAAGAAAGGTACATGTCATTAGTATGCTGATCAATGCATTGATATGTTTTCACTCCTAACTATCTGACATCTAGGCCTGAACATGGATGATTCTCCTAATTGCAACTCCCATTAGCTCTCATTTGCTAGATTGGATCTATTCTTTGGTTTCTTGTCTTGACCTCTCCTGGCTCCTAACACTGTCTGGATTTTGCCTGCGGTTTCACTCCTAACTATCTGACATCTAGGCCTGAACATGGATGATTCTCCTAATTGCAACTCCCATTAGCTCTCATTTGCTAGATTGGATCTATTCTTTGGTTTCTTGTCTTGACCTCTCCTGGCTCCTAACACTGTCTGGATTTTGCCTGCGGTTTCACTCCTAACTATCTGACATCTAGGCCTGAACATGGATGATTCTCCTAATTGCAACTCCCATTAGCTCTCATTTGCTAGATTGGATCTATTCTTTGGTTTCTTGTCTTGACCTCTCCTGGCTCCTAACACTGTCTGGATTTTGCCTGCGGTTTCACTCCTAACTATCTGACATCTAGGCCTGAACATGGATGATTCTCCTAATTGCAACTCCCATTAGCTCTCATTTGCTAGATTGGATCTATTCTTTGGTTTCTTGTCTTGACCTCTCCTGGCTCCTAACACTGTCTGGATTTTGCCTGCGGTTTCACTCCTAACTATCTGACATCTAGGCCTGAACATGGATGATTCTCCTAATTGCAACTCCCATTAGCTCTCATTTGCTAGATTGGATCTATTCTTTGGTTTCTTGTCTTGACCTCTCCTGGCTCCTAACACTGTCTGGATTTTGCCTGCGGTTTCACTCCTAACTATCTGACATCTAGGCCTGAACATGGATGATTCTCCTAATTGCAACTCCCATTAGCTCTCATTTGCTAGATTGGATCTATTCTTTGGTTTCTTGTCTTGACCTCTCCTGGCTCCTAACACTGTCTGGATTTTGCCTGCGGTTTCACTCCTAACTATCTGACATCTAGGCCTGAACATGGATGATTCTCCTAATTGCAACTCCCATTAGCTCTCATTTGCTAGATTGGATCTATTCTTTGGTTTCTTGTCTTGACCTCTCCTGGCTCCTAACACTGTCTGGATTTTGCCTGCGGTTTCACTCCTAACTATCTGACATCTAGGCCTGAACATGGATGATTCTCCTAATTGCAACTCCCATTAGCTCTCATTTGCTAGATTGGATTCTATGTGTTTTTAATAACTGTTGGGGGATGCGGTGCAAAGGTTGGGGGGGGGGGGAGGTGTGTGTTGTGTGTCCTAACGCTATGTATGTCTCTATGTGTCTTTAATCTATGTGTCAGGCAAATATGTGTAATGTGTAAATATGTGTAACTCTTACGTGTAAATATGCTAGTAATAAAATACAAAACAATCAAAAAGAGTGCGCCTACAAATCAAAAGAACGATAAAGAAATAAAAGTATTACTGGAATGTCTGTTGGAAAGAAAAGATGTGTGTGCTATGTGTATTTAATAAGTGGTGGGGGATGGGGTGTGTTGGGGGATGGGGTGTGGTGGGGGGAATGGGTGTGTGGGGTGTGTGTCCTAACTATATATATGTCTCTATGTGTGTTATTTAATCTATGTGTCTTGCAAATATGTGAAATCTGTAAATATGTGTATTGCTTAGAATATAAGTACTTAGGAAGTAAACAAGAAACAAGACAAAAAAGTAATCTACCTCTCTCCAAACCACTAATCTCACAACTCAAACTCTCTCCCACCTGCTCCTGAAACTGCATGCTAACTCCAATGGCTCTTACAACACAGTCAGCGCATGGGTTTGTATCACTCACATTTATAAGCTCATACTGTCAATCAAATTCTTAGCTCGTACGTGATTGGCTGAGAGGCGTGTCTCGCTAGGACGTCCCCTTATCAGCTTGCGAGCGCGCCAACAGACTCAGCCAATTACATACGCACTTATAGTGTCAGGCCGCCAAGTGCGTATGTAATTGGCTGAGAGTCCCAATACATACGCACTTGGCGTCCCGCGTTGGGACTCTCAGCCAATTACATACGCACTTGGCGTCCCGCGTTGGGCTTCTCAGCCAATTACATACGCACTTGGCGTCCCGCGTTGGGCTTCTCAGCCAATTACATACGCACTTGGCGTCCCGCGTTGGGCTTCTCAGCCAATTACATACGCACTTGGCGTCCCGCGTTGGGACAGCCAATTACATGCGGCCAAGTGCGTATGTAATAGGTTGAGAGGCTTCTTGACTTAAAATCATCAGCTGGAATGCCATGTAAAGATCCACAGGTGACCAATGGCAAAGCAGAAATTAACGTGCCTAATACCAGATCATGCAATCAACAAGCTATATAACCCCATCCCCAACAAGTCATCAGCATGTCTGAAACAGCATGGATGATCATGTGAGAGGGATGATGGCTAGGATGAGTGGGCGTATGAGGTTGAGACGCTTTTGTGCAGCTCAATTAGGACAGTATGAAGACCAGGAAGCAAGGTGTGTGATTGAGGGGGTGATGGGGAGTGGCAGAGAGAAATGTCTGGGAGTGAATGAGGGTGTGAGTGGTGATGTGATCCATGCTGGGGCAGAACCAAGCCAGGCAAGGTAATTACCATAGGCCATGCCTAGTATCGTGGGGGTGGATCAGGGAGGAGAGAGAGCTCCAGTAGCACAGGGACAGATGGATATAGGGCCACCTGCACCCAGGGAGGCTGACAATGTTGTCGGTGATCAGCTGCTGGGGGGAGTACAGGATGTGTTGGCTCAGGCAGAAGGGGGGAGCCTGACCAGGAGCCTGACCAGGAGCCTGACCAGGAGCCTGTGAGGAGGCGGGCACCCAATGTGTACAGGGAGAGACTCACATTAGAGGGGTTAACTGATGGGGAGGTGTATGAGCGTTTTCGGCTAACCCGTGCCAGTCTTGGGGAGCTCTATGAGGTTCTCAGAGCAGACCTTGAGCCTCGCTCACGGGCAAATAGAGCCATCCCAGGAATGACACGGATGTTAGTTGCAATACACCTCCTTGCTTCTGGGAGCTTTCAGACCACCCTGAGCATAGCCGGAGGAATGTCTCAGCCAAGCCTCTCGAATTGTCTGAGTGCATTCCTCCGTGCTATTGGTCGTAGAGCTGCCAGATACATCAGTTACCCTAACACTGCTGAAGAGATCTCGAAGGTGAAGTTCGATTTCTTCCAATTAGGAGGTATCCCCAATGTGCTTGGTGCTATTGACTGTACACACGTGGCACTGATACCTCCTAGAGAGCAAGAAGCGCTGTACAGAAATCGTAAGCATTATCATTCAATCAATGTACAGGTTGTTTGCGATGCGAACATGCGCATACAAGGTGTGTTTGCAGGCTTCCCGGGAAGTGCTCACGACGCCTATATCCTGCGTGCATCCGGAATATATGACATCTTTGAGTCCGGCAGATTTCCATCCGGATGGCTACTGGGTGAGTACACATTAGTAATGGCAGTCAACCATATCTTACTATGACTGGATACAATAACACATACGGTACATCATGTTTCCCTCTATTGCTCTGATGTTCACATGTGCATTACGGAGTAATACTACCAAAGCCAGAACAGAATAGCTCATTGCTGGCCAGAACCCTGTGTTAGCTTGGCCAAACAGTATGCAGTTCACAACAACATATGACAAAAACCATAACTGATTAATCATTAGCAGCCTTATTAAATTGTAAATTTAAAAGGGCTCTATTTAAGCACACAGCATATTTTATTTACAGAAGTTTTTAGTTAGTGAAGACCTTGCTTTTGGATAGAAGTATACTAACTACAAACTTCTGTAAAAAAAATATGCTGTGTGCTTTAATAGAGCCCTTTTAAATTTACTGAATCGCAATTTAATAAGGCTGTAGGTTTATGTTCTGATGCATTCCCTTGTATCCTGTGACATGGACATCTCTAGTCTACATAACGTGTTGTGTGTTCTTGTACGGCCTATGTAAGTGAGATGTCTTCAGAATTCATCTGATAGAGGAGAATTAATATTGTTTGGCAAACTTTTTCTTGCCTGAATATATCCCGGAATAAACATGAATTAGCTTACCTTGAAGTTATCAAAATCTCCAAGGTCTTTTGGCATTTGCGTTTGATCGTGTACGCCCCTGGGAAATTCCACCTGAATTAGCATCACATTTACGTTCACAAGAATACACGATCACTCTTCACCTCAGACCTCTGGCATGTGCTCGTTACAAGAACTGCAACAGTGACTTCCTGTGCTCTCTACCAGAAGGGTCGCAATATGTACCCTGTTGTATTTCCCTTGTATCTCCGCCTCATGTAAGTGTCCTGTGGGTGTGAACATCTGGATTTTCCATTTGTTGAAATTACATTATAATTGATCTGAAGCTTCAGATAGAATCCATGTGTTAATACCCTACTAATTATCCTATCAGATGCATCCATGATCCATCTCCCTTACATATATCTTTAAATGTGTATTAGCCACAGGGATGTGTTGATAGGTCTTGATGACGATATTTGGCCATATGCTTTGTCAAACATCACAACATCCTATTCATATCAACATCATATTTTATTTCCACCAGGTGATGCAGGATATGGGTGTTTGCCGTGGTTGTTGACCCCTGTGAGCAATCCCCATACTCGGGCAGAGGCGCGGTATAATGCTGCGCATAAAACCTGCCGGAATGTAATTGAGCGCACCTTTGGTGTACTAAAGATGCGCTTCAGATGTTTACATTCCACTGGGGGGGCTCTACAATACAAGCCCCAGAAAGTTTGTCGCATCATCGTTGCCTGCTGCTGTCTGCACAATATAGCACTACAGGCCAACTGTCTGGGGGACATTGATGCGGCTCCGCTACCTGTGGAGGAAGAGCCTTTATTTCACCCTGAAGTGGATAATCTGCAGGGGTCACAACAACGTGCCCGCCTAATTCGTGAGTACTTCACATGTAAGTACATACCCAATATGCATGGAATACAGTCTAATGTATCTGGATTATGCCTAACTCCCAAATCCACCTTTATCCATCGCCCTTGTCTTACAGAATTCCAACCAGTCCACAGTAGAGGAGAGTTCACTGACGTTGTCGATGTTTGTACACTGGAACAAGCCACATGATCAGTTATAGGTAAGTAAGCACACATTCCCATACACATCTTAAGTACTGACGGTTAGAAACATCAATGGCATAGATAATTTGAGTGGATTATATATCCCACTATGTTCATGTATATATGCCCCACGTTACATTGTTATCTAGTATGATCTGCAATACGCAGAATTATTGTTAATTGATCCAGAGGAAGTCACCAAACACCAAAATGTGAAGCTTTGCCAATTGTCTACACAGGTCAGAAAAATATAACATTCCTTCCTGAGCCCAGATACTGGTGATCGTATTCATCCCTGGATCAATACTCCCTATCTCTTTATCCAGGATAGCCCCTAATGCCTGTTTGGTTTTGTAATGTAAAAAGATACCCAATCCCTTTTTAAAGTCACCTACAACCTCTACGGACCAGGATTGCTCACATTGTCTGATCCTGCCAAACCACATGAAATGGGATCCAAATGTGGTTGAAAAATACCATACACACATACTTTAGTCTAATTTGTGACTGTAATCCTAACATCATATTAACCTTACAGAGCTGCTGTCGTGTGTCAACTCTTCTTTAAACAACCTAGACATGGAAAAACATGACCAGCAACAGAACTGCTACATCAATGTAAGCTACATAGCGAGTATTTGTGTAATAATATGGCCACGAATGCTGAAGGACACAAATAACACATCAATCACTTTATTAATATCGGCCTATCTCTTTCCAGAATACATCAGATAGGTAAGCGGTGATAACTAATGACGATCCACAGCGCACGTGTCCTGGTGGAACAAATCACCTCGTGGATGAGCTTGGGACTGCGTCCAAGGTAAAACACCACATTTGGCTCTCCACAGATGCATTAATGTGTAATCTATGTGACATTCCTACATCATTAGCCAGATGAGTAGCTCGTTTCATATGTAGGGAAAGAACATTGAAGACGTTTGTATGAAATGAGCAACATATATCGGTACAGTGGATCGAAAAGGTCTAAAGTCTACACACCCCTGTTAAAATGTCATGTTTCTGTGCTGTCAAAAAATGAAACCAAGATAAATCATTTCAGAACTTTCTCCACCTTTAATGTGACCTATAAACTGGACAACTCATTTGAAAAACAAACTAGAATCAGTTAAGTAGAGTGAAGAAAAAATCAAAAAAGAAAATCACATGGTTGCATAAGTATGCACACCCCTAAACTAATACTTTGTTGAAGCACCTTGTGATTTTATTACAGCACTCAGTCTTTTTGGGTATGAGTCTATCCGCATGGCACATTGTGACTTTGCAAGATTTGCCCACTCTTCTTTGCAAAAACACTTCAAATCTGTCAGATTGCGAGGCCATCTCCTGTGCACAGCCCTCTTCAGATCACCCCACAGGGATTTAGGTCTGGGCTCTGGCTGGGCCATTCCCAAACTTTAATCTACTTCTGGTGAAGCCATTCCTTTGTTAATTTGGATGTATGCTTTGGGTCGTTGTCAAGCTGAAAGATGAAGTTCCTCTTCATGTTCAGCTTTCTAGCAGAAGCCTGAAGGTTTTGTGCCAATATTGACTGGTATTTGGAACTGGTCCTAATTCCCTCTATCTTAACTAAGGCCCCAGTTCCAGCTGCAGAAAAACAGCCCCAAAGCATGATGCTGCCACCACCATGCGTCACTGTGGGTATGGTGTTCTTTTGGTGATGTGCAGTGTTGTTTTTGCGCCAAACATATCTTTTGGAATTATGGCCAAAATGTTCAACCTTGGTTTCATCAGACCATAACACCTTTTCCCACATGCTTTTGGGAGACTTCAGATGTTTTTTTGTTTTGAAAAATGCAGCCTGGCTTGGATGTTTTGCTTTGTAAGAAAAGGCTTTCATCTTGCCACTCTACCCCATACGCCAGACATATGAAGAATACGGGAGATTGTTGTCACATGTACCACACAGCCAGTACTTGCCAGATATTCCTGCAGTTCCTTTAATGTTGCTGTAGGCCCTCTTGGTAGCCTCCCAGACCAGTTTTCTTCTGGTCTTTTCATCCATTTTGGAGGGAGCTCCAGTTCTTGGTAATGTCACTGTTGTGCCATATTTTCTACGCTTGATGATGACTGTCTTCACTGTGTTCCATGGTATATCTAATGCCTTGGAAATTCTTTTGTACCCTTCTCCTGACTGATACCTTTTAACAATGATATCCCTCTGATGCTTTGGAAGCTCTCTGTGAACCATGGCTTTTGCTGTGGGATGCGACTAAGAAAATTTCAGGAAAGACCAACTAGAACAGCTAAACTTAATTTGGGGTTAATCAGAGGCACTTTAAATGATGGCAGGTGTATGCTGACTCCTATTTAACATGATTTGGAATGTGATTGCTTCATTCTGAACACAGCTACATCCCCAGTTATAAGAGTGTGCAGACTTATGCAACCACATTAGTTTTCTTTGATTTTTTCTTCCCTCCACCTTACAGATTTCAGTTTGTTTTACAATTGAGTTGTA
Source organism: Discoglossus pictus (assembly GCA_027410445.1). Taxonomy (NCBI): domain Eukaryota; kingdom Metazoa; phylum Chordata; class Amphibia; order Anura; family Alytidae; genus Discoglossus; species Discoglossus pictus. The sequence continues at coordinate 49,309,453 of CM050167.1, forward strand.
CAGTTTTTGTCACATTAAAGGTGGATATAGTTCTGAAATGATTTTTCATTGGCTAATTTGTTTACAGGAGTGTGTAGACTTTTTATAACCACTGTAAGTGACGAAGTAAGCGCTCCGGGAGCATGTGCAATGTAAATATTGACATGTTCCTTTTATGTTTCAGATCGCAAAGATTAGTCCCTTTCCACGGTCAGAACAAGGAATGATGAGCATTCCCACGTTCCAGGACTATGCTATTGTCACATTGCATCATGTATGTTCAGATGTCAGTCATCATGTGTTGCATCGGGTGTGATATCACATCCTCTACATCGCTTTATATGTACCTATTGCTTTAGATCTGCTATTCTCTCCTCTACTTGGACTATTGTGAAGCCTGTATCATACTTCCTTCCAGATCTCTTCCTCAGTGCTGATGTGATCCTCCCTGTACATATGGGGAACAGTAACTCTAGCCTTGGAACATAACTGTTAATGAGGTTCCGTTTACCTTCAGTTATGAATATGCAACAGCAGATAATAGAGATGCTCATTCACAGAACAGAATACACCTCGAACTGGCCAGTTGGTTGGTAGTTCTGCTAACACCTGAAATTATTTGGAACACACTGATATGGTCCTGGTCATGTTCCCATCTGAGTGTCCAAACTTATGTATGTAGAGTCTTCTCTCATAGTGCCATTTCCAGTGACATGACCTACGGGGGTTCTAACATTGACTGATTGAGCACTTCTACCTCGGCAGTTGCATAGGAGTGTGTGTTGCGCGCACACACAAGACTACAGATTACTTCTCCTCATGAGCATATCTCCTTCTGTATTGTTGGTTTTGAATATTGAATGTTATCCTGATATATTTAATAATATAACTGATATTGCCTCACGTTGGCTGATGCACTGTATCTCCCCCCCTCAACTGATCATCTATACCAATGTCACCCCCCCTGCGTGCATTCTGGCCCCATGTCCCTATTTCCGTGTGTTACTGGAACTCTGTATCCTACCCACCTCCACCATGATACTGAGCAGGCCTGTGGTAATTTGTCACTGTGTGGCTTTGTGAACAATTAAACCGTTTTTTTTCACTCAATGTTTGTGTAATCCTGTATATTTACCATGTAACAATTCAATTCCCCTGAAAGTCAGATGTGCTCATCACCATCAGTTAGTGGTGTAACTATTCGGGGCAATCTGCGTTGACATTACTACATAATCATGAATGTCGATTCATATCATTCAAGTTGAGCCCTTCAAGTCATTATATACAACCCTGCATGTCTCTAGACATGATTTCAGAATTCACACCCCTCCAACTTGCACCTACATGTATATTGGCAAGGTACAGATTAATGTAGCATATGTATCTATGTAAACACACACAGATATATGTATTTAACAATGACACTTCATTCTCTCTGTATTGTCGCAACTAGAAAGCATGATATGGTACAAACACACAGAAACAGTGATAACAGTATAACAATCATACTTTATTGCATACACAGAGTACAAACAGAAATAGACAGGAATGTGCATTAATATCATGTGTGTGTTGTGAAGAGATCCTAGTATGGCAAGGGGCTGTGGCAAATCTGAGGACATCTGAAGAGGAAACAGACAACATCATCAGGGTAATGCATAGCATCTCCTAGGGTCACATGTGGTCAGGACCCCACAGTAACCAACAGCATATAACACGACATCTAATCAACATAACCATTAATGCTCATACAACAACCATATGGTTGCCAGAATAAACAGACACTATAAAACAGGGATCATGTCATACTAAGCGATTTCACACACAGTGTGAATTGGTCAATAGATGATATGAATCTGGAAAACAGAGGTAGGAGGTGTTAGAACAATCAGAAGCTGTTATTAGAGTACATTGTTTTTGCTTTTGACACTACTCTAAACCAACTAACATGAACATCATCTCCGAGCAGTAAGAACCATATTTATTCTATCCTGTTCAGTCAGCCTTCCAGGAATATGCTTAGGATGTGGAATACGACAAGGCATGCTTCACTGTGAACACAATCCTTCAGCAAAATGTACTATCACTATCTATGTGGAATAGTTGTGCCATGCTGATATCACATCTCACTTCTAAATGGGTGGTACCAAGGCCAGACAGATTACACTGTTCACATTACCCCTAAACACATGCACATTGATCATGAAGTCAAACCCTGGAAATTGCCACTTTGGTTTGGATGACATGAAAAAACTGAAGCCAATTTCATAATGTTAACGGGATGGAATGCTATAAACTTATGTGGAATTGCTGGTTTGGATTAGCAGATAGTAATGGGACTGTGCAACTCGATAGCCTGGACACTGATCATTATAATGGAAGATCACACAGTCATGTTTCTTAGTGAAAAGATATGTAGTCATATATTTCATTTCAGAGCCATCTGCAGTGGGGAATAATCCTGATAGAATGCCCGTTGGGAACTGGTCTGAGTGTTTACTCACATGATGGTATTGTACTGCTCGAAGATGAATAAAATGTCTTCATAGTTGTGAGATTTGGCTATTAACACCTACAAAGACAAAAACAATGTCTCATTCCGAACAATATTATGATTAAATACAGCATTTAAGCTCAAGGTCAATCCACATTGAACATCAATTGTTAAAATGTTCAACATAACCAGACATGTACACACTCTGTAGCCAATATTATGTCATCATGTATAACAATCTGTATTCTGTGAGGAGTGGTCAGGAGGCCCTCTCGGATGTTCCTAACACCTCCTACTCCGAGTTAGCGGGCCCCCACCGTCTGTGCCCCCACCGTCTGTCTCCCTCTTCCACACCTTGGTGTGGGATCAGGGGGTGCCACTACAGCAGGTGGCTGAGGTTCACGGGTGGGCGATGTCTGAGATGAGGAGGCAGACATCTCAGGTTGAGATTGGACAACTGAAGGCTGGAGAGGTATGGGCTGCCGACGGAGATTACGCAATAATGCGCGTCTCTCCCGGCTTGCGCGTTCCACATATCTCTGCATCCTTCGGTTGTGCCTCCTCATCTCAGCATATATGGCCCATGTGGTGGCTGAGATGACCCTATTTCCAGCCAGGATGGCCCTGCTAACTGCCAATTGATTTTCACAGATGGCCAGCATTTGACTTGCTAGCTGGCTTTGGGCCTGGTCCTCTTCGTCAATGTGAGACATGATGTTCTGTAATTGGGCAGGGAGATGTGGCAGAGGACCTGGAGGTCTGGCGGCTGGCGGCTGGGCGGCTGGCGGCTGGGCGGCCGGCGACTCCGCGGCCGGCGACTCCGGGGCACTTCCTCCCGGGGCACTTCCTCCCGGGGCACTTCCGGCCGGTGCACCTCCTCCCGAGGCACTTGGGGCCGGGGCACTTGTGGCCGGTGCACTTCCTCCCGGGGCACTTCCTCCCGGGGCACTTGGGGCCGGGGCACTTGTGGCCGGTGCACTTCCTCCCGGGGCACTTCCTCCCGGGGCACTTCCGGCCGGGGCACCTCCTCCCGGGGCACTTGGGGCCGGGGCACTTGTGGTCGGGGCACTTCCTCCCGGGGCACTTCCGGCCGGGGCACCTCCTCCCGGGGCACTTGGGGCCGGGGCACTTGTGGCCGGTGTACTTCCTCCCGGGGCACTTCCTCCCGGGGCACTTCCTCCCGGGGCACCTCCTCCCGGGGCCCATGGTGGAGCCCAGGCTGAGTGCGGTGCCCCGTATGTCGGGGGAGCACAGTATGAGGGGGGAGCCCAGGGTGAGGGCTGTGCCCAGGGTGAGGGCTGTGTCCAGGGTGAGGGCTGTGCCCAGGGTGAGGGCTGTGCCCAGGGTGAGGGTTGAGCACCAGATGAGGGTGGAGCACCAGATGAGGGTGGAGCCCAGGATGAGGGCTGTGCCCAGGAGGAGGGAGGAGCCCAGGATGAGGGTGGAGCCGCTGAGGGTGGAGCTGCTGAGGGTGGAGCCGCTGAGAGAGGCACAGGATGGTGTGGCTGGTGCACGCCCTGAGGTGGCCACGCCGAAGAGGGCCCGGGCATCACTTCCCGCTCCGTATGAGCAAGTGATGTGGATGGTCCCGGGCCCTCCTGAATGTCCTGGGCCACTTCAGCTCTTCCTGCCTCCTCCTCTTCTGAATCTGGGGATACTGCAATGGAATAAACATATATTTCAGTTGGTTGCCATACACAATTGCCAGCTATGCATTTACATATCATTGACATCATGGTCACCTGTGAGTGACTGTGGTGCTTGTGTTACACAGATGAGCCACGGGCTGCATAATGAGCATTGTGGATCATGGCTCATATGAATGTGTACTGCATGTGCCTCAGACACGTGCTCTGCTGCATCTGCTGTGCAGTGTGTGAGACTGACCAATCGGACAAGTTTCCAGCAATGGTTGTTAATATGCAGCTGAGACATGGGCCAGGTTAGGACAGTATATGACACACATGCAGTGCTACAGAGTCTGTATCCACAGATGCCGCACAGCAAAATTTTTATTCTCGATCGCAGTGGAGGCCAAAGTCAGGCCTGCATTTGTGGATAGCCATGCTGCACCCAGCTGAGAAGATCATTCTCCAAGTCATTAAGTCTAATTGACTCATCTGTTCACATAAAGGAAATCCACATATACAGGCCTGTGCGCAGCACAGCAAGTTTGACTTTGGACACCCTGCTCTATTGCAATTAATCTGGATATAATTAGAAATTGACATATCAGGGAGACAAATTATGAACATGATAGGTTTGCTACCATGTCTGAAATGGTTATTGTCGCCCCATAAATTTTTAGTCAACCATAGGGCTTACAGTGCTATTGGATGTGAATTATCCCTGTGTGTGGGCAGGGGTGTAGGAGGCCATATAATTCTTGAGCAAGGGTGGGCAGGTTCAGGCCTGGAGAGCCACACAGGTGAGCCAATCGCCTTTTCAGTCATCCTGATTGACTCACCTGTGCCCAAAAAGGATATCCTGAAAGGCCGGCATGTATGTGGCCCTCCTTACCCACCCCTGTTCTAGAGGGATACAGCTCATTATATACAACAGCCAGAACACAAGCCTATTTATACATACATACATACATACATACAGCATGATATCCTGAAAGTCCGGCATGTATGTGGCCCTCCTTACCCACCCCTGTTCTAGAGGGATACAGCTCATTATATACAACATCCAGAACACAAGCCTATTTATACATACATACATACATACATACAGCATGTTATCTGCAGGCTTTTAGCCAGCCCATCCCCCCACAATCTCAGCCAACCATGTGTGTGATATGATACTCACGTTGCAGGGTGTTAGGACGATCTATGTCCATCTGGCCTGGTATTCCCACCACAGATTCAGAAGGGATGAAGCGCATCACTGTCCTCTCCCATTCCTTATAAACATAAGTGACCGCGGGCCCACCACCAATCTGACTTGCTGCTGCTGCCTCATTGGACATCTTTCTTTTCACAGCCATCTTTAAATCGTCAAACTTGTGCCGCACTAACCTCCAGTCCCTATTAGTAACCCCTACTGCCGACACAGCTCTGGCAATTTGGGACCAGGCCTGCTGCCTCTGGCTGGCATTAATGTCTCTGCCACCACATATAATTCCCTGGCGGGCACAGATTTCCCTGAGGAGAACCTGGATCTCCTCGGGGCTATAATTGGGGGCCCTGGGCCTTGCCACAACCCGTTGCCTTACAGACGGTGCCTGGTCTTCCTGTTCTATCCCTGGGGCCGCTCCCTCATCCCCACTACCTCCCACCAAGGGATCAGGCCCCTGACCCTCTGCCCCTTCCACTAGAATGCCTAGCTCTGGGGGCACTTCCCTCCCCCCCTGCTCTCCTCCTTGCTCTCCTCCTCCTCCTCTCCCTCCACCTCCTCCTCCTCCTCCTCCTCCTCCTCTCCCTCCACCTCCTCTCCCTCCACCTCCTCCTCCTCTCCCTCCTCCTCCTCTCCCTCCTCCTCCTCCTCCTCTCCTCCTCATCCTCCTCCTCTCCTCAGATGTTCTCCTCACTCTCCTCCGCGCCTCTCTTGCCTTACCACCTCCTCTCCTCTAAACTCCTCCAAAAAAAAAATTAACAATAAAGCAAGATAATCTTTGTGTTGGTTTAGGAGGTAAAAAAAGATGCAAGTATTATGTGTAGTATTATGTGTGGGGGGAGGGGGGGGGGAAGGTCTTGGGGGGGGGGGGGGGTGTAGGTGTGCAGTGGCCTACCACTAGGTGTTGCTATGTGTACGTATTAATCTATGTGTGTGAATTATGTGATATCAGTAATTATGTGTATTGTAAACAAAGGGTTAAATTATCTGCTAGTTCAAAATTGAAATTCTCTCCTCTCTCCTCTCTCTTCTCTCTCTCCTTGCTCTCCAAAAACCCACCAACGCCTAGACCTGTGTGTCTACTTGCAAAAGCTACAGCACAGTCAATTATGTTCTGTTTTTGGCTCCCTTTTAAAGGCATACTGCCGTCAGGTTAAGTGGTACGTATCACGTATTTCGCGCTCTTTTCATACGCAAAGTGATCCGAGATATCGTAACTCATGCGCAAATCCTAACGTTTATGCATTCGCATCCATCTCTCGTATCTCGCAGCACTTTGAATTTAATAGCGTCGGAAATGGTTTCATTTTTAAACTACGTAGGACTTGCGTTTTCACCTATTATTTACGCAGCTCGAATTTAATAGGGCCCTTAGTTTGTAGCCTGAAGGTAGTGTTTGTAGTTCTTCAGGACCTTGGACAGCTCTTTAAAAATATTTGTATGAGGTACTAGTTTATTAGGTTAATTAGTCAGGTGCTTATTAGTTAGGTTACGGCAAAGCACTAGTTCTCATCTGCTGTGATCTCCCACGTACCAATTAGTAATTTTCAACTACCAACTGCACCTGTTTGCTTTCTTGTCGGAAGTGACCCTGAGTTTGGTAAAGTGACTCATCACCAAAAATCCATCCCCACTGAAATACTTTATAAACAAATAACCCCTTCACCTTAGCTTCGCTCACCTGCTCTCCTTCATTAAATCTTTGACGTGATGTCAAGTGTAATGTGCAGCTGGGATCGGGTGCTGACATGTTCTTACTGCTTAAAGAGACAATAATCTCTTACATTTATCTAGCTTGTTTTTAGTATTACTATTATTATTATTGTTTATTTGTAACGCGCCAACATATTCTGTAGCACTATTATAACATAATTACGATGTGAAACATAAAGGCAGAGTAAAAATAGGTGATATAGAAGAAGTAGCAAAGCTTAAAGGTGGTGGTTGGGCAAATGATGCAATAAAGTCGGGGTAGATGTGCACAATATGGTTTCTGATAATTGATATGGGTAATTTGTCCACTTTGTAAGCGTGAAGATCATAGGTGATATGGTTCTTTGGAAAGGTGAAGTTTTAAGGAAACCTTAAAGCTCTGTAAGCTAGAGGACATACAGGCCATATGTCTGCGGGCCTACTGTGGGCTCCTGTTCTTCACTAATTACGGTGATATTCAATTAATGGAGCCCGCAAGTTACGGGCCGATAGCCAACCCTGTAAACCATCACTCGTCTGTAGCAGTTCAGGGAGGGAATATGATCAATTAAGCAAGACCGTAACCATCGTAACCATTTTGAAACAGCCAATAGAAAATGAGGCCGCCATCATTACGGCAGTAAAACATGGAGGTTACATATCAATAAATTAGGTTCGGGGGTCCGATATGCGATGGGACTTGCAAACCCTCAAAATACGAAATTATAAAAATGAATGCTAATACTGTTCTAGTCCATATGGGTGGCCTGATATGTGTTAACTCATTGATTCCCAAAATCAATATAACCCCGAAATGAAACATAAAAATATTTTTTTTACTGCTGATTTACGAGCTTGAGACTATTGTGCAATTAATTCTAATGACTTTCCTCGCTTTCCCCGTTATTTATAGTGCAGTATTGTTTTTTTATTCGCATTTACAATGCTGCGGACAGGGGTTAAACCCCCATGCAGGTCTTCTCTAGCACTCATAGGGTTTTCTCCAACATTTGCCGTTTACGGGTGTGAAAACATTTGCGGCCTTAGGGAATTGGAGCAATTGAATAGCGATTTGTGATTATAGCGATCGTAACTCTTGCGGAAGTGAAAAGTCAAAGGCTTCGGGAAGCTGTAAGTTTCGGGTTTAACCATTGCAAATTTTTCAAGCCCTTAACCCATATCTGTGTCCGGAGCCTGCAAAAAGACGTCATTTGAATAGCAAATTAACGTACGGCCTCACTTACGGGCTCCGGTAACTTACGAATGCTCAATTTATGTTAAGCCTGAATTTAAGCCTATAGTCAGAGAAGATTTTTATGCTGGCACTAACGGCATCATTGAATCTTTGTGGGTTGAGCTAAATAGTGGAGGAGCTAATTCTAAACGCATATTGGTGGGAGTATGCTATAAACCACCAAATATAGCTGAAAGTGAGGAAATACAATTATTGTTACAGATTGGAAATGCAGCTAAGCATGGGCAAGTTCTAATAATAGGAGACTTTAATTACCCTGAAATAAACTGGATAAATGAGACCAGCAGCTCAGCTAAGGGGAGCAGGTTCTTGAGTACACTCAGGGATCATTATCTGGCCCAGGTAATGTTTTCACTCAAAGTGAAACAGGTCTCTCATCATTGCTGTAGGAAATTGGGACCCAATGAAGGAACTGACAGAGAAGTACAGTGGAGGATGTGTGGGGAGTAAGATTCATGGTGGATTAAAATGCAGAGAGTAAAGAAGAATGAAGATCATTATAATTTTGTGTGTCTTGTGTGAGAAAGTGTCACGTTTTGGAGATGTTTTTTATGCCATGGCAGAATTTATCTAGAGACTGAAGGTGACAATAGTTTGAAACACTACAAATGGATGCAAAGATTAAATAACTTAACTTTTGATTCTTCTACACACTTGCAACTGTATTATAATATCTTTCTAGTATATTCTAATTAGTATGTTTTAGGGAACAGCACAAATAGTGTTATGGACCCAGCTCTTTTAAATATATGCAAGATAAACAATGTGAGTTTCAGGTCCCTTTTATTCATACATTCAGAAGGGGTCAATCTGAAAAATAATATTTTTACCTTCCAAGATTATGCAGCCTAAATACACAACCAGAAATTATCAGGGAATAAAACAGATTTTGTAGTAAATAAAACACTGTTAATCATTTAAATAGAACCAGCATCACAAATTATGTCAGAACTCTTATCATCAGTTTGGCAACCACTGCATTGTGAATGTGGTGAACCTGCACTGGTTCATCTTCATTTTATTAGCATCACTCTACCAAACACTTTGGGCCCTATTAAATTATCCCTCGTAGTTCTCTCGGTGCTCGCAAAAGGGTGTTTTCCTGCTGTTTGCGAGTACCGAATCTCTCGCAGCCTGCTTTGCGATATGACTGCGAGAAAATGGCAGAGAATAGGCTCCGAGAGAGCTACGTAGCCTTAAATCTACGCATGATTCTCGCATATCGTAAGAATCCCTACGTGGACAAAAAGTCCACGCAAGGGATCCGAAAGCCTCTACGTGCTACCTCGGAACAGCCCGAGACAGCAGTGTGAGGCTCCCCCCTGCACCCTATACACATCCCCATGCTGCAGGGGTCCCCATCGGGACCCCCGAAGTGTCCCCACATAAACCGATTGCAGGGGGGTCCCCGATCTGCATAGATCAGGCCCCCTGCTGCATTTAAAACTTTTAAATTCCCCGCCGCGGCTCCTTAAAGGGGCCGCGGCACACTATTACCCAATCCCGGCCGCGGCACCGAAAATTAACCCCCCTCTATGCTGGCGGTCCCCATCGGGACCCCCGAAGTGTCCCCACATTAACCCATTGCAGGGGGGGTCCCCAATCTGCATAGATCAGGCCCCCCGCTGCATTTAAAACTTTTAAATTCCCCGCCGCGGCTCCTTAAAGGGGCCGTGGCACACTATTACCCAATCCCGGCAGCGGCACCTAAAATTAACCCCCCTCTATGCTGGGGGTCCCCATCAGGACCCCCGAAGTGTCCCCACATAAACCCCCTGCAGCGGGGGGCCCCGATCGGCACCGATCGTGACCCTGCTGCAATTCAATTTTAAATTTCCCGACTCGCGGGTCCTCAAAGGACCGTAAAGGTCCTGAAAGGACTCGCACTAAAAATATTAACCCCAGGCAACTATAATTACCCCATTAACTCATGGTGGTCAATCCAGACCACCATAAGGCCTAAATTAACCCATTAACTCATGGTGGTCAATCCAGACCACCATAAGGCCTAAATTAACCCATTAACTCATGATGGTCAATACAGACCACCATAAGGCCTAAATTAACCCATGAACTCATGGTGGTCAATACAGACCACCATAAGGCTCTATTTAACCCATTAACTCCTGGTGGTCAATCCAGACCACCATAAGGCCTAAATTAACCCATTAACTCATGGTGGTCAATACAGACCACCATAAGGCTCTATTTAACCCATTAACTCCTGGTGGTCAATCCAGACCACCATAAGGCCTAAATTAACCCATTAACTCATGGTGGTCAATCCAGACCACCATAAGGCCTAAATTAACCCATTAACTCATGGTGGTCAATACAGACCACCATAAGGCTCTATTTAACCCATTAACTCATGGTGGTCAATCCAGACCACCATAAGGCCTAAATTAACCCATTAACTCATGGTGGTCAATCCAGACCACCATAAGGCCTAAATTAACCCATTAACTCATGGTGGTCAATACAGACCACCATAAGGCTCTATTTAACCCATTAACTCATGGTGGTCAATCCAGACCACCATAAGACCTAAATTAACCCATTATCTCATGGTGGTCAATACAGACCACCATAAGGCTCTATTTAACCCATTAACTCATGGTGGTCAATCCAGACCACCATAAGGCCTAAATTAACCCATTAACTCATGGTGGTCAATACAGACCACCATAAGGCTCTATTTAACCCCATCAGTCCCATAAGGGTATATTATTACCATTATGGGCCTGTTACAACCCAACACTAACCACATAAGTGCCATGATGGTCCTCAAGGACCATCATGACACTAACTACAAACACTACACTATAACCCCCAATAAACCATTTAATCTAAACTAACCCCCCTCTACACTAATCTATTAACACTTACACTACCTACCTACACTACCTACCCCCTAATAAACCTCCCCAACACTCTAATTACAAAAAACAAAAAACCTACCTTACAGAAAACAAAAAAAGCTACAGTACAGAAAAAAAAAAATACATTACAACCCCACCCCCCACTACAGAAAACAAAAAAATACATTACAACCCCACCCCCCACTACAGAAAATAAAAAAATTACACCCCCTATCTATCTAATATACAATAAATCCTAACTACATACACAGACCCTTATTCTAAAATAAAATAAAATAATTACAGTCCTAACTACACAGACCCTAATTCTAAGCTAAAATAAATAAATTAAGACCACTTACCTTTAAGATGTTGCTTCAGATCACTAACCTATGGGTCAAACAAAACAAAATAATTAGTACAAAACATTAACATCCAATAAATAAAAATTCTATACATTCTAAATAATATACTCACCTTTACAGCATGTCTACGTCATTGTTTAGCTCTTCTGGCGCGGCCCTGTTGAAACAAAACACAATACATGAATGCATTAATACAATATATCAACAATAAATAAAATACACATCTAAACATCTAAATATACATTTAACTTACCTCCCCGCGATGTCCCCAGCCATCTCTCCTTCAGCCCCGGCATCCGCGCTCTAAAAAAAAACAAAAAAAAAACTGCACTGGCAGACTTCCCCGACGCTAATGAGCCTCCCGGAGTCGTTTCCGGGAGGAAATTGGCATTGGCGGCTTGTGATTGGCTGAAAAAGCTGTCTATCAATTTCAGCCAATCAAAAGTCGTCAATGTGTTAGCCAATCAGGATGGGATACACCCCAATATCCCACCCTGATTGGCTAAAACACTTGTCTATCTTTCTGGGAACCAATCACAAGGCTCAGATGCCTTCAGCCAATCACTATGGGATACACCCCCACAGAGTGATTGGTAGAAGACATCTGCGCATCGTGATTGGCTCCTACATTGACGACTTTTGATTGGCTGACAGCTTTTTCAGCCAATCACAAGCCGCCAATGCCAATTTCCTCCCGGAAACGAGTCCGGGAGGCTCATTAGCGTCGGGGAGGTCTGCCAGTGCAGACCTCCGTTAGTTTTTTTTTTTTTTTTTTTTTAGAGCGCGGCCCAGCCGGGGCTGAAGGAGAGAAGGCCGGGGACATCGCGGGGAGGTAAGTTAAATGTATATTTAGATGTTTATATGTGTATTTTATTTATTGTTGATATATTGTATTAATGTATTCATGTATTGTGTTTTGTTTTAACAGGGCCGCGCCGGAAGAGCTAAACAATGACGGGACATGCTGTAAAGGTGAGTATATTATTTAGAATGTATAGAATGTTTATTTATTGGATGTTAATGTTTTGTACTAATTATTTTTTTTTGTTTGACCCATAGGTCAGTGATCTGAAGCAACATCTTAAAGGTAAGTGGTCTTAATTTATTTATTTTAGCTTAGAATTGGGGTCTGTGTAGTTAGGACTGTAATTATTTTATTTTATTTTAGAATAAGGGTCTGTGTATGTAGTTAGGATTTATTGTATATTAGATAGATAGGGGGATGTATTTGATATAGTTAGGATTTTTTTAAAATTAAATAGATTGTATGTTAGATAGATAGGGGGTATTTGATTTGGACTATATGTAATATATTATATGTAATATATTATATTTAATATATTATATGTAATGTATGTAATGTCATGTATTGTATGTAATATATTATATGTAATATATTATATTTAATATATTATATGTAATATATTATATTTAATATATTATATGTAATGTATGTAATGTCATGTATTGTATGTACTGTATGTAATGTATTATATGTATGTATTGTATTGTGTTTATCTGTCTTTCCTTTTCAGGTGTGTAATTTTTTTATTTTCTGTAGTGAGGGGTGGGGTTGTAATGTATTTTTTTGTTTTCTGTAGTGGGGGGTGGGGTTGTAATGTATTTTTTTTCTGTACTGTAGGTTTTTTTGGTTTCTGTACTGTAGTTTTTTTTGTTTTCTGTAAGGTAGGTTTTTTGTTTTTTGTAATTAGAGTGTTGGGGAGGTTTATTAGGGGGTAGGTAGTGTAGATAGGTAGTGTAAGTGTTAATAGATTAGTGTAGAGGGGGGTTAGTTTAGATTAAATGGTTTATTGGGGGTTATAGTGTAGTGTTTGTAGTTAGTGTCATGATGGTCCTTGAGGACCATCATGGCACTTATGTGGTTAGTGTTGGGTTGTAACAGGCCCATAATGGTAATAATATACCCTTATAGGACTGATGGGGTTAAATAGAGCCTTATGGTGGTCTGTATTGACCACCATGAGTTAATGGGTTAATTTAGGCCTTATGGTGGTCTGTATTGACCACCATGAGTTAATGGGTTAATTTAGGCCTTATGGTGGTCTGGATTGACCATCATGAGTTAATGGGTTAATTTAGGCCTTATGGTGGTCTGGATTGACCATCATGAGTTAATGGGTTAATTTAGGCCTTATGGTGGTCTGGATTGACCATCATGAGTTAATGGGTTAATTTAGGCCTTATGGTGGTCTGGATTGACCACCATGAGTTAATGGGGTAATTATAGTTGCCTGGGGTTAATATTTTTAGTGCGAGTCCTTTCAGGACCTTTACGGTCCTTTGAGGACCAGCGAGGCGGGAAATTTAAAATTGAATTGCAGCAGGGTCACGATCGGTGCCGATCGGGGCCCCCCGCTGCAGGGGGTTAATGTGGGGACACTTCGGGGGTCCCGATGGGGACCCCCAGCATAGAGGGGGGTTAATTGTAGGTGCCGCGGCCGGGATTGGGTAATAGTGTGCCGCGGGCCCTTTAAGGAGCCGCGGCGGGGAATTTAAAAGTTTTAAATGCAGCGGGGGGGCCTGATCTATGCAGATCGGAGCCACCCCCCTGCAATGGGTTTATGTGGGGACACTTCGGGGGTCCCGATGGGGACCCCCAGCATAGAGGGGGGTTAATTTTAGGTGCCGCGGCCGGGATTGGGTAATAGTGTGCCGCGGGCCCTTTAAGGAGCCGCGGCGGGGAATTTAAAAGTTTGAAATGCAGCGGGGGCCTGATCGGTGCCGATCGGGGACCCCCGCTGCAAGGGGTTAATGTGTGGGGGCTGCGGGGGTTCCTATGGACCCCTGCAGCAAGGTGTTCATGTGAGGACACTTCGGGGGTCCCGACGGGGACCCCCGCATTGAGGGGGTTTAATTGTAGGTGCCGGGGGGGGTTTTGGAGTACCCCCCCACGGCAGGGCTTATGTGGGGGACTGCCGCGGAGGTCCCTTTTAGGACCCCCGCAGCACTTGATGAGGAGTGGGAGCCTGCGATATCATCTCGCAGGCTGTCACTCCTCATGTACATTTACGCAGTGTAGATACGTACGGCCCTGCTGCGTAGCTCATACGTTGCTCGCAGCAGGGCTAATTTAATAGCATTGTAAGTTAGAGAAACTTTGCAGTAAGTAGGGCTTAAGTAGAAGCCTCTTATTTACGAGGCTGGAATTTAATGAGGCCCTATGTGGTAAATCAGGAACTCATTAACAACTCAAGTGATGGAACCTACAAGGAAACACCATGTGAAAATAATTTACATTTAATATTACAATTATAAATGCTGCTGAAAAGTTGAGTCATATTAGGTTGGTTGCCAAATAGCAGTACAGGTATACCATGCGTATTGCTACCCCTTTGAGTTCTGATTCGCCATAGCGCTCTTTTTCCAGTAATTCCCCGCTTAGAGTTAATCTTCAAGATAGATTGGTTTTTGAGAGCCAAGTCCTGTTTAGCTCCCTAAATCCGCACTTAGTGCTATCTGATTCTCCATAACATTGTGTGAGCGGCATGACGATAAAAATGTTCCGTTTAGCGCTGTTTCACATAGTGCTCCTGCAAACAGGAATGCATGTGGAGCGCTAAACTGGGTATTGCTGTATGTGTCAACTATAAAAGATGCCTGACAATTATCACTTTTATATGTGAGTTTTCAAAGGAACAAGAGGTAACTAACAGAGTACTAAAAATGCCCCAAAAATCAGTGGCCGAACTGCATGTGCCAAGAGGAACAGTTTAAAATATAATGCCATCATGTGCCAAACATGGATACATTTGATTGGCAGAGGAACATTGAATGCGTGTCAAGACTCATCAACAAAGATATATAGACAGTTCACAGGTTAGCTGTTAAATGGCACAAAAGTACAGAATTAAAAAATACCATATCAGCACCTCCTCTATGGCCCAGTCTAAAAGTGAGCTTCCTATCACAAAGCTAGAATTTAGGGTGGATGTATCTAAGGCCAATACATAAAGATGCATAACCTTGTGTAGCACGCAAAAAATCTGAATCTCAATGGATTTGGAGATAGCCAAAGAATGCCTTTAACTGTTGTTAACTGTTAAATATGGTGGGAGACCTGAGACCATTTTACAGGACCTGGTGAACCCTATGTTGCAATGATGTACTCATATTCCAGGATGATAATACCGTTATACACACTGCTAAACAAGTTTGAGTTGTTTCAAGAACAATACAATACTTTCCATAGCCTCCCCGATCACCATATGTAAACATCATTGAATCTTTATGAGAAGTAATGAGAAGTTTTGGAGCATAAAGTGAGAATTAATTTTCACTCCTTCATCCCTTAAGAACGGTGCAATATCTCACTACACTCAGTTCAGGACTTGTTAGACAGCCTATCAGTAAGGGTGACCCTTCTCATTATTAGGTCCTTTGTATTAATATATTGTTTCTATTGTTTTGTCCTTCACCTGTACATTCAAAACGTTCTCAAAGTATGTCCTCTTTAGGGTTCTTCTTATAATTACTATGAAAATGTATTTGACAGGAGAGAGTGGGCACCAAAGAAAATATAAAGGACTTCTTTAATTATGTTTATATATAGGAGTGTCTCAATCCGAAAACATTATGGGGTGTGAAAGAGTAATGATAAAGAAGGAGCCAGTGGGTGCTATACAAAGCCCAACCATAATGTAAACTCTCTAGATCAATGAATCTCTTCCTCAGGAATGAAGAGAACTTAACTACATACAATCAACATTAGTAAAATATATAGACAGATTATAGAGGGATTTATAGGCAGTTAAATTGTATTTTTTTTTCAAAAAGGTTAGCTGAAAATTCAGCAAGTCAAAGATGTATCTCCATGTTAAACATGTTCTGGATCTCGCAGTCGATCCCCATGTGCATTGAATGGTGACTACATAGAAAAATACTACTCCTACTTCTCTCTTCCATGCTATTTATATTAAAGATACAAATTTAATTATTCTGTTTGGATTTTAAAAGCATTTTTTTTTGCAATTTATCTGCTATCAATTAGTACTTACTAATGCTATACATAAATATATTATTATATTGTAAATTCTAGTACTGTCAATACTAATAGGGTTACTGCAATTTTTCATGAAAAAAAAGTTCTTATGATGGCCATTCATATTTTACATCTACTGCCTAATTTTGATCTATGTTTTTTTTGGGGGGGGTGATTCTTTTTTTTTTATCATTTTTGTTCACTACACTATATGCTGTTTTTCTTTTTCATGTACCTCTATGGCATATTTAATTTAAGCAGTTACATTACAACACAATTCCTGGGATTCAATCTATTGCACAGTGGGGACAAAATGGCTGCAGAGTCACAAGACAGAAAGTCGTTATGACATTTCATGATGATTTTGCAAAAGTCTATTCATAGCAAGTGAGGATGACGTCTGTAGTCTCTCCTGAAAATACACTTTCAATGGAAATGTAAAAATGTACATCTAAGGAACTCGGGGTCACTGTAGTTTGGGGAACTGTTATTACCTGAGGGGAGGCCTTTTTTCAAATGACTTTAAATATTTATGTGAGAGAAACAAACAAACAGAATGATTTGCTGGAGGGATTAGAAGCCGTCCTCTTGTGTCTTTCTAGAAATGATTACCGTGCTTGTCAAAATGGGCAAATACTCTGTAGTATTGTTTTCTTTCTATTAGAATATTTATTATGAGTCTGGGATTTGGGTTGAGGGCCTGATCAGTTTCAGCGGGGTCAAAAAACTGGTATCTACATATAAATGTTTAATTGTATTTATTAGTGCGCTCGTTATTTGTAGCGTATTTTGTATTTGCTGTGACCATAGTTTGATTTTTCTATATTCGTGAGCATGAACATGCTGTACAATATAATCACTCCCCCTCTGTTTAGAGAGAACAGAACTTTAAGTACTGGAATATAAACTCCCCTTTCATTGTGATTTTGCAAAAATAATACTGTAATATGCAGGGATGATTATGTCCTTTTATGTGCTTTAGAAACGCTTTAAGAGGCTGTCATGGCAACTGTGGATAGGCCACAATCAGAATCCCACTTCCCTGAAAAGTTCTACAAATAAACTTGGACAAAATTGAAATGTATATTTTTTTGTAATGTGGCTTATACTTTAGTCAAGGTAATGGTTAGATAATAGACCGGAAGAGCTGGATAGGGTGATATAGAGGCTAGTGATCTAATATGTGGTAATGCTTGCCGAAGGGCTGTATGAAACAGTGCTTGCCATACTGAGCCCTGTGCTATGTATTTTTAAAACTGTCCCAATGTAAATCTGTCAAGAATTTTTTTTTTCCCAATCTTTTTATAAGAGGCAAAACTGCAGTAATACAATATAAGATAGCAGGTAATCAAGTACACACACAAAATATAACAGCCTTAACAAGGATTGCTAACTTTAATAGTGCGACAAAAAACAGTCAAGTAATGCTAAGCTGTACAAAAAATAAAAGTGTATAACTTATAAAAACGTTTTCTGTCTCTACTTTTGTTTTTTCATTTTTACATGATCGACCTGATAATCTACAAGATCAACCAAAAAAAAGAAAAACATTTTTAAAAAATTAACTGGGAAAAGGAAAGGAGGGGAAAGGGAAGAAAGACAAACTCACCTTCTGAGACAATCCCGGAGAAGTAAGAATGCTTGGCTTTCCGCGTCCGCCACGTCTGAACATCTCCATATCAGTCGTTAAGACCACTACGCTTACCAACTGCTATATTGAAATGCTATGGACAGAATCAAGCCAGGGTCTGACAAGAATTTTGAAAGAGCTTCAAGGACATTTTAATTTTCGTAAAAAAGATAAAATAATATACATATCTATCACTAAATTAAACAACCACTGTGATTTAGGAAACCTTCATATGCTTGTAAAGTATGTAACAAATTAGCAATGTGTGTAAAACAAAACATGAGATTAAAATCTTTTTTAGCGAAAATTCAGTTTAGCAGACTTTAATGTGTCATGGACACCTGCATCTTGGACTGGTAGTTTACCTCTAGCCTGCAGGCAAGGTTATGCTAGTGGTGTTTGCTCTTCTATTTAGTCCAGTAGTTAAGTACATATAGTGTCAGTATTTCAATAGAACTGAATAGATATACAGTAATATCTGTATCCCAGGTGCCTCCAAGGTGTCTAATCCTGACTGTTAAATCCTTCTGCCACAACCCCACACCTAATATCTACCTGATTGTGTTTTGGATGGATAAAAATAATCCCATTTTATAATATCTGTTCCTGTCCAAATCATCCGTCTGTTGGCCATGTGTGCACACAGAGACAAGAATTTACACAGACCCAAAAGTTCTGGTATAAAACTTCTTGTATTTTTCCCAACTAATGAACCCCCCAAATACAACATAGACACTTATATAGTATAAGTTGATCAGATATAACAATCATACGACTCATTATTAGACAGTGAGTGAGTTATTGATTGGTTGACAAGGTAGGAAGGGTCCTTCCATATTTGGTCTCGGATGTTGATGTCATTATGGTCAGGTTAGGTGAAGCTTCTGATTGGCTCTGGAAGGTGGCGGGGCTCATATCCTTATTTGGTCACGGATATTAATGTCATCTGGGACTCTCAGGATACAGCTCAGTAGCCATCTTAGGACTCTCAGGATACGTCTCAGTAGCCATCTTAGGACTCTCAGGATAAAGAATAAAAGTAATTAGTGCCTTATCTTATGATGTATTGTAAGGAAAGGAATGCAGCATGGACATAATATACATTTTCATGAATTTCGTCCACAACAGTCCCCCCTAAAATGTTATATTATGTTACATACTACACTTATATTCTATTCTTGTAGATATGACAGGTTAGATGTATTATATCTTCCTCTTCTAGAGAGTACTACATAAAATGTCTGTGTAAAGATATAGGTTTTTCTTAGTAAAACGTATTAACTAAGGTAAAAAATCATATAAACAGTAACAGTCCCCCCTAGAGACTATGTGTACAACTGTCCCTGTGGATGAGATGTATGAATGTAAGAAAGCCCTAGCACATCTGCACCAATGAACGCCCGTTCTTCTTTGTACGTTAGAGTTGCCATGGCTTGTCCATGACCCCTCTTGCCACTGTCATAGGCGAGTCAGATGCTATTCCTAACCCCTTGTTTCAGGAACATGTGGGACAAGGGGTTTATGTAGAACTTTCACTTTTAGACACAATGGACTGTAACGCTCTATGCGACTCCTCACAATCATCATCATAAATTTCTTGGTGCACAAAGGTTGGTGTGACTCCAGCAACTGACTTCTTTGAATATGTGTGGACTCAGGGGATAATACAGCAGGTAACAAATGCAAGAATTATCAGTATTGAAAGAAAGACAATTCCAACCTGTAACAATACCCTCTGCCAGTTGTTTATAAACCCAAACCATTTATCCCAATAGTCTGTGGTTCCCGAACTCTCCTTCAATTCTTGTGCCAAGATTTGACAATTTCTTTATGGCTAAAGTAATCTTACTGTTTGGACCCATATTATCAGGTATGTAGGTGCAGCAGTTGCCAGTGTCGGGAGCATTTTACACCCCCCCCTTTTTCAGCAAGGATCATGTCTAGTGCCATTCTATTTTGGAAGGCCATGTGTGATGTGGCCTTCAATTGTTCTGCAACTCCTTGCAGAGCATCTCTTGTGTAATCCACAAACCTTTGTTGGTTATAATATATATAATTGATCCAAGCAACATTTTTATTGACAGTTATGATAGGGAAAATTGATTCAAATCCTGCTGCAACCTGATTTCTAGCTTTAAACTTATCAGACACCTCCCTTTGGACTCTAATAGAGTCCATGTACACATAGGGGTCGAAGCTACCTTGTGGGGAAGAGAGCTCTCTCTTATGTCTAGATGTTGTCAGTAGGGTGTGTGGTGAGGTATCAGTTTGGATAAGCACTATGTGCAATGGCATTATGACCTTTGCCAGGATACACTCTCCATTCCAGATACCCTCTAGCCTTGATCTGAGCTTCATGTCCCCACATATCCAATATATGTCTCCCAATGTTTGTGTCTGCTCTGTAAACTGTGAAGCCAATACAATATATAATGCAGAACCCTTGCTTAAACCTCTTTAGGTTTCTCCCTTGAGGTGTACTCCTAATATAGCATGTGTAATTACCTGGGTATATGGTTATACCTTCACCTGGATGTAGATTGTCAGTTATAATGGGATACCTGTTCTCCCATTGTTCACAATTTAGATCTTTTAGTCTGGGTAGCTTTATAAAGACTTAAGAAACACTTTTCTTCCTCCATAGTTACCATAAGTGGAACAGTGCCTAGGTGAGGTCTGGCACTTGCACAAACATAACAATTAGTCTTATTATGTGACTCTACGTTATATTTCATCCATTCCAGCCCTAAGTTGAGGTCTGTGAACCCAGTTTCATTTGCTAGGGTTTCTTCGTAAGTAGGTTCACTGATATCAGTCGTTTGGGGTAATGCCTGAGTGTGTTGTACTTGCATTAGTCCTTCTGATATGAGTGGTGCATTTAGATCTCTGAGCATAAATTTACCAATCCGTCCTTTTGCTTCTCCTCTAACCCAGCCACCCATTATGTATGTACCTGCGTCTTTGTCTTTGTACAAGTTACATTGTTGAGTCACGCTTAGCTGTTGGCAACATACAACATGACAATAATCAAAGGAGAATGTGATCATATGTGTTTTTTAGATGAATTGTACCAAAATGTAATACTATCTTTCTTCTCACTAATGAATGCAGAAGGTTCTACTTTAGTTAAGAACAGACAGAAAAAGATATGTGTTATGATCATCATGATGTTGGCTGCTATGGGTCTGGTGCTGAAACTTTTTTGCAATCACATGCGTGGACCCAAGTAGGCCGTCCTTCAAGTTTAACTGACGGTGCAGTAATTAGAAGAACTTGAAAGGGACCATTATATCTGGATTCCAGAGGATTCTTTCTCACAAATCTCTTGACCAGGACCCAATCTCCAGGAAGTAGTTGATGAGTACCAGTGTCTACTTCCGGATCTGGAATAGAAGAAAACACTTGTGCATGTATTTTAGTCAGTGCTTGAGATAAAGCAATCACATAATCAACAAATACATTAGATTTAAATTTCAATTGCTGAGGATAATAACACTCTAATCTAGGAGCAGACCCAAATAGGATCTCGTGAGGGGACAGAGAAAACTTCCCTCCAGGGGTGTACCCCACGCTTAACAGTGCTATAGGGAGACTTTCTGGCCATGAGATACCAGTTTCTTGTGCTATTTTATTTTTTATTTTTTTCCTAGACTTCAATGTTCCGTTCAGTCTCTCTACTTTGCCACTACTCTGAGGATGGTAGGAGGTTTTACTCCTAGAACTGCCCAAATTTCTTTAGCTAATGTGGCAGTAAAAGCTGGTCCCTGATCACTTTCTATCACCTCAGGGACTCCATATCTGCATATGACTTCAGATAGTAAGTGTTTTACAGTAGTTTTTGCTGTCATATTTGTGACTGGATAAGCCTCTGGCCATCCTGAAAACATGTCCACAATGACCAGAGCGTATTCAAATCGACCACTTTTTGGCATCTGAGTATGATCAATCTGTATCCTCTGGAATGGATACAGAGATTTTGCTAAATGCTTCTGTGGGGGTTTCTCCGTTCGGCCTGTGTTACATTTAGCACAGATGCTACAGGACTTGCAATAGTTGCTCGTAAGTGTAGTTATGCCTGGTGCCATATAGTACTTATCTATCAGAGCGTTCATGAGGGTCTTTGACAAGTGTGCCGGTCCGTGGCCCACTGTACTGTTGCTGGATAGAGATTCTTTGGTAAACACAATCTCAAATTATCGACGTACAATCCATCCTTAAGGATTGCTCCCTTTGCTTTCCACTTGTTTACTTCTTCTGGGTCTGCAGTCTTCTGCAATTCTTTGAGTAGTTTTAAATCTGTAGGTAAAGTCTGCATTGTGTAGATATTTATGTCTTCCTTCTCCTCTTTCTTGTCCATTTCCTGTGATATCATTGCTGCCTTCTTAGCCGTCTGGTCTGCTAGATGGTTTCCTTGTGCTTCATGCTTCATAGTCTTCTCAAAATACAGACCAGTCACCTCCCTTTCCAAAGATATAGTCTCCTGACACCACTGTAACTTTTCTCTGGATGCTTTGCACCCTTGTTCTGCCAGATGTCCCAGTAAACTCTCTGACGTCCGTATAGCTGTAGGAAGGTCTTCAGTACAGAGTAAGAGATCATCAACATATTACAGAAGTACAACATCAGGGTTTTCCTGTTGCCAAGAGCCAAGGATTAGACCCATGGCCTTAGCAAACTGACTAGGAGAATTCTGTGCTCCTTGGGGCATGACAGTCCATGTAAATTGATTATGATCATGTGTAAATGCGAAGAGGTACTGACATGAAGGATCTAAAGGAATGCTAAAAAAGGCATTTGCCAGATCCACTACAGTAAAGTATGCTGCTGTTGGAGGTATTCCAGAAAGGAGAGTGGGTGGGCTAGGTACTATGGGAGTGTCTAATATGGTTGCTTCACTGATTGCTCGCAAATCTTGTACCATACGGTATTTTACTGGCTCTCCTTTCTTGGATTTCTTTTTTCATTGGGAAGAGGGGCGTATTACATGGTGACGTACACCGGACTAACGCCCACTGTCTCAACAGGCTCTCTATCTGCTGTGAGATTGCATCAATCTGCGGTGGCTTCAAAGGGTATTGGGGTTTTCGTGGTAATTCGGCTCCAGGCTTCAACTTTACTATGACTGGAGGCAACTTTAAATGCCCAATATCTTCCAGACCACGTGACAAGAGGGTTGCCGGAATCTTATCCAAGATGTCGGCCGGGCCTTGTCTATTGTTACTTTTCGCATCTAAGTGGAGTAATATTGGTAGTGAGCAGAGTGCTGACGTGTCAGTAATTGTTAAAGGCGAGGACACTTGTATAGTCCCATCTGGGGTAAACAAGATGGATGCTTGTAAGCGAGAAAGTACGTCTGCACCTAACAAGTTCATTGGGCATGTGGAGGACACTACAAATCTAGCAAGCAGGTCTGAGAATGGGCCTATTTGTAGTGGCTGAGTCAACTGGTTGGATGAGGGGATACCGTCAACTCCTACACAAGCAACATCAATGTCAGACAGGTAAGATGAGTCGGGCAGATCTTGTTGTCTTAGGATCTTGTTTCCTTCTTCTCCCCTTTATATGCCGGCTCCTCAGAGGTTACCATGAGGGCGGTAGTCTTTTTGGACGCTGATGACGTAGGGTGTGTATTTTCTACAGACTCCAGCCCTTTTGCAACAAGTAACAGCGTATCTAATGGTAACACTCTATATTCTGGTCTGGAAGTCAATAGACCTTTATTTATAGATTCCTTTAGCCCTATCACAAAAGCTGTACTTAGCATCTGTGTGTGTCTTATTGTGTGGGCTAAACAGCCTGGTCTGCCAATTTATCCTTCGCCCAGTCTCTTAGTAGTTCACAGAATATTTCACCTGATTCATAGTCAGTTGTCTCACGTGGCAGATCATACGGGTCTATTGTCTTTTGCATTATGGGCCAGTATGAATCTCCTGCTATGATTTCACACAAACTAACCAAGTCTCTCCAGGCTGCAGCATATGTCTTCTGTATTTGTGATATCTTTCTGTAGAAAGGCATAGGCTGCTTCTCAGGGTCGGGCAATGTGTTTATGAGGGAGGTTGCTTGTGTCGGTGTGAATGCGACATACATTAGACTCGCTCTATTATGCCCTCTACGTTGGCTCGTTCCTGAGCCCAGGGTCTTACTCCTCCACACCTTCGCACTCTCTCCAACTTTTATCTCATCCTCCCCATCTACACTGTCACTTTTAGGACGGCCTGCGGGAGTAGGGAGTAATGAGATATCGTTTATGTCTCTGAGAAAGGGGAGGAGTGGAAGCGTCTGTCGCCGGTGCCCTTGTCTGTGGGGCGGCCCATGGTGATGTGTTATCTGGGAAAGGGGCGTATTCACCATGGGGGCGCTCGGTATGACAGGTGGACCTTCCTGAGTGGGCGCCGCTAATTGTGTGTGGGTGCCATTTTGGGGCTGTGGCTGGGTGGAATGTCTTTGTTCTGTGGAGGGAGTCTGTGTGGTGTTGGGGTTACAGGGTGCTTGTATTACAGGGAGGACAACGGCTGGAAGTAGGGGACTGACAGTCTCACATGGTGCATAGTATGCATACATTTTCTGTCCATGTGCTTCAACCTCTCTCTCTGTCCACCCCTCTTTCTCAATCGCCTTAGCTACCCTGTACCATGCTTCTGCACTCGGTAACAAACCACAATCTTGCAACTGCCCTCTATTACTTCTTAACACTTTCCGCCACTCTTCTGCCCTCAGATGTCCTCCCACAATATTTGTGAATCCACACACTTTAAACATCTTCTTAGATTTATTTACCACTGCTTCTCCCCCTTTCTTCTATTTTCTCTCAATGATACAGACAGACATATTTTCCCATAAAAACTAACACACACACACACAGAGAAGATGGGAGTTGGAAGGGGAGTGGTCTGCTATGCTGGCTGTGGGGGGGTGGCCAAGCCCCTAACAAGTCTTCTCAAAATACAGACCAGTCACCTCCCTTTCCAAAGGTATAGCATCGAGTAAAGTTACAAACACACAGAAACTTCAGACAAAATGTTTCAAAAGAATACACGCATATTCATATATATATATATATATATACACACATATATACAGTCAGGTCCATAAATATTGGGAAATCGACACAATGCTAAACTTTTGGGCTCTATACACCACCACAATGGATTTGAAATGAAACTAACAAGATGTGCTTAAACTGCAGACTTTCGGCTTTAATTTGAGGGTATTTACATCCAAATCAGGTGAACAGTGTAGGAATTACAACAGTTTGTATATGTGCCTCCCACTTTTTAAGGACCAAAAGTAATGGGACAATTGGCTGCTCAGCTGTTCCATGGCCAGGTGTGTTATTCCCTCATTATCCCATTTACAAAGAGCAGATACAAGCTCCAGTGTTCATTTCAAGTGTGCTATTTGCATTTGTTGCTGTTAACTCTCAATATGAGATCCAAAGAGCTGTCACTATCAGTGAAGCAAGCCATCATTAGGCTAAAAAAAACAAAACAAACCCGTCAGAGAGATAGCAAAAACATTAGGTGTGGCCAAATCAACTGTTTGGAACATACTTAAAAAGAAAGAACGCACCGGTGAGCTCAGCAACACTAAAAGACCCGGAAGACCACGGAAAACTACTGTGGTGGATGACCGAATAATTATTTCCCTGGTGAAGAAACACAACAGTTGGCCAGATCAAGAACACTCTCCAGGAGGTAGGTGTATGTGTGTCAAAGTCAACAATCAAGAGAAGAATTCACCAGAGTAAATACAGAGGGTTAACCACAAGATGTAAACCATTGGTGAGCCTCAAAAACAGGAAGGCCAGATTAGATTTTTCCAAACAACACCTAAAAAAGCCTTCACAGTTCTGGAAAAACATCCTATGGACAGATGAGACTAAGATCATCTTGTACCAGAGTGATGGGAAGAGAAGAGTATGGAGACGGAAAGGAACTGCTCATGATCCAAAGCATACCACCTCATCAGTGAAGCATGGTGGTGGTAGTGTCATGGCGTGGGCATGTATGGCTGCCAATGGAACTGGTTCTCTTGTATTTATTGATGATGTGAATGCTGACAAAAGAAGCAGGATGAATTCTGAAGTGTTTCGGGCAATATTATCTGCTCATATTCAGCCAACAGGTGATGTCTATGCATTCCAGACTTCAGGCTGTAATTGACTGCAAAGGATTTGCAACCAAGTATTAAAAAGTGAAAGTTTGTTTTATGACTGTTAATCTGTCCCATTTCTTTTGGTCCCTTAAAAAGTGGGAGGCACATATACAAACTGTTGTAATTCCTACACCGTTCACCTGATTTGGATGTAAATACCCTCAAATTAAAGCTGAAAGTCTGCAGGTAAAGCACATCTTGTTCGTTTCATTTCAAATCCATTGTGGTGGTGTATAGAGCCAAAAAGATTAGAATTATGTTGATGTCCCAATATTTATGGACCTGACTGTATATATACATACATATACATACATACACATATACTCACAAGTACACAGAAATATGCAAACTGTTACATGCAATGCATTCAAACAAAATAATCTCCCATTACATTGTAGGTCTTATGGAGATTTATTTTTGGTTTAATAATCCGAAAACCCAACACACCTGTCTAAGGTGTGTTCATTGACGCTCCTGATGATTGTTACGTTGTTGTGTTCGTTACACAACCAATTCTCAGTCTGCGTCCATATATATACTGTACTCTTAGGGGTACGTCTACAGTCCTAAGGTACGGTTTCCTTTGAGATACCTACTTTTACATTCGAGGTGCGGTCTCAAAGTCTAACTTTGTGTATATATCTTGAATTATTTACTTTTTAAATCAATCTCCTCCCGGGACACACCTACTTGCACACAATATTCACACAAACATTTACTTCATGTACTGTAATTACCCTTGAGCAAATTTAACAACAGCATGAAAACATGAACAGAAACATGAAACATGACAGTTATTTCACTTACCGTACAAATTCATATGACCTTAAGCATTGGCATAGAAAGAATTCTCTTAACTAAGATACGTTCTTAAAAGAATTAAACGAGACGGGAGGGGGAGTATTCTTTCGCTGTGTGTGCTCTGACCTTTCCTGTCACACAGCCACAGCAAATTCAGCTTCTCAGCTTCACAAGTACAGGGGGAGAAATTCTAAGCTACATTTCAGCAATGATATCATAATAACCAAAACTTCTAGCTCAGCAATTTTTCTTAGTCCGGGGTCTCACACTTGTCTTGTGTTAAATCGATGCCCTCAGGGCTTACTCTGTTATAAATACAAACAATCTGCCTCTGAAGTCTGCGTCCCACATACGCGTTTTTTTTTTTTTTATTCGTCTACTCAGCATGCATATACCCTCTCCAGGAAAAGTATGCAAACCAGCATCAATCCCCAAAATACACATATGCACTTCCTGCACGTACAACTCCTCCGGATTTGTGCTACTCTCGGCACATCCTATCCACCCCCCGGAGTCTGTTGTACGTACACATGTATGTTCCCGGACCACAATATCTTGAAAAATCACAATCACTCAACCCACACTCTCAACAGTCATACACAGGCAACAGATATTATTCAGTACAGATATTTCTTCAAGGTAGACCCTGGGCAAGCAATTTATCTGTACTTTTGGTGCCTTCAGTAGCAGCCCAAGACAAAGTGGCAGAACTATAGCAGCATTATTCATATATATGCAAGGTTTTAAAACATTAAACCTTACAATATATTAGAGTTGAGTTGATCAGGCTCCTTTATGCCACCATAGACCGTCCCAAATTCTTCCTTGTCTGCTGCCTGTTGGTCACAACCCAGGGTCCCTGTTCGGGCGCCATGTTGTTTTGGATAGATAAAAAGAATCCCATTTTATAATATCTGTTCCTGTCCAAATCATCCGTCTGTTGGCCATGTGTGCACACAGAGACAAGAATTTACACAGACCCAAAAGTTCTGGTATAAAACTTCTTGTATTTTTCCCAACGAACGAACCCCCCCAAATACAACATAGACACTTATATAGTATAAGTTGATCAGATATAATAATCATACAACTCATTATTAGACAGTGAGTGAGTTATTGATTGGTTGACAAGGTAGGAAGGGTCCTTCCATAGTTGGTCTCGGATGTTGATGTAATTATGGTCAGGTTAGGTGAAGCTTCTGATTGGCTCTGGAAGGTGGCGGGGCTCATATCCCTATTTGGTCACGGATATTAATGTCATCTGGGACTCTCAGGATACAGCTCAGTAGCCATCTTAGGACTCTCAGGATACAGCTCAGTAGCCATCTTAGGACTCTCAGGATAAAGAATAAAAGTAATTAGTGCCTTATCTTATGATATATTGTAAGGAAAGGAATGCAGCATGGACATAATATACATTTTCATGAATTTCGTCCACAACAATTGTATAAAATGCTATCATCACTCGTAATCTCAAGCTAACAGCTCTCTAAAGTTTCCTTCTTGCCTCACATTGGGTCACTAGTTAAATTCTGCAGATTCTATTTAAACTTTTGGACTTCTCCTGAATTGGGCAAATGTTTCACAGAAGACACTACAAATATTCTAATATACTCACTCATCTTGTGAAGGATTGGCCACTTTAACTCAGCATGGTAACTATCTATCCCCATTTCACTCCTTCATTAATGCATCTGCAAGACTCACCCTCTTTACTGACCACTCCTTCCCCACTGAACCTTTATACCAGTTCATTGGCTCCTCATACTCTATCAAATAAAATTAATAATATTGACCCTAAAATACAAAGAGCCCCATTCAATTGAGGTTTTGGGAGATCTGGAGGCCTGTAAGCGAGGTCGCAAGCTACTTTGCTATTTAATTGGCGTCTTTTTGCAGGCTCGGAATGGATTCCGACTTACAAGCTTGAAAAAATGACGATGGTTAACCTTGCAACTTACAGCCTCCAGAAGCCTTTGATCTGTCACTTTCACAAGGCTAAAATCCTAAATCGCTATTGAATTGTTCAATTTCCCCAAGCCCGCAAATGTATTCACAAACATAAATGGTAAATGAAGGAGAAAATCCAACGAGTGCGAGAGAGGATCCACACAACAGTCTCAAACTCGCAAATCGTCAGGAAATAATATTTATTTTTATGTTTCATTTCAGGGTTAAATCAATCTCGGGTATCAATGAGTTGATACATATCAGTAGTGATGTCCCGAACAGTTCGCCGGAGAACTATTCGCGGCGATTTTCGCATGTTCGCGTCCGCCACAAACGGCGAACACATGCGCTTTTCGGTTCGCCCCCTATACTTTATCATTGAGGAAACTTTGAACATCACTTATTTTATTTTATAATTTTTTTTTTTTGTAATCTATGCCTGCCTGCCAGCGTGTGTGACAGGCTAACATATAACAGCTTATAGTGTGCTTATTTTCACTACTCATACCTGGTGGTGTAACATACATTGAAAACAACCATTTTTTTCCTGTAATCTAATTTCAGTTGCCTGCCTGTGTCAGGCTCACAGCTTATATTGTGCTCAGTGACATAAAACAACACTTTTTTGACTGTAATAGATTGAATAGCAATTGCCTGCCGACAGGCATGTGTGTGAAGCCTATTGCATCTACTCTGCCAACTTTTGCCAGTGCACAGTGATACATCATATCTGGTGCAACCGTAGTGTACAGTGACATAAAACAACACTTTTTTGACTGTAATTGATTGAATATCAGTTGCCTGCCTACAGGCGCGTGTGTGAGGCCTACAACACCTACTCTGCCAACTTTTGCCAGTGCACAGTGACACTCATATCTGGTGGCACCTTAGATTGCACGCGCAGTGCCCCAAATTTGAAGTAGGAGGTCCGACCAAGCATCTTTTTCCATCTCCCTGTTCCAAAAATCAATGCCGAATACACGTCCCCTAATAGTGGACGTAACAGGGATTAAACCGATAGGAATAGTACTACTTAACAGTACACACCTTATAATAACGCAGACAGAGGCAACGCAGAGAGAGGAGTCTGAAGAAGAGGAGTCAGAGGAGGAAGGTGGCTTTGAGGTGGTGGAAGACCAAACACAGCAGGCGTCCCAGGGGGCTTGTTGTCACCTATCGGGGACCCTTGGTGGCTGGGTGGAGGAAGAGACCTTCAATGACATCAGTGAGGACAAGGAACGGGACATGGCTAGCTTGGTATCCAACCTTTTGCAAATGGGGAGTTTGCGGTTGTGCAAAGGGACTGGTTGCGGTTGTTTGCGGTGCATTAAATGGGGAGATTGGTCTGTTACTGTGAAGCGGGTTTAACCCTTACCCTACCTGATCGATACAACATCATACCTGATGTTTTAAAGCATGTTATTCCAAAAAATTTAGGAATGTTAGGTGATTTATGCCCTTTCTGGCTTAAAACCAGACTCTGCATCAACTATGTAATTTTCCGTGGGAGTTTTGCCATGGATCCCCCTCCGGCATGCCACAGTCCAGGTGTTAGTCCCCTTGAAACAACTTTCCCATCACTATTGTGGCCAGAAAGAGTCCCTGTGGGTTTTGAAATTCGCCTGCCCATTGAAGTCTATGGCGGTTCGCCGGGTTCGCCCGTTCGCGAACATTTGATTGAAGTTCGTGTCCGATGTTCGCGAACCGAAAATTTGATGTTTGCAACATCACTACATGTCAGGCCACACATATGGACTAGAACAGTATTGGCATTCATTTTCATAATTCTTTATTTTACAGGTTTTGCGAGTCTGATCGCATATCAGACCCCCAAACTTAATTGATTGACATGTAACCTAAATGTTTTACTGCCGTAATAATGCCAGTCTAATTTTCTATTGGCTGATTTGAAATGGGAGCTTACAGGCTTACTTAATTGATTATGTTCCCGCCCTGAACTGCTCTGAAGCAGTGCATGGTTTTGGCTTGGGGCCCGTAACTTGCAGCCTTGAGCAATTGAATAGCATTGCAATCGGAGACCAACGGTAGCCCGCAACAACCCCCCCCCCCCCCATTTGGCTGTCTGCGTTCGAGTTGCAGGCTTCCAATTGAATATGGTCCAAAGTCTTTGATACCTCTGCACGCTTATATTACAGTCTCATCTCCAGGACCTCTCCTTTCCTTGTATTTAATTACCTCAGGTGGCTCCCACCTTTTGGATTCCCTATTTTGCTGTCATACACTCCTCCAGCTTTTAGAACCTTTAGGATTCTATAGAAATCTAATTCCAATGAATCCTCGAGCCCTAATACATACAAGCAGCACAACTTATAAAGATAAACTGTCCTACTGACTCAGTCTTCACCATGACACACATCTACCTCCTTTAACCTGCTATTGGTTATGCATCTCCCGCACTATTTCACTTGGCCAATCTTGTCTATGAGCATAATCTCCCAGAGGCTGGGACCTCTTCACCTTCTGTATGAATAAGTTAAACCATAACATTATATTTTATGTACTTACAGGAATATAAACTCCTCTGTCATTGTTTTGTTACAAAAATAATACTGCAATTTGCATAATTGTTTTATTTTAGTAGCTTTAAAAGTGCTTTAAGATGCTGTAACAGCAACTGTAGACAGGCCACAATTAGAGACCCTACTTCCATGCAAAGTTCTCCAAAAGCTTGGCCAAAATTAAAATGTAGATTTATTTTTATTTGCTTGTATTGTTTTTATGGCATTTGTTACATGACTATCAAGAAGAACTGACCTCTGCCCCTTTATGGAGTGATGCTTATGAATAATTAATATTAAAGGACAGCATTGAAACTATACTTGAAATGTATAGAGTATAACCCTGCAGTACACATTGTAAATGCCTTCCACTTACCAGAATTTTTAAATGAGATGTGGGGACATAAACAGTTGTTATGGGGGCATTTTATTTATATCTATAGCTAACTCAAAGGACCATTGTAGTTTGAGGAAATCTTCATGTGCTTATAAAGTATGTAACAACATTAGCAGCTGTGTGTGTAGTGAGCTTAAAATCATGTTTAGAGAAAGTATTACATTTAGTAGAGTCTTATGTGTCATGGGTACTTCCATCTTGGACTGCTGGTTTGGCTGGTGGCTGATGTCGAGGTTCATCCTACTGGAAATTGCTATTTTTTTTGGTCGTATTATCACAAGATTATTCATAGAAACTGTCTTTCAATAGGTCTGAATAGAGATGTTGTATGTAATTTAAGTTCCATCTGTTCCATCTGGGATCAAAAACAAATGTCTGCTGGTTCATATCCTTTTTGGTTTTGGTTTTAAGCAGCCTTTCCTTCTCTCCTTTTCTTTGCTTCTACTAGCTGTATTTATTCACACATTCTTATTTGGCAGTCGTATACATTTGTATTGATTTCAGGGCCACCTGTATTCTCATGATACCAAAATTTATTTAGCCTCAACACATTTTGTTTTTTATTTCTCTACTAGCTGGAGGCACCACCTGCCTATTCTGTCCCTCTTTCTGCTACAACCCCCCAATAACATTTATCTTACTATTGAAAACTCAATCATCACCCCACCCTCAAGCTTGCTGCCTTGGAATTATATTGGACTCTTTACTTTCCATCCTGCCTTACATTCAGTCACTAGTTAAATCTCAACAATTTGACCCTTTCTCACACAAGGCATTTCAAAGAAGTCTAATACCCTCACTCATTCTATCCTGATTTGACTCCTGCAACTAATTTATCTCCTGCCTACAAATCAACCAATATAAATGCCTTTGCAAAACTCACTCACCTTACTCTCCACTTCTCCTCCACTCCTCCTGTCAGTCCCTCCATGTTGCTTCCTATACCATCTCAGTACCTGCAATACCTTTGCATCCAGCTTTATTGCACCTCCTGTATTGCCACTCCTATCTTCAAACTTCCACAATTTTCTTCTTACTACATGCTCCCTTCCTCCTCTTTAATTGCCTTTTCCCATACCAACCTACAAGGTATTCCCTGCATCACTATGTTGGACTCGCTGCTAGCTTTCAAACTTTAAGCATTTATTTAGAAAACTTACTTTTTTAAGAAGCATATTGCACCATATCCTAAACACCTACAATCTGTGCAACATATACATATCAATTGTCCTTTTGGCTCGGTCTTCATCAAAACACACAGCCACCAGCTATTGATTATTTGTTTCCTCTTTCCTTTTGTCTCATTTGCCTAACCATATCCTTTAGAAAGTAAGCTCTCAAGGACAAGGACCTCTTCCCCTTCTGTATTGGCATATTTGTACTATTATACCTAATATAGGGCATCATTCAATGTCCTATGTTGTAAAGTTACGCAGGCAAAAAATGCCCTAGTACCTTTCCCTAGCTATTCTATTCACCCCTCTCAGCATGATTGAGAGTGAGCTACTCCAAATGACCACCAACATGCCAGACCTGCAAATTACAGCAGGCTGTCCCATTATTTTTGTTTTAATTACTTTTATTAAAATAAAAGAAAAATACACAAAATCTAATTATACATTGTATGTTTGTTACAGTATAATGATATAATAAACTTCTCCATGTGCATTAGTACAGTCAATAGGGAGGTATTGTTAAGTAACTCAAGTACAGTGGCAGACACTTCAGAACTACAGACTCATAACATAAGGTGTATGCTTGCTAATGTCAGAAGCTTGCCAGGAAAAATGGGAGAGTTAGAATTATTAGCAGTTAATGAGAAATGGAATTTAATAGGCATTACTGAAATGTGGTGGGATGAATCTCATGACTGGACTGTTAATCTGGATGGTTATAACCTATTTGGGAAAGATAGGGGCAATGGTAAAAGAGGAGGGAGTATTTGTCTGTATGTTAAACCTGAATTTAAGCCTATAGTTAGAGAAGATATTTATAGTGGAACTAGCGGTAATGTTGAAAGTTTGTGGGCAGAATTAAATAGCGGAGCAGCAAATTCTAAAAGAATATTAGTAGGAGTATGCTATAAACCCCCAAATATGGCTGAAAGTGAGAAATACAATTATTGTTACAGATTGGAAATGCAGCTAAGCATGGGCAAGTTCTAATAATGGGAGATTTTAACTACCCTATATTGTATAGCTCGTTGAGTTACACAAGCCCCTTCACCATGATAAGGTAGCGACCCACAAGGGAAGTATTATGTATGTATAGGCAATAAGTTAGTGATGATAACACATGGTTATCATTTCTTCATTACAAAACAATTATTCAGATTGCTCTTTAAAAAGACTGTGAAACTACATGAAGATTTTGTTTACATATAAAGCATTGTTCTCAATGCTTCAAACTGGCCCATACATTGGGTAATTATTAAACACTTAAATTAAAAAGCATGTAAGAAAAGCATTTACTCCTCCCAAGACAATGGAAATAAACCAAAAGAAATAGCTTGGTACCAGGAGTCAATAATCTAGGAACCCAAATATATTTGTCTGCAATGAACGCCCTAGATCAGGGATAGGCAAGCTTGGTCCTGGAGGGCCACACACATGCCTGAATTTGAAGATATCCTTTCTGTGCACAGGTGAGTCAATCAGGATGACTGAAGAAGCAATTGACTCACCTGTGCGCAGCAGGGATATCATCAAATCCAGGCATGTATGTGGCCCTCCAGGATCAATCTTGCCCACTCCTGCCCTAGATTATAGTTGGGACTTGCCCTTGCTGTCAGAGGAGTGAGATTATTGATATTGTTTATACCAAATTTGCAGTAAGTTGTTCTCTTATAAAATATGAGAAGTATTTAAATATGGCTAAGTATCATTTCAATGAAACAGTATATACCTTATATATAACAGTACCTTGTATTTCAGATGTTTCATGTACTTTCACTGACTCTTTAAGGAATAATATGAGAGCATTCTCTGTAGTGGTGGCTTTTAGTATTTGAAGCTTGACACAAAACATAAATACATAAAGCTTCTATAAGCAAATAATACATTTGGAAGAATAGATGAGTCAGTTCTTAACCACTGTCAAATTCTATGTTCCATTGAACGTAACATTTGCATTTACTTAGTGTGTGTAACAGAGTATTTGCTGATCCAAGCATCCCCAGGAAGGCCCTGCTTTCTTATAAATAAAAGATTGGGAAGTTATAACTGTCAGCTAACAGGTAATGAATGGATTAATACTAACCAAATACTAGACACAGCAGAATAATGCAGTAAATGTCCTGTATTATGGAGGGACATCGCAAATGTTTATTACACATATTCCTTATAGGAAAAGAATGTCTGCTTTATTCATGTTATTTGGGAGACGTTAGTGCCTGTCTCTGTGTGAATGTGTATTAGAGATGTCTGTGAGTGTGCATGTGTGTGACAGAGAAGCATCCTGTCAGTGTGTGTCTTTTTGTGCACACACACACATTGAGTCTCATTCAATTGAGGCTTTGTGAGATCCGGGCTCGGAAATGGAGCCCCTAACTTAATTTTGCTATTCGATTGGCTTCTGCTTGCGGGCTCCGATCTAGATACGGGCTCAGAGCTGTGATTCATAGAGATTTGTAAAATCACAAGTCAATGCTCTCCAAACTCGCAAATGGCAAAAATCTAACCACAAGTTACTGGTACCAAGGAGGTTTCGCAAAGGGCTTCATGACATGTACGGAGCACTGTAAATGCATGTATAAAAACTCCACTGTACTTTTATTAAAAGGGAAAGTGATGTTAGGTCTTAGAATTAATAGCCCAACATTCTAAAGCCCGTAAATATGGAATATAAAATTACATTTTTACTGAGTAATTTTCATGGTTATATCAATCTCTGGAATCAATGAGTTAATACATACTAGGCCCCCCACATTTTCTATTACATTGGCTTCATTTATATTTCATATTTATTGATTTGCTATTTGATTGACATGTCAACTCCATCAGCCTCGATTAAATTCAAAGTGCAACGTGAGACTCACAATGGCTGCGGGCCCTACTTGGTATTGCTCACAGCTTCATTGAAGTACACAAGCCCCTTCATCACCACCACTTAGCACATGTGGGAATGCAATTACTTGCCCAATGATAAAAATGCATTTACAAAATATATTTTTGTTATCATATGTTGTAATGGTCATGCACATGCCAATATGAAAAACTAGGCTGCAACATGCAGAAAGCAATTAAAGACACACTACCTGATTAAATAACAACACCAAAACATGAAAGTCCTGCCATATTAACCCTTTCTCACTCACAGAGGCTCTATTGTGGTCCCTAAAATATAAATCTAATTGCATATACATCTCGCTCATCACATCTACATTTGGGAACACAAATAGTGGCCATATTTCACCGCCACATCACATAGATCAAGTACCCGGTGAAGATTTGATTATTTGTTGTTCAGTCCTGCAGTCATTTCCGGCTGTCTGTGACCCTATGGACTGCAGTACAATCAGCTAGGTCTCTGCCTGTGCTTTTTCACCAGGTTTGCATGCCAAAGATACTGGAGTGGGTTGCCAGTTCCTTCTCTAGTGGAGTGTTATTTGTCTGACCTCTCTGCTATCACCTGCCCACCTAAACTAGCCCTACATGGTATAGCTCAAAGCTTCATTCAGGTACACAAGCCCCTTCACCACCACCACTTATGTATGTACGCACAGAAATGTCTATATGCAGTGATATTTCTTTCTGTAAGTGTATTTGATACTTTCTGATGCAGTATCTATCTATACAGATATAACCCACTTAATGCTACTCCTTTTAGCTCCAATTTGCAATGGCGTTTTTTTTTTTTTGCTGTAATTCCCTGCTTAGCACTAAACCCCTCTATAGGGCAGTTTTTGTACTGTTTAACAAAACATGAGTGAGCGCAAAGAAGATCAGCCCAAATTGAAGAGCAAAAGCATTTCTCTGGATGTGCAAAGGAGAAAGGAGAATGCCAAGTGGACATGGAGTGAATTTAAGATTGCCAACCTCCACAATCCGCACCACCTGCCTATTTTTCCCTCTTTCTGCCACAGCCCTTTATCTTCTTTATTATTGAAAACTCAGTCATCACTCACATCCCCAAGCTTGCTGCCTTGGAATTATATTGGACTCTTTATTTTCCACCCTGCCTTACATTCAGTAACTAGTTAAATCTCCACAATTCAACACTTTCTCACACAAGGTATTACAAAAATGTCTAATTCACTCACTCATTCTATCCTGATTTCACATCTGCAACACATTCGTAAACCTGCCTACAAATCAAATAATTGTTTTCACTTCAATACATTATAAATGCCTTTGCAAAACTCACTCACTTTACTCTTCACTCCCCTCCACTACAACTGTCATTCCCTCCATTTTGCTTCTTATACCATACTGAATAAAATTCAAAACCTAAACTATAACATCGAAAGCCCTCAGTACATTTGCACCCTCCTATAGTGTGACTCTCACCTTCAAGTAAAGCTTGACAATGCCCCATTATTCTTCTTAGAACATGCTCCCTATCTCCTCTTTAATTGCCTCTTCCCACTCCAGAAAACATATATACACATATAGACATATGTGTATATATGTTTGGTCTGGGCCTGCATGAGTGCTGTCGGCACTGGGGAGCTACAGTTCATTGAGGGAACCATGTATGCCAGCATGTACTGTGACATACTGAAACATAGCATGATCCCCTCTCTTCGGAGACTGGGCCACAGGGCAGTATTCCGACATGATAACGATCCCAAACACACATCCAAGACATCCACTGCCTTGCTAAAGAAGCTGAAGGTAAAGGTGATGGGCTGGCCAAGCATGTCTACAGACCTTAACCCTATTGAGCATCTGTGGGGCATCCTCAAATGGAAGGTGGGGGAGTGCAAGGTCTCTAACATCCACCAGCTCTGTGATGTCATCATGGAGGAGTGAAAGAGGACTCCAGTGGTAACATGTGAAGCTCTGGTGAACCCCATGCCCAAGAAGTCATGCTCTGAAATCAAAGTCTTCCAAGTACGTCTTAAAGTGACTTGATAAATTATTATTTTACAAAGCATGCTGTAGAAACATGGAATAGGCACCCTGCAGATGTAGACTTCAAAAATAACCATGCAACTATCCTGAATAGCATTACCATTACTTTTTAGTGTCATATATATGCAAGCAATAAGTGAAGAGTGAGTGCAGTATTATGTATGTAGAAGCAATAATTGTGTAATGTCAACATGTTTGTCATTGTGAAACAATTATTTCAATTGCTCTTTAAAAGGGCTGTGAAATTACATAAACATTCTGCATAAATAAAAAAAATACTTAAAATTGTGCCATACATTTGTCATTCATTTCACTAAAATATTAAAGACTTACATTAAAATGATTTAAAAGTATGTAAGAAAAGCATTTAAACCTCCCAAGGCAAAGGAGGTAAGACAAAAGCAATAGATATCAGGCAACAATAATCTAAAAAGCCAAATTTATTTGTCACAATGAACTCTCTAAATTATAGTTGGAAAACATCCTTTTTTTTTATTATTATTATTACTACTTTGCTTATAGAGGAGTGAGAATCTTGATTCTCTTTTTCTCGTACACTTTAACAAAAGTAATAAATAAAACATCCTGGTTTAACACTGTACCTCCCTATAACAATGTTTTTTCCTTATGGAACCCCGTTCAATGTTCAGACAAAAGGCAGAAGCAATGAGGACAAGAAAAGTGACAGCTTGGATGACCAGAAAGACCCAGAAAGAGACCCACTCCTACCTCAACCATTCAGAAACAAGATACAGAATATTTGTCATCATGTGGTTGTTGTGTGTCCAATACAATCTATAATATTTGTATTGTGTTTGTACTGTTTTACAGAAAATGAGTGAGCGCAAAGAAGATCAGCCCAAATTGAAGAACAAAAGCATTTCCCTGGATGTGTAGATGCATGGAAAAAGGAGACCGCCAAGTGGACATTGGAGTGGATTTAAAGTTGCCAACCTCTGCAATCCGCACCATCTTTAAAAATAAGGAGAAAATCAATTCTTCAGTAACCACCAGCACTAAATCTTCTATCAAGATTACCCAGTCCAGATGCTACGCCCTGGATGAAATGGAGAAATGGCTTTCCATCTGGATTGATTACAAAATATAGCGTAACATGCCTCTTAGCCAGGCCATCATCACGGATCTACGGTCATATTCAAAGCCAAACACCAGATGTGAATGAAAGCTTCACAGCCAGCAAAGGTTGGTTTGAGTGCTTCAAGAAAAGAAAGAACCCGTATAACATCAAAATCACAAGAGAAGTGGCTAGCAGTGATACCACTGATGTTGTACCATTCAAAAACTTCTAGAGTCATGAAGGGCATTCCAAAATCCACTTTGTTGATCACTTGACAATTCAACCATAAAGATTGGATCACTATGGACATCTTCAAAAACTTGCTCAGCAAACATTTCTGTCCATCTGTACAAAGCTACTGCAGGTGTAAAGGAATTGAGGCCAAAGAGCTCCTGTTGATTGACAATGCTCCAAGCCACCCTACTAACTTGTCTGAGCTCCATTGCTGCCTCCCATTGGAAGTAGTTTTCCTGCCACCAAAAACTACTTCACTCATCCAACCAACAGATCAGGGGGTCAAGGCCTTCAAGGCCTATTATCTTCACTGCACATTCCCACCAGTTTATTGACCAAACAGACAGCAAGGACAAAGAATCCATGATAGATTTTTGGAAAAAGTATACCATCATGCAACTAACATTGATTTGTCCTGGAAGAAAGTGACACAGCAATGTCTGACAGCAGTGTGGAGGAAAGTATGGCCGTAAAGTATTGATGAGATTGGAGACCTGGTCAATATGACTGGACAATGGGAGATGCAGATACCCAGGACAATGAGGAGTTGGTGCAAGCTTCAGATGAGAGCCTTACCAATGAGGGCCTGGAAGCCAAGGAAATCAGTGACTCTGAAACTGAGGAGCCAAAACAACTTTCCACCGAGTTCCTCACCAAGAGTTTGCAGTCTATCCATGACATTCTGGACAAATTTGTGGCCAATGATCCGGACAGTGTCAGGAGCAGAAATGGGAAACACAGCATTCTTGGGGAAGTGTCTTGCTACCAGCATCTGTTGGATGGCCATAGAAAGCGAAGACAGGTGCCATTGGACGAGTGCATTTCCAAAAAAAGCCAGAATGGAGGATGAGCCTGAAGCTTCCACATTTAAAGTAGACTTTAAACGGTTCAGTTTGTTTTGTTTGCAGTTTCTTAAAAGTTGATATAAAACCAAATATTTTGTAAATTCAATTGCTTTTGTGTATTTTGTTCTAATGATTTCCCCTATCGCTATCTACCCTATGTGAAAATGACCACGTTTAACCCTGTTTCACTTAACACTCCTATTGCCCAGAACCTCTACAGTGTTAAACGGTGTATATATTTATATATATGTATATATATATATTTATATATAGATGAATAATCAGAGTATTGCAGTATATAGTGATATTTTTTATTGGACAATCATATTCATAATATAGCAATGACCTTTTGAGAGATGATCCTCTCCTTATCAAGTCAAAAGCAATAGTGATAAAAATACGAGAGAAGTAAAAAAAGTGGACAGAATAAAAGAGGAAAAAATAAATTGGAAAATAAATTAATTGGGCAGAGATTAGTAATAATCTCTGCCCAATTATTTTTTTTTCCATTTTCCCCCCTCTTTTATTCTGTCTTTTTTTATTCTCACTTTTTTTACTTCTCTCCTATTTTTTATCACTATTGCTCTTGACTTGATAAAGAGAGGATCTTCTCTCAAAAGCTTGTCGCTATATTATGAATATGTTTGTCCAATAAAAAAGGTATCACTATTTACTGCAATACTCTAATTATTCATCTAGATTACTGGACACTCACAGTTACCTCACTATGGGCCTCATTCTATTATCGGCCGCAGCCGCTGCGGGGCCGCAAGGACCGGCCGCAAGCTTTCCGGCTATTCAATCCCCCTCCGGCCGGGGACTCCGGCAGGCTTGCGGCCGGCGCCTTGCTATCTCTTGCGGCCGCTCGCGCCGGAGGAAAGCCTTTGATCTAAAACGTCAGCAAGGAAATCGGCCGTAAGAAAAGCCTGGTTGCTAATTCTTTTGCTCCGGGAACCCTGTCTGCAAGGCTAAAAACGAGCCGCAGCTTACTTGCAGCAAACAGGTCCCGCTAGCACCAATTAAGCACATAAAATAGCTCAAATAAAGCCATCCTGCACTTTGAGAAGACTATAAAGTGATTTTAGGTGTTAGAAAAAATAGCACATAATTACCCTATACTCAAATCCGTAAAATAATATTTTTTAAATATACGTAAAATATACATGTAAAAAGTCCAGAGTGCTTGGAGCACCTCCGACACGCCCACGCCGCAGCCGGAAAATAAACAGTTAATTTGAACTCGGGTTTGGGCTGATGTGCAAGCTTGAGAGGGGGTTACTATTAATCCTCATGTCCCCCAATATGATCCCTAGCATTTACAGAGCTGTACAGTGCAGGCTTGAATTTATTTTTGCATTTTTATATTTCAGAGCTTACGGCCAGTTTCAAGATATGCGGCCGGCCGTAAGGGGAGATCCTTGCGGGGCCGTATAATAGAATCGCGAGTTAACTGAACCCCCGCAAGGAATCGCAGCCTTACGACCGATTTACGGCCGATAATAGAATGAGGCCCTATATATATATATAGATATATACATATATATATATATATACTGTATGTATTATGTATATATATATATGTATATATATATATATATATATATATATATATAAAAAGACACCTACTATAAACTTATGATTTAAGATTATAGAAAGGAAGAGCTGCAGTTGGGGCATGGGGATTGTCTGAGGGTCGCATGTTGCTCACCACTTACATGTAGTGCGCAAATATGTGTGCCTCATTGTCTCTGTCTCACTATCTCTCAGCTGCTCAGGATAAGTTATAGAAGTTCCTATCTTCTGTAATGCATCCTGTCTCTGAGGCCTGTCTGGGTCTTGCAAGCTTTATTCGACTGACATGTTAGAGACACTCTCTGCTCCTGTGTGTTATACATGATTCCTGAGTGATTACTCACTTCTCCCTGTCACATCACTCTAGTACAATGCTTTGTTGTTGTCCAAATTAATAAACTCATCAACAACAGGACAGAGAATCAAGACAACCTCCGTTGTTAATGAACTGTGCCCTGTCACTCGTATCTCCTCCCTCTGACTGCTCTACTGTTATCTAAGTGTGACAAGGACAAGATATACAGCAGGGAGATTATAGTGTTAGAGCAGAAACAAAGAATATCGGGGACACTATATAACAATAAAGAAAGGAAATGGGCATGGTGCCATATTATATTGTGGATTTTGGGTCAAAAACATATGTTCTTAGAAAATAACAGTTCATAGGTGAACTTTAACTTGATATTATATAGGAAATATGACAAAGTAAGATAAGTAATATATTTCCTAATATCTAAGCATGTGTGTGGGAACGGGATGTCGGCTACCATAAGCTTCAATGATGTAACAAATGCCACTCCAATCTCTCACATTATCTTCCTCCACCCCTCCAATAGATAAGAGCATGACCTCAGACTCCAAGTTATCAAGAAATGTTGCATTCAGACAAGATAGAACAAACTACACAAAAACAGTGTACAAATGTAAGATTTCCCCTAATGAATACTTGTCTTTATAATTGTTATAACTCTAAACTCAGATGGTTTGGAGTGACAGTGGAAATACGGTATATCATATATGCCCTGTTCTGCACTCTTTTCCTGTGATTACTATACCATTAAGGAAAGGTAGGGTGACATAATAGGATGGAGCTTCCTTCACTAAATTATAGATTGGACCTAGAATTATCCAAAATCATAACACTAGAGATTGTCCAATGCAGGTTGTACAGAGCAATGTCAGTGATGTGAACTGTATGCTCCTGAGTATATCCACTACTGGTGCTATACAGAGTGTTATCGATGATTCTTTAGGCATTAGCTGTGTGCCACACCTTCAGCTGTTACACTAGATGCTATAATATAATGAAGTAGCTACAATGACTTAGCCATTGCTTTATTCAAACATACTACAGCTGATTCTAATTATTTATTGATTATTCTGAGTGGTACAGAGCTTATTAATCATTCATGCAGAGGCAACATAGTGAAATAGCCTGACTTCAATTGATCATAACGGCATTCAGCATTCAGTTTCAAAATTAAAACACTTTTTACACGTACATTTCCATGCTCTATCAAATAGTGCAGAGCACATATAGGGCACTTTGAAAGTCCTTTAATGCAGCTGTGGCCATTAGTCCCATAAGGGAATATAAAGACCCTCATGGGACAGTTAGAAGCCTAACATTAACCCCATAAGTGCTATGAGGGTCCTCCAGGACCCTCATGACACTAAGTACAAACACTACTTTGCACTATACCCCTTAATAAACCATTAAATCTAAGCTAACCCCCCTCTACACAAACCTATTAAAAACCTACACTACCTACCTACACTACCTTCCTACCTAATAAACACCCCACCCCACTAATTACAGAAAATAATTAACTAACTC
This sequence comes from Discoglossus pictus, assembly GCA_027410445.1. Classification (NCBI taxonomy): domain Eukaryota; kingdom Metazoa; phylum Chordata; class Amphibia; order Anura; family Alytidae; genus Discoglossus; species Discoglossus pictus. The sequence goes on from CM050167.1 coordinate 49,353,030, forward strand.
CCAAAAAATAATAAAACCTAAGTCACATAAAATAAAAAAGCCTAATTTACAAAAAATAAAAACGCTACATTACAGAAAAAAAAAAATCTTCATTCCAAAAAATAAAAAAAGCTACATAAAAAAAAATAAAAAAGGTACATTACAACCCCCCCACTACAGAAAATTACAAAAAATTACACTCCTGAAAAGGAAATACATACAAAATATATACATTATACATTACAATACAATACAATACTATACAATAGAAAGGGGGTATGTATGTTAAATGGGGGGGGGGTATGTATTTTAGATACGGGGGTATGTATATATTTTAGATAGGGGGTATTGTATTTTAGATAGGGGGTATGTATGTATTTTAGATAGGGGGTATGTATGTATTTTAGATAGAGGGGTATGTACTGTATGTATTTTGGATTGGAGTTATTGCATTTTTTTGTATTGTATTGTAATGTATATATTTTGTATGTATTTCCTTTTCAGGTGTGTAATATTTTTTTATTTTCTGTAGTGGAAGGGGGGAGGGTTGTAATGTAGCTTTTTTTTGTAATGTAGCTTTTTTATTTTTCGTAATGTAACTTTTTTTATTTTCTGTAATTTAGGTTTTTTATTTTCTGTCACTTAGATTTTAATATTTTTTGTGAGTTAGGTTTTAATATTTTCTGTAATTAGTGGGGTGGAGGGTTTATTGGGGGTAGGTAGTGTAGGTAGGTAGTGTAGGTGTTAATAGGTTAGTGTAGAGGGTGGGTATTTTAGCTTTAGTAATTTATTGGAGGGTATAGTACAGTGTAGTGTTTGAACTTAGTGTCATGAGGGTTCTTGAGGACCATGGCACGGCACTTATGGGGTCAATGTTAGGGTTCTAACTGCCCCATGGGGGTCTTTATATACCCTTATGGGACTGAAGGGGTTAAATAGAGTCTTATGAGGGTCTGTATAGACCCCCATAAGAGACAGGGTTAAATAGGCTTAGATGGGATTAAATGTGTACTATTAGGATTAAATAGGCAAAGGGTTGGGTTAATGGGATATAGTTAGGATTAATAGTGTAGTGCTTACACTTTGTGTTGTGACAGTCCTGGATGACCCTCATGGCACTTATAGTGTTATTACATGGGTTTATTAGTGTCCTATAGGGGTCTATATAGACCCCTATTGGACTGATGGGGTTAATTACTGGCTTATGGGGGTCTGTATTGACCCCCATGAGTGGCAGGATTAATTAGGGGATTATGGGTGTCTGTATTGACCACCATGAGTGACAGGGTTAATAAGGGATTATGGGGGTCTGTATTGACCCCCATTAATTGACAGGGTAAATTAATGTATTATGGGGGTCTGTATTGACCCCCATTAGTGTCTGCATTGACCCCCATGAGTGATAGGGTTAATTAAGGGCTTATGGGTATCTGTATTGACCCCCATGAGCGTCAGGGTTAATTAATGGATTATGGGGGTCTGTATTGACCCCCATGAGTGTCAGGGTTAATTAAGGGCTTATGAGGGTCTGTATTGACCCCCATGAGTGACAGGGTTAATTAAGGGATTATGGGGGTCTGTATTGACCCCCATGAGTGTCAGGGTTAATTAAGGGATTATGGGGGTGTGTCTGGACCCCCATGAGTGACAGGGTTAATTAAGGGCTTATGGGGGTCTGTATTGACCCCCATGAGTGACAGGGTTAATTAAAGGATTATGGGGGTCTGTATTGACCCCCATTAGTGTCTGCATTGACCCCCATGAGTGACAGGGTTAATTAAGGGCTTATGGGGGTCTGTATTGACCCCCATGAGCATCAGGGTTAATTAAGGGATTATGGGTGTCTGTATTGACCACCATGAGTGACAGGGTTAATTAAGGGATTATGGGGTCTGTATTGACCCCCATGAGTGACAGGGTTAATTAATGGATTATGGGGGTCTGTATTGACCCCCTTGAGTGACAGGTTAATTAAGGGTTTTTTGGGGGGTGTATTCACCCCCATGAGTGACAGGGTTAATTAAGTGTTTATAGGGGTCTGTATTGACCCCCATAAGTGACAGGGTTAATTAAGGGTTTTTGGGATTTGTATTCACCCCCATGAGTGACAGGCTTAATTAAGGGGTTATGTGGGTCTGTATTGACCCCCATGAGTGACAGTGTTAATTATCAGATTATGGGGGTCTGTATTGACCACCATGAGTGTCAGGGTTAATTGTTTATGGGGGTCTGTATTGTGGCTCTTAATGTTGGCTCGCAGGCAATGAGGGAGAGGAGAAGGGGAAGAGAGACACAAGGGAAGGAGAGGAGGAGGGGAAGAGAGACACATGTTAAAGAGAGGAGGAGGGGAAGAGAGACACAGGGTAAAGAGAGGAAGAGAGACACAGGGTAAGAAGAGGAGGAGGGGAAGAGAAACACAGGGTATGGAGAGGAGGAGGTGAAGAGAGACACAGGGTAAGGAGAGGAAGAGAGACACGGGGTAAGGAGAGGAGGAGGGGAAGAGAGACATAGGGTATGGAGAGGAGGAGGGGAAGAGAGACACAGGGGAGGGAGAGGACTAAGTGGTGCAAGTTAACGCCATAGAGCCTCCACCTCTTCAAATGTGGCCCCTCCCTTTGCAAGCTCGCAAAGCATGATGACGTCTCGAAGTTTGACAACTATTATATGTGATATGTCATGAGTTATGTGTTATATGACACGGGCTGTGACAAAAGGCAATTATGCATTACATCAATATTACTCAGTACCATTCTCGGCATTGAATAATTGACAATTTGAAAAATAAAATTGTACACAGAATATATTAACAATGACATCCAGCAAAGGAAGAAACACAGAAAAACAACAAGGGATTAAAACAAAATAACATTGAAAATGTAAAAACATGTATTTTATTATTTACCCAAAGTTCCCAGACTTTTAGTTCTTATCTAACTACTCCCACATGCTATACATTAGTTGATGCATTATTTTTGTGTTGATGTCATGGAGACCACACTTTATTATTTGTCTTTTTCTTTATCTGATACAATAGGCTGTTCTATATTCATTTTACACTCTAAAATCAAGTGTAGTTTTTCAAACATAAATATTTTAAACATAGATCCACAGTGGTAGTACAAAGTTAACGCTGAAAGTCTAAGTCTCATAATTTGCAATATAATTTTTTTATCTAAATTAAAGGGCACTGAATTCAGCACAATTTGGCTGACATCGCAGTAAAGATCTCCTTAAGGCATGATGAAATTATTTTTGAATTTTTGAAATACGGGCATTTTTCACTAATAGTTCAAAAAACATAAAATCTGTGTTTACATGTATAACTGGATGCCACTTGCTTTTGCATTACTGCAGCCAATCACGTACACCTCACGTACACCTCTGGTAACCACATACCATCCGGATCTAGAAGGAATCCGCAAAATATTTAAGGATCTACAACCACTGCTAACAGAGGACACAAAATTAAAACATATATTCCCCAAACCCCCCATTCTTGCATTTAGGCAGCCACCAAATCTCAGACAAACATTGGTGAGCAGTAGATTGTCCAATGAAGAGCTTAACATAGGAAATGGCACAAAACCTTGCAATAAAAATCGGTGTAAATTGTGTCAACACATCTGCAAAGAGGACACAGCCACGCACAACAAGAAGACCTATAACATCAGAGGATCATATTCTTGTACGTCATCCAATGTAGTCTACATGATACAATGTACTGCATGCGAGAGAGGCTGCTACATTGGAGAAACCAGCCAGAAATTACATATGAGGATGAATCTACACAGACATCCCATCATTAAGCACAATGAGGAGACTTACTGTACTCCAGTTGGACACCATTTCACCCAGAATAACCACTCCATGAAAAATCTCAAAATCAAAATACTCAAAGTTTGTTTTAAAAACACTAAGGAAAGAAAGACATTTGAAATTAAAATGATTATGTTCTTTAACAGTAATAAGTCAGGACTTAATGTCGACATTGAATTCTTATCTCATTATCAAAATTTCTTATAACCTCCAACATTCATGCTTGTAAATATATATGTGTGTTTATTGATTTGTATTTATTTTTTGTTCTCTGCCTTTATCCTGAGTTTGGTTACAGCCCTATGGTTCCTTAGATGTAAAACTATTTACGACCCCAATTTACTTACTCTGGTCTGCACCCCCACACACTTGCACAGCTGGCTGATCAAAACATTATTTGTTAATCCTGGAATTTTTTGCTGTATTTGTGAATCTATAATCAGTATTGACTCTGACTCGACAAAGAGAGGAACGCTCTCGAAAGCTTGTCATGAAACCTATGAATATGTTTGTCCAATAAAAAAGGTATCACTATATAATGCAATACTCTGATTATTCATCTATCTATATATATATATATATATATATATATATATCTATATATATATATGTATATATATTTACTGTATATATATATATATATATATATATATATATTTACTGTATATATATATATATATATATATATATATATATATATATATATATATATATATATATAAAAGTCAATAGTAAGACTGTTTATATTTCCAGGATGAAGGGAACAGACCTTGCAATTGGTTTATTTATTTTTTTACTTACTGCAAAAATCCAGGTTTCAGCTCTCTTGTCTCTCTGGAATTTGAGCAATGTAGACCAGCTCAGTGTAATTATTGCTCCTCTCTGGTGCTGCAGCTACAGCTCTGTGTAGTGAGCAAAAGAAAAAAAATACCCCTTAACAAATATATCTGTGCAGAGCATGGAATGCTTGAATCACATTAACAGGCCAGCGCAGGGAAAAACTGCTCTCAAACACTGTCTTCACCCTGTGTGCTTGGCTATTTGTTATTACTCATGCATCTGCCCGAGGAGGCAAGATACACTTTGTATGTAAACAGACTTAAAACTTTAGATTTTGCATCTGTTTTTAGTGTAATTAAAAAAATAGATAATTTTAACATGTAATCTTGCGCTCTTCCAGTGAGGTAAATGGTCCTTTAAGATATGAATTGCCAATAGTTTTTGAGATTTTATTAAGCTATTTGAAGTGACATGAAGCAGGAGAAACTCTGTTTGCCGAAGCTCCGTTAATTTCTGTAATGTGTATTGTGTTTTCCTTTTGGACATTTCTACCATATGTGTATTATGTCTGCCTTCTGTCTAAGGCCTCTCCAACAAGTATCTGAAGGATTCCAGTGTTTTTCTTTAAGGTAGATAGGTTTTACTGTACATCTTATTAGCAGTGAAAGGGTTGCAAGAACCAGTTTCTAAATGTGTTTGTGTTTAAGCGGAAGGAGGAGGGTGTGTGCAGAGGGGTGAAAAATATGCTTATCAGCCTGGCGTGAGAGTTTCCCCTAATGCTGATTAAATCCATTTGATTATTAATGACTTGTGGAATTTATAAGTGGTAGAGGGAGGGCTAGTTACTGAAATAACCCTAGGACACAGTCAGGAGTTATACAACATTGTTCTTAGGGAAGTTAGAACAAAGAAGATTTCTAGGTGTCATGTTATTTAAGGCCCATGTTGTCAATCACCTAAATTTAAAATATATTGGAAGTTGAATACAATTTCCAGCAAATAAATAAAGTATTAATTGTATAAACCTAAAGAAACATGGGAGTTGGATATTTATGGTATGCTCATAAACAAACAGCTTTAAATTCTCACCTATTATGTTATTTTGCTATTTATTTTGCTGTAATGGCAGGAGACATTTTGACCTTCTCCTAACATGATGGATGCCACAGATGCAAATAATATCTTTCCTCAGTTATGTCACCATTTTAATCGGTTACAATGCCTGTTTCTTATGGCCCTACAAGAACTTAGTAAATCTGATGCACTATTATATGGAGCATATAAACTGGGCTTTTCGGTCTTTAGAACATTTGGCCACTTATGTTATGTGTTTCATAAACGAGTTTGATATATATATATATATATATATATATATATATATATATATATATACATATATATATATATATATATATATGTATGTATATGTGTGTGCAAATATATATGTATATATATGTATATATATATATATATATATTTATTTTTATATATGTATATATTGTGACAGGGCCGGCCTTTGGCTACGGGTTGCTCCCATGATCTCCACATAAATCACTTTGTCCAAGTATACTTTTATCTTTGCTTTTGATGAAATTATATCAAATAAACAGTAGCTTATTGTCAGCATGAAAATAACAGCTAATTACACGGGCCTAGCTTATTTGCAGGAACACCCTGACTAGCCTTGGAATCGCTTCTTGGCCTGCAGGTAAAACGTCCAGTCTCTCTCTCCCAGCTTCTCAGCTGCAATGGATGTTCCTTCCTCTTGCAGCATTGTTGTAGTCACACAGACTGATCCTCTAGTGGCAGCTTCCCGTGCTGCTCTGGCACCCACACTGCAAGTCCAGCCAGGTCCAGATCAGGAGCTATGTCTCTCTCTCTCCCAGCTTCTCATCTTATCCCAGCTCTCAGAATCCAGCAGTCTGTAGTCCAAACAGTCTTCTTTACTGCCTCACTTCACAGCTCTCAGGATACAACAGCAGCAGTGCTGTCTAAGGTTCTTTATCACAGCTTCTCAAATAGACTGCAGCTCCACACAGGATCAGCCACCAAGCTCCTCTCTGTGGCTTGCTCTGGCTGCTAGCAGCTGCACCCAACCTGGGCCAGAGCCTAATCAGCCCTTCCCATCTCTGCTTTCCAGGCTTTAAAGTGAAGTTGCAGCTGGGTCAATTAAAAGTCCTCCAGGAGTTTAACTCCATCAGTCCTATATATATATATATATATATATATATATATATATATATATATATATATATATATATATATATATATATGTATATATATATATATATATATATATATATATATATATATATATTAAAATAGTAACAATGTATATATATATATATATATATATATATATATATATATATATATATATATATATATATATATTTATATATATATATATATTTTTTTTTTTATTTATACATTCTCAAAGAATATGTGTGTATGTAATTTTTTAAGGGTAAGTGATTTAGTGAATTATTTGGACTCTTTACCAGTATGGATCTGTATCTTGAATCTGACATTACAAATGAGCGTTGGTCTCTTCTTATATGTATTATTTTGTTTGTTGACTAATTTATATTTGATAATGGGCAACATGTTTTTTTTTTTAAAGCAATCATTTTATACCAAATTATTGTTACTGTGTACTTCCATTTTCTTTTCTGAGCTGACTGTTTGCTATTTTCTCAGGAGGCTGTGTCCTGGTAAACTAATGCATGTTCCATTAGTCCTGTTGAAAGCACTAGCTGGCACGTTTTCCTTGTGTAGGTAGAAGCTTTTTATGTATTTAAAGTCTCCTTCCACCTCAGGAAACTGATCAGCAGAAACAAAAGTGGTATATACCACTACAACAGCATAATTACTTGTAATAGGTGATAAACTTGTATTATTTTTAACATTCTAAGGGCCTCATTCAGTTGAGAAATTGAGAGCTTATGGGAGCCCAGAAATGTAGCCCATAAACTAATTTTCTATTCGATTGGCGTCTTTTAGTGAGCCACAAATGATCTATAGGTTACGGGCTGAAATTCCCTACGGTTGTTACAACTAGAACTTACAACCCATCTAAGCATTTGATCTTTCACGTCCGCAAAAGTTACGATCGCAAATCGCTATTCAATTGCTACAATTCCTCAAGCACCCAAATATTTTCACACCCATAAATGTCAAAATGTAAAAGAAAATCCTACGGGTACCAGATAGGACTCGCAAGGGGGTTTAACCCCTGTTCATAGCACTGTAAATGCAAATAAAAAAATCAATACTGCACTTTAAAAGACGGGGAAAGCGATGAAAGTCATTAGAATTAATTGCACAGCAATCTCAAGAGAGCAAATCTGCAAATCAAAATTATTTTTTTGTTATGTTTCATTTTGGTGTCATCTCAATCTTGAGAATCAATGACTTAATACATATCAGGCCACCCACATGGACTGAAACAGTATCGCCATTCATTTTTATTATTTTGGATATTGCCGAATTGCAAGTCAGATCGCATATCGGACTTCTAAACGCTAATTGATTGACGTGTAACCTCCATGTTTTATGTACTATTGGCTGTTTCTGAATGAGTAGTTACAGCCTTGCTTAATTGATCATGATCATGCTCTGAAATGCTACATACTATTGCATGGTTTACGGTTTCAGCTTTCAGCCCGTAACTTGTGGGCTTGTTCAATTGAATCAAGCTCGGCCTGTAGGACGCAATCTTGTAATTGAATGAGGCCCTAAGAATACTTTTTTCTTATTTTCGAATGTAGCTCTGGAAAACAATACATTTTAAATATGTGGCTAGAGTGGTCGTTAATAAATAAATAAATCTATATCTAGCTATCTATTCTTAAAACTATTCTGCAAAATGTAAATACATATATTCTGTAAATCTCATATACAGCTATAAATAAAACCTAACAGAAAACAATTAATAATTATTCAGAGCACATACAAATTCCTTTGCAGATGGAGGCTTGCAGTGTGTCACTTTGTAAGAGACCGCGGGCTGTTTCATCAAATAAAGGTTTAAACAGTTGACTGCAGTCCAGCCAGAGCACAGATGTATTAGCTGGGGCATCACACTGACACTTGCGCCATCCCTAAATATGAGTGAACATGAATCCAATTCAATGTTCTATATGACGCTGTATGGAAAGCTCAGCTGATAAGAACTATTGAGTGATAATATCTAGATATGTTCATGCCAGCAGGATGTGGGTTATCATTACTCATATCAGGACTTGAGGTCTTGCATCAGTGACAGCTGGTTTACTAATCCGGGAAGGAAAATGGAGCATGTTACATAAAAATAATACAACATATAGATATTTATACTCATCACGAAGATTAATCAATTGCCTTATTGAGGTTTGTGTTAAAATCAAGATAATATATACAGTGGAGGAGCTTGTAAAAAAATGTTTGCCCTGGGCCCCCCTGCTATCAATTCACTCAGTGTCCCTCTCAACATCCACCCCCACACAGCACCCAATCCCTCTCAGCACCCCCTCAAAGAACTCATCTGTCATGACCAAGAGACGAGGGGCCCCATAACCTCAATTCTCTCAGTGCTCAGCAATTCAATTCTGATCAGGTCATCATCCATGGAAAATCAGGAAAAATCATGTGGAGGCCAGAATGAAATACACACTGTGCTTATGCGTATTCAAACAGACAACTCTTTATTAGCAAGGACAATTTATATTTATGTCACGGTCACAAACAGCAAACCTACTCCCCAAGCTCTATTTTTCCTACCTCCATCAAGGACAAAAAAGAGTCTCTAATGACACCCGGCTCATATGAGCAATTTCTTTTCCTGTCCTTCTGTACTTGGCATGGGACATCTGCTAATCACATTTACCCCCTGACTCTGTCAACTTACTCTAAATTGTTAGGCCTTTTGATCTCCAGTTGCTGCCTAGGATGATATAATTGATATGCCTGTGTCATGTTAGTCTTTCCTCTGGCAGGGAGGAGGGTCAAATTGCTGGTGGTGATATTGCGCATCTCCCCCCTACCTTCCTGTATAGGGCCATCCCTTAATCTGCTGGAACCTTTCTCCCTCACAATCAGGTAACCCCATAACTGGACCCTTCTTTCCCCAGAGACCCCGGAATACACTTTATTAAGCACCCTGGGGAAAATGCCGCATTTCTATACTAAAAATGCCTGGTTACCACCTTTACATCAATTAAATGTGCATGGTTATATAATAATTGCCAGTTAAGGCCACACGTACTGCCTTGTATAATACACAAACATATTGTTAATCCCAAAAGTCTACTGGTGGGCCCTTCTGGGCATAACACCATTGCCCTGTACTTTGCTGTCAGCCACACTACCGCCCCTTGAAGCTTCAGCAGAAATGCTTTTTTTTAAATAGGCACTCACATATTTTTGGCCGAGGAGTCGCGGCAAAGGAGGCCTGGGGTCCCAGGGGGGCACCCTACATTATAGAAAAAAAATGGAATGCAAATAAAATAAAAAATTACCCAGCACTGACTAACCTGTACCACTGGTAGCTCCACCCCTGAATATATAGGTAGAGACTATCAGCTCTACCCGCGAATGACCTGAAGGTTACATGCGGAAAAACCCTTCGGGTTGTTGAAATCTAAACTCCGTTGCCATAAATCCTTTGATCTGTCAAGCCCGTAACTATTACGAAAATCGCTATTAAAATGTTATTAATCCACTGCCGTTCAAACCTGTGCCCTGCAAATGGAGCCACAAAGCCAACGAGTACTAGAGATGACCCGCAAGGGGGTTAAAGTCATATTTGTAGCACTGTAAATGCAAATATCAACACACTACTGTATCTATACAGTATCTCACAAAAGTGAGTATACCCCTCACATTTTTGTAAATATTTTATTATATATTTTCATGTGACAAAACTGAAGAGATTACACTCTGCTGCAATGTAAAGTAGTGAGTGTACAGCCTGTATAAAAGTGTACATTTGCTGTCCCCTCAAAATAACTCAACACACAGCCAATAATGTCTAAACCATTGGCAACAAAAGTGAGTACACCCCTAGGTGGAAATGTCTAAATTGGTCCCAAAGTGTTAATATTGTTTGGCCACCATTATTTTCCAGCACTGCCTTAACCCTCATGGGCATGGGAGCTCACTAGAACTTCACAGGTTGCCACTGGAGTCCTCTTCCACTCCTCCATGATGACATCACGGAGCTGGGGGATGTTAGAGACCTTGCACTGCCCCACCTTCCATTTGAGGATGCCCCACAGATGCTCAATAGGGTTTAGGCCTGGAGACATGCTTGGCCAGTCCATCACCTTTGCTTTTAGCTTATTTTGCAAGCATTGGTTGTCTTGGAGGTGTGTTTGGGGTTGTTATTATGTTGGAATACTGCCCTGCGCCACAGTCTCCAAAGGGAGGAGATCATGCTCTGCTTCAGTATGTCACAGTACATGTTGGCATTCATGGTTCCCTCAATGAACCGTAGCTCCCCAGTGCTATGAAATGTGGGTCATTTCTAAGTTGTCTGATCTGTGGACCATTGGAAATTCCTGCCTCCAGTTTTTCCATGGTACGTCCAGGTAATTTATGTGCTATGTATTCATTGCACGAACCTTCTTTATTCAAAGCCTTCATCATTTTCACCAGGCCCGGCATATATGTAGTGGTGACAGTATGATTCTATCTTGTGTTAACAAAGGTTCATTGATTATATTTTGTCCTGCAACCAACATATTGTCCCTCGAATGCCAATGTTTTCTTGCCCAATGTTTATGATTGGCTCTACTATCCCATATCTATATCTAAGAAACTAGAACTGATGCTGTCTATAAAATATGGTTCTGAAAGATGTGCTGAGGATCAACTCATGAGTTGGATGAGAAATTTAGGTTGGGTTGGAGTGGGAATAGGAAAATAGGGAAGGTGGGGAGAAAGCGCACCACCACCTCCTAGAGCAGATCAGTTTTATTTTAAATTGTTGGATAAAAGAAATATGACAAGATAAAACAGATGAAATGGACACTCACATGTGCCAGCCTCATGCAATGAGGTGGTTCTATAGCAGATATAATGAATCACCAGGAGGTCTTCTAATAGTTCTTGCTTCTCCGTATATAGCGGGGATGCTTCTTCTAGGTACTCTCATATAGGTAGTCAATATCCATGTACTAGAGTAGGCAATTATAACTAGGGGCAGTGTCCAAACACAAAGACAACACAGGCATATGGGGTCATTGATTAAACCCTTTTCTCTTATAAACATATAACAAGGGTTAATAAACCCAAGTACTATTGTTAGTTCAAGAATCTGTATATAAGGAACAAACTTCTCTAGTTTTTGCACCACTCTATTTGTCTGAGTGTGCACTTTTATTTGCACCAAACAGTGCTGTACAATATTATAACATAAAATATAAAATGTCTATATAATAGTCACTAAAATCAAATGCGTTTCACCCTCATAACGGCTTTCTCAATTATATAATAGTGCGTGCAATAATGCAACAAACATAGATCTGGATTGGCTTCACGTTTTGAAGTTCTTCCACAGTTGAAGATGTATTAAGTGATAAAATTGGGGTAATTGAGTATAACATAAATGGTCAAATAAATTACTTTGCTGATCTGTATATTTTTGTAGCAAGCTCAGTGGTTACTGTCGTACGTGACAACAGAGATTCCACAGAAGTTTACAGAGCTGCTTTAGCCTGAATGTACCATATCTACTTGAGCTATATCCAGTAGAGGGAAATGCAGTATTTTCCAAGATGGCACATGCAACTGGTGAGATAAAATTTACTACATCTGCACCTTTGACTCTAATTAAATGAGTGTATGAAAGTTAATTCTTTATCCACACTGAGTGGATACTGCCAGACCATAATAAATTGTTTCTGTCAGGCATTTCATGATAGATATCTTTGTGTATTTGATTATGTTGTTTATAAACAATGGTGTCCAAATGGTGAGGTCTAATGAGTTACCACTGATGGATGGTCCAAATCAATCTTATCATAATTAGTACAACTGGTGATGTGCTTCCTATTTATAGTCATCTTTATTCATTTTCATCAGAAGGCTTGATGACAACAAACTGGACGACTATAGATTGATACTCACTTTCCCAATTTCATTTTGCAAGATTGTATTTGGACATTGTTCACAGTAGGCTAAAATTAAAAAAAATACAGTCACTTGTATCTACCATCTGTTTAGTAGTGGCTGGCATACCAGTTTAGGAAATGTCTATGCCATGCAACGCGCTGTACTTCATTCTGTTGACACTGATGACTGTATTTCTCAACTAAAATGATAACTGAAAATCTGATAGACAATCATTATTTTTTCTGGAAGTTTGAAATTACCTACAGGTAATCTACCCACAGGAATGGAATAGCAAAATGTAGATCTGCCAACTAGTCTCAGTTTTAAGATATATAACACAGGTGCACAGATAAATATCTGTAGCTCAGTCATTTTAATATCCTGAGATCTTGGATTGTTGGTGGGACTTGAAAGGCTATGTGCGTTTCATGGATTATGAAGAATCAGTAGTGTATGAAAACATTTTTTTCATGAGAAAATCACAAAAAACATTCATAATTTGTTTTTGCCATACACAGACAGCTATAACATTGTTTCAGTGACTGTAAAGTCAGTTTTCAGTAAAGCATCATGGGATGTGTAGTCTTTTTTTTCCACATCACAAGGAAGCAAGGAGTAGCTCAGATATTGCTATTTGGATTTCAGCATTATGCTGCTGTTGGCTTGAAGGTTAGTATAGGGTTAAACAAATGTACCCAAATGCTGTGTTTCTATTTGTAGGTACTGGATGCCTATGTCAACATCTATTAGGGTGTGGAAACCATTTTTTGTAAATAAAATAAATCTGCATGTGTATAGAATGTAACCTTAATGGAACTCTTTTGGCATTTTGTTTTCATTGTATATATATATATATATATATATATATATATATATATATATAGGGTGCCATGTTTAACAGCTGAGACTAACATATCACCTAACATGTCAAAGAGCCAAAGAGAAGAACTCATAAAATGGAGCACTGTTTGGTAGTGTTACTGCTATTGTGTATGTGTAAACTTAGTTTTAGAGACATACCAAGTAATAAATGTACAATGCTCCATCCAGACATACATTATGTAGAACTGAAACTCCAGGATTCTATCTTTCTCCTAGAAAATAGAGAAAATAAGATGAGAAACCAAAGATAAGTGTGACCTTGTCAGGGCTGGAAACATGGCCCCCTATTCACTTGAGCAATTGTTTATTAGAGCCTGAAATGTAGCCTGTAAACTAATTTGCTAATCGATTGGCGTCTTTTAGCAACCCGCAAGTGATCTGCTGGTTACAGGGTGAAATTCCCTGCGGTTGTAAAATTCTGTTATCATCGCAAATTGTTATTCAATTGCTACTATTCTTTAAGCCCGCAGATATTCTACCGCTCATAAATAGCCAAGGTAGAAGAAAATCCTACTTGCAAGGGGGTTAAACACCTGATTGTAGCACTGTAAATGCAAATAAAACATCAATACTGCTACTTACAACTGCATGGTAGTTGCGGGCTTGTTCAATTCAATAGCTCTGTAATTGTAGCAATTAAGTAGGGGCCATAGTCTTGTTTTAAAATGATGATTTTCCTTTTGAATGTGTGTATGGCTAGGATTGACAGGGCGATTTACCCAAAAAGAGGGACTGTCCTTCCAAAAGAGGAACAGTTGGGAGGTATGGATTAGTTAAAGTGATCTAGCTTTAAGAGGACTGAAAAAATGCTAGAATAATATAAAGTAGGAGTACGTAAACTGGAGGGCAGCCCCCTGAATACTAGCATAAATGGTTTAACCATAGGACCCTGAAATGATCCTGAAAATGTAAGTATATATACAAAAAAAAAAAGAAGAATCAGAGAAAATTTGCAAGAAAGAACAAAGAGGATCATAAGCAAGATAAGTATTCTGGATCAGATTTAATTTTGGGGGGAGGAGTACAGATACTGCTCAAGTAGGGCCCAACTGTATTCATAAATAGAAAGGAGTGCTCCATCCAGTTTGCTCACAGAACACTAGATTAATTTGAAAACTAAAAACAAAAATAATATGTTGAAGGATTACGACTAATCTAAAAAAAAAACATCAAGAATAAAAGAAAATCAGAGGTGATCAATCTGAGAACAAACTAACCTTAATAGGTAAGTTCTATGGACATGATAACCCCTTCAGAGGCCAGCCTCTTTTAGCTCACTTGTACCTTTCACAGGGAGAAATATCCTGTAGTATATCAGACTGGTGACCCAGCCCCGAAATACCAGGCAATTCTACCCTGAACAGAAGAAACAAAAAAAAAAAAAAAAAGTACCATTTGGCCTTGATTGGACCTGGTCAGTAGGGTGTAGCTGAACTCTTTAAGGAACAGTCAGCAAGGGGCCCACACCTTTAGCTCTGTATCTCTCTCATGGACACTTCGCCCCAAGGGCCAACTGAATAAACAAAAAGCAAAATCAGAATTGCTCAACCCAAGACTTAATTAACCTTTATTGTGTATTTCTATAAGCAGCCTCTATCTGTGCTTTAGGTAGTTCAGCTACACCCCACTGGTGAGGCTCTATCAGGGCCAAAATGTACAGCTGGGCTTTGCTGTTTCTCCTGTTCAGAGTAGAATTGCCTGGTATTTCGGGGCTGGGTCACTCTAGTGAGTGGGATCAAACAGGATATGTCTCCCAGTGAAGAGCACACATGGCTAAAAGAGGTTGCTCTCAGAGTGGGTTATCATGTCCATAGAACTAACCTATTACGGTTAGTTTGTTCTCAGACTGAGCCCCTCTTTTTTTGTTTTTGGTTAATATACATATGATTATCTATTATTTTTTTTTTAGTACTATTTGTTTGACTTATTGAAGTGTTAAAAGTCTGGAGTTTAAGGAGTTACAAGCAAAGAGGAAACATTTACAATCATCAGAAATTCCTGCGGTGCCTTAGTGCTGTTACAGCTATGCATAGAATTAACAGAGCTAAACACAACAAATAGGCTGTAATGAGCTGTGCAGTTTTAGATTTCAATCAGATAGTGAGGCACTTAAGGCTTGAAGATTGCAACCTGATATATGCAGTGTTTTATGTTCACTGCAGTCGTAGGGATGAAAGGGTTATTGCAAAGTTTGTCCAACAAACGTGTGCAGTTGTACCCTGAAACCATCATGAATTTTAATTTTCTGCATCGATTGAATGCAGCAGGAACAACAATTAAAGATGTATGAGGGTTTCACGTGGTAACAAATATCTTGCACATCATGACTATTAACTCCTTAATGGGGCTATTGGTGATATGTTGTTAGGAGTGGTATGCACCTATTCTTACAAATACACTGATTCTCAAAGTGTTTCAGGACCCTGGACAGGGAATTAGACCTGGGGCATGAGTCAGAGGTTCTTTCTGTGCATGATAACTAAAGGCATGTAATATTAATATTTATACTGTGAAATGTTAAAACCAGATATATAAAATATTCCCTATTTTCCATGATATTTGTTGGCGCTTAGTAAAATTGCATACTAACCACAACTGTATTAAAGGGATATAGTATTTTTCTTGATTTTACTAAGTATATAATTAATTTATTTTAATCAGGAGTGCTTATCCTCTGTTTTTACAGACTAAACTTAAACAAATATTGCCTGCTTAGGTTCATAAAAACAGACTCTGCAGTACTTACTGTGCAGTGTCTCATACTAACCAATCAGTGACCATCTCCAGCAACATGCTGCTGAGACCTGGCCCAATATGCTAGGACACTATACTGCACATCCAGCCCTGCAAAGTCTTTGTCTGCATATGTTGCTGTGGATAGATCCCCCCCCCCCCCCCCGCCAATATTAAATGAATATGGGACACAAAAAATGCAAAATTAAACATAATTATGCCTTACCACTAGCCAGTGCTGTATGTCTTTCCCATGAAAGTTTTGACCCATAAGTTATATTTTTTATATATATATATATATATATATATATACATACATACATTATAAGTTGCCATATAGACATACATTCTTGTCCTGGGAGCAGAGATGAATTATCCCCCCCCCCCCCCCCCACCACAGATTTTTTTGGGTTCCTATGCCCATGCATACAGAAATAATTTGTTTGATTTTAGGCAGTAAAAACAGATCTTATAAGCACTACCTTAATAAAATAAAGTACATAAAAGCACGTAGGTACACAGGGATATTATATACCTAGTAAAAAACAGAAAAAATCCAAATTCTTTAAGCTCTTTCTAAAAGGTAGTTGTTATTATCAAGTTTAGTTATTCAAAAGATAAACTTTGACCACAATACATGTTAAAGGGGCATGTCATACAACAATGTCACTGTCAACAGAGCACTGAAAACTAAGTGGAAAAAAATATGTTTAAAAATGTCGCGTATTTCAGTGCTTTTTAAGAGTTTTTTAAGAGTTGCCTTGTTGCTTTTCCTTCAGCTTCCTTCACGCAAGAGGTTCTGCAAGGACCACAAATCACAAGCACCCTGCAATGATTATAAATTCCCTTGAAACAATGGACGAGTTTCAGCTTATTCCTTTGGATTCTTTAAACATTCTAATCTCAAAGTGGAAATGTGAAATGTTATTATTGCAGTGAAAAAATGTATATAAGCATTTAGAGGAAGCTTTTAATCGATGGTTATCTCAGGACCTGTAAGAACAGCCTCATAAACTCAATTACTCCTGTGGTACAAGTAAAGTGTGACCACTCAATATAGACAGTTTAAATGCTATAATGCTAACAGAACAGCATTTGAAAATAACTTTAAAATGATTCTGATGTTCTGAATTATGGCACAGAACAGTTTTAAAGGGCTACTCAATGTGGCACAATTGGACAAAACCTCCTAAAAGCATGTTGAAATACTTTTCTAAATGTTGACATACATGCATTTTTCACTGAGTATTCAAATATAATAAAATCTCTGATTTATTACATTTCTAATTGACTTACTTACAGTAATTTACTTACTGTAGAAAAATCATGTTTCTGCTATCTTGCCTTTCTAGAACTTCATAGTGATGTAGACTAGCTTAGGGGAATTGTTGCTCTGCTCATCAGCTCCATGTAGTGAGTAAAAGAAAAATAAAATAACCCTTCACAAATCTATCTGTGCAGGCATGGAATACTGGAGTCAACTAAACAGGTAAGCTATGGGCTAACTGGTCAGTGTAGTCCTGAGTCCAGGGGAAAACTATGCTATCAATCACTGTCAACCCTACAGACGATCACCATCACTGCATGCTCCTCAGCTATCTGTTATTACTCATGCAAAAGCAAGTAGGCAGGATATATTTACTTAAAACTTTAGATTTGGCTGTTTTTAGTTTAATTAAACAAATAGATCATTTTAACATTCAATCGTGTGCTCTTTCACACCATGAAGAGCACTTACAGTGAAGTTAATGGCCCTTTAACAATTTCAGTGTTTCTCTAAATATCTTTAAAGCACAAAACATCCTTAAAGAGAGAACGCACTTTACTTAGTAAATATAGCCCTTTGAAATCGACTATACCTACACGAATGGGAATACACAGAAGGCAACAATGTAAGGCTCCATCTGCATATACACCCCCTTCCAAGCTTTCCATTTGTATACAGAACATCCACTGCCAAACACACATGCGTCCATGCCAGCCCATCTATTTGTGCAGAGAAGACAGCCCTCCATTAAACTAGAGTGCAGATCGTTCAGCAATCATTCAAGTTTCACTTCCAGATATCATATGTACATATCCCTAGGACAGAGGGGGATGTAAAGAGCTCTGCCAGTGTTTTATCAGTTCCTGCAGAGCATCATGCATTGGAGGAAACATTCTCTCAGTAGCTGCCAGTAATATCCAGGATCTGCATATGTATAGAGGGATTGTAAAGACAGCATGTACCATACTGTACAAACACATCTCGATCTTGCAAATAATCCCATTCATGCCCATACAACACACACATTGCTTTAGATTTACATCATACGGCACATGTCTGCTGGAAGTGAAGTGGTTAGACTGACCCAGTGGTGACTTATTTCCAACAGCACGTTTTTATTAAGTGTCACTTAATGAATAATTCACAGCTCTGTTTACTCTGGCGATCATCACTGCAAACTCATCGGGTAATGATGTGCAAGATTGAATTCTTTTCCAACTCAAGATGCTGAGCGGTACAGTTTCCCTAACACTGCAGAAAAGGTCTCTCACTCTGAATGGAGAAAGGTAAAACACATCAGTCACCTCTCAGTCTCAAGTAACAGACCAGGTTTAAAAAATGACCCTGCATGAACATCGATGTGCCTGTTTAAATAACTGTGCACCTGAACCTCATACTATATACTCGGACAAACATGCACTTACAAGAGCACATAAGCCTGACTTGATAATGGGTAAATGTTTTTACAAGATTTAAAAAAAAATACACAGCATTTAATATGTAACTCCTTTAATATTTTTAGCATTTATGATAGCAGACATGTGCTTTTGTTCCTAAAAGGAATAGACACCTGGAACAAATGGAAGGAACCCTGGATTCAAATAACATCTCTATACCGTTCTTTTGAAAGACCGCCTCTATGAATATCTATAATATTGGTATATAATGAGTTAACTTGTAATTGCTTTGCAAAAACAACTATTATGGAATATTTATTGCACTAGAATGTTTCAGTTATGTAACTAAACTTATCTTGCATTTGTTATTTACTCTCTTTGTTAAGAATCTCAAGGTAAAATGTTTATGATTAACCAGCTGCTTGCATCTTAAAGAAATGTAACCCATCACAAGGTCTGTTCCTTTCATCCTGGAAATATAAGCAGTCTTACCATTGACTTGAAAGGGGCACATCCCTGCAACCTGATTTGCTGTGATAATGCAAAAGTAAGTGGGCAGCCTGCTATACATGTAAACACAGATTTTATTTGATTTGATTTCTCAGTGAAAAATGCACACATTTCAAACTTTTGAAAAGTATTTCAACATGCTTTTAGGAGGTTTTGTCCAAATTGTGCTGAATTAAGTAGTCTTTTAAAACTGGTCTATGCCATAATGTAGAACAATCAGAACAACATTTGAAAAGAACTTCAAATTATTCTGTTAGCATTATAGAATTTAAACTGTTTATATTGAGTGGTCAAATTTGACTTGTACCACAGGAGTAATTGAGCTTATGAGTAAGTTCTTACAGGTCCTGAGAGAACCATAAATTAAAAGCTTCCTCAAAATGCATATATATATTTTTCACAGCAATAATATCATTTCACATTTTCACTTTGAAATTAGAATGTCTAAAGAATCCATAGGAATAAGCTGAAACTTGTCCATTGTTCAAGGGAATTTATTATTATTGCAGGGTGCTTGTGGTTTGTGGTCCTTGCAGAACCTCTTGCCTCGAAGGAAGCTGAAGGAAGAGCAACAAGGCAGTTAACTGGGTGATATAAAAACTCTTCTAAAACACTGAAACATTCATCATTTTTAAACATATTTTTTTCCACTTGTTTTTTAGTGCTCTGTTGAAATAAAGTGACATTGTTGTATGACATGCCCCTTTGTTTATTCTGCAAGACATCTGGGGTGTTTGCAATTTTGCACATACACCAAAACGATGTAATGAATGGGTGAGATTATTGTTTATAAAATGCCAAGCCTTGCATGTAATAAATTAGATATTTTGATTCTACCCTTTTGGATGTGATCACTTTGTCTCCAGAGTACTCGAATCCGAACAAGAGAGGTGTGGCAAGGAAGAATGGTTGAAAAGGTCCTCTTGGAGTCGCGCTCATCCCTGGCAGTGTGTTTCCTGTCCTAAAACATAAAGACTAAATAGAAGAGCATGTCCCAGTAGGATAACTTTCCAGACAACCAAGATGGAAGACACCATGACAGAAACAAAAGAATGCTTAAGTTTTTCTGTAAAACAATTGTATACTCATGGCTAACACAGCTGTCTAATGTTGTTAGTTTGTAACATACTTCACAAACATATGCCTGTTTCCTAAGCTTGATAAAGGGCAAATTATTTCAGAAAATAAAAAAAGTAAATACAACCTTTAATGTATTAACTATTATGTGAAAGTATTTTCTTTTACTCTGAGCAGTGAATACCTGAATCAATCTGCAGAGCTGTTTTCACATAAGGTCTTTTAAAATAATAAGATGTTCACGGTCTTGTTGAAAGCACTCTGAATACATATTGTGACATTTCAATTGTACAAGCTGAAAACTTGTATGCATACAAAGTCTCTTCTGGCTTACAGAAGCAGATCAGCATTAAATAAATTATAGTTCTTATCACAGCATAACTACAAGTATTAGTTAATAAATGAAAGTTTGTTTTTTAACTTTCTATCAATTTCAGTATTTACTAAGGTTCAGTTATTCAAATGAGCCCAGTAATGTGTTGTGATGGCCAAGTAGGTCTCCACATACTAACACCCTCACTTTCCTACACAGCTCCTTCAGGTACTTCTGTTGAGACCCTGTCAGATGGCAGTAGCTTCCTTTGGCCAAACAGGAGTGTGTCTTCCGCTGTTAAAATCTGAACAAGTGCACAATCTTGGGGTTATTCTAGATTGTGGTCTAACTAAAATAACTAGTGTCAGCTTAGATCAAATCCTCATTTTTACATCTAAAGATCATAGCCAGGATAAGGCACTTGATAGACTCTGAAGGCCTCCCTACTTGGGTTCATGTCTTTATATCATCCCAACTGGGCTACTGCAACTGCCTTTATCTAGGACTGTCTGTCATGATCTGCTACTTCAATTGCACTTGGTAAGAACCTGGTTCAAACCTATCCAGCAGAATTGTGTGGTCCTTGTACACCTCTGATAGAAGAAGATGGACCAAACACCAGTACCAAGCCCTGGAGCTTGCTTCAGCAGACCAGAATATCAGGAACACCATATAATCCCCTAGAATTAGGATTAATTCATAAAATGACACTTACACCTTGTTTATGTAAATCACATTTTATACAATTTTCTGGAACACAGGCTGGCCAATCACAGTAAGCCCCGTACCTAAATAATAGGCTGCCCCCTGCTTACTGGTAAATTCTGTATATCTGATGAGCTCAGGTCTTTCATTTCAACCCAGTGATTATATTTAGGTGGGGCTGAGTGAGTTATCACCAGACAACCACGCTGTAACACAATCAACATACATACAATACAAAAATAATTTTAAAAACTAAAAATATGCATAACCATAGTAATAAATACATAACTATAACCATAAACAGGGTCAATTCTTGTCAGTCCCGGTCCATGCCATGGTATAAAACAATCCAGTCAGGCCCCAGGAATGACACTGTTAAATAAAGACCTACCTTGCTTACAGTTGGTGCAGAATGCTTCTGCAAGGTTATTAACAAACAATTGTCATTCCTGCCGCATAACACCTGCCCTCTTTATCCTTTATCCCTGAGAAACCCAGCAAACATTTTAGGTTTGTCCTGTTGACAGTCAAAGCTCTACATGTAAAAGGTCTCAGCTATCTGAAGGAGCTCCTCATTCCTTACGTTTCAACTTGTGCTCTGAGAGCTGCAGTTGAAAATCTATTTTCCATCTCCAGAATCTCTTCACAGACCTCTGGGTCTCAAGTTTTTCGTCCTTCTCCTAAGGACTTTTTTCTTCTGGGGGAAAAGCGCTATATAAATTTACTACTACTATTATTTAGCTTTGACTCTGTTAACATTCCCAGCAGTCAGCCTCCTGCTTCTTATACAAAGAACCCTCCCATTTTCTGATTAGCTGATTTGAGATATCAGAAAATGTAGCTTCCTTAGATTATTTAATTAGGAAGTATAAACTAGACAGTAAGGACTGGCTGGATTAAGTGAAGCTAAATGTACATCTAAAAGCTCTTTATAGAACTGCGAATTGTAGAGAAAATGTAACCCCCTTTGAAGAGTTGATTAATTCTAATCAGTGTAAAAAATTAACCTATAATGCCACACTATTATTAAAAATAAGGGAGAGGAGAACAAAACTATAAATATGAAGTGGTGGGAAAAAAGATCTGAATAGCTCTTATGATATTAAAACATGGTCAAAAGCATTTAGAACAACTAACAAGTTTCTCAAAAATTTATCTTTTAGAGAAATATATTTTAAGTTAATTAATCGGTGGTATTGTCGCAGGAAAATTAGGACTCCAAAATTGCTGGAGGAAGTGTGGTCAAAAAGGCTCAATAAAGCATATCTGGTGGGATTGTCCTCAGATTTAATTTTTTTGGAAAGGATGCTTTGATTATATCTCAGAGATTGTGGGGAAAAACATTACCAACTCCCCTCAGGGGGCCATTTTACTTATTTTTCCTTCTGATATAAAATCTGAAGCTAATGAAAGCTAAATGGCTTATTGCCTCATATTGGAAGACTGAGAAAAGCCCTATTGAAAAGAAATAGAACTAATGTTGACTAGAAATAGAGCATTTGAAAAAAGATTTTGTAAATACATACTTGTTATATAAAGACACAATCAAATGGAATATTTGGGACAGATATGTGATTTTGAAACATATAAAATAATTATTGCTTAAATTTGGTTTGAGCATTCTCCCATCCTCTTATTAAAAGAAGAGACTTGGAGAATGAGGAGTACCCCCCCCCTCCCTTTTTTTTTCTCCCTTTCTTTGTTTTTTTCTCTCAATGATTTGTTGGTGGTTGGCTAAATATTCTATTTGAAGAATTTAATAATTTAATAAAGAAGAGTAAAGAGTAGGAATTTAAATAAATGGAAAGGGATAAGATGTTGATAGGGATAAAATTGTGAAAATTTGCTGTCTTTTTGTATGAAATCGTGATAATCTGAATTAACAGAGAATTGGATGTATTAAAGAGTACAAGTGTTTTTTAAAGTATATATGTATGTAAATATAATGTATTTTTTATGTATGTCTGTCTATTTGAAAAAAAAAAAAAGAAAACATCAGGTGCTCTCTTTACTGTCTATACTTGATAAAAAAAAAAATCTTGAGAAGGAGATGCTGCAAAAGCACTTTCCCTAACAATGACAAACTTTTCTGATGTGACTTCAGTGTACATTTAAGCAACAAATAAAATGTTTTCTAAGAGACAAAAAGAAAGAAAAAAAAGAAAACAGAATCCAATATCCTCCTCTCCTGATTGGCTGAAAAGGATTGACAGTATTCCTCAGGAAGCTTACTCATTCACCTATAGGAGCTCCTGTTTATTTTACATTTTGAATACTTTTCACAGAGGCGGTTGTTTTTTGAATGGCCCGTTTCTAAGGGCTGAAAATAGGAATCCATGGCATAGCTGACAATTTTGGAATAAGGGTTGTAAATATTTTTAAATGTTTTTTGTTTAATACAGAAAGCTTATTTTAGATTAGATTATTAGATATCATTATGTTGCAGTGATAGCTACCATGATAGCTTACATTTTTGTTTCTGCTGACTTGTCTCTACAAGTAGGAGGAGACCTTCCAGGCAGATTAGTTGAATGTAATAATCCAGGGGGAATAAACAAAATCTCTTTCGTTTAAAAGGCCCAAACCTGAAGTAATACAACAGCTCAATCAAACAACTCAAAAGAGGCCATGGCTGTCAGTCATAAAGGGAAACCCATTAATAATTTAGGGTTATATTTTCTAACTCTCTAAACACATTTATCCATTATAAAGTCTAATTCTGGGTAGGTGATAAATATGTCCCTAGAGAAGTTGTTTAAAGTAGACGTTCCACCTAAACACAAGCTGCCCCTACAACTCAGAGTACACATAAGAGATGTTGCTTTAGCACTTGCCTTTTATTGCAAGGAGTGATTTTAAAGGACCAATGTAGTGCATTTACAATATATGTGTTTGTGGGCATAGACTATTAAAATCTGTATTGAGTTTAAAATTAAAAAAGTTACCATTTTTTCTTAGCTTCTAGAAGTAGACGTTCATCTAAACACAAGATGCCCCTACATTAAGGAGTACACAGATGCTGCTATTGCAGTTGCTTTTTATTTCAAGGGGTGATTTTAAACAGCTCCTGTAGTTTGTTTACAAGTAAATTAAAGCTCATATTAAAAAAGTTAAAAAAATGTGTCAGCTTTTAAACTGTCAGTTTTCCCCTCAAGTTAAGTAATGTGTCTCCTCCCCCTGTTTCTAACAGGGCTGTGGCCAGCTCTTCCTGTAGGCTGGTGTAAAATTAAAGTCAGATCAGTGTAGGTTCTGCTTCTAACTGAGCATGCTCATAAAAGTGCATTGGAGCTCTGATGTACTATTAATGGAAGGTGCCTATGGGGAAGCTGCAAGAATGTGGCAATAGAGCTATTACCAATCTGTGTAGGAAGTGGAGATTGAGCTAATAATGTCATAGGGCAGGGGCAGTAACATCAGCCCATCATGCTTCCAAGCTACACAGGAAGAGCTGGCCACACCCCTGATAGACACAGGTAGGAGGAAATAATTTTATTTATTTTAAACTGCATACTGTTTTAAATAGCCTATGCCCAACACATGAGCTTTAATTGTAAATGCATTACATTGTTCCTTTACTATAAAATAAACTTGTGTTTAAATAGAACTTGCACTTCAACCCAAATTACTTTGGTATCAAGTAGTTAAGCAAATTTAGTGGCTGATAAGTTCCTTATTTTCGATTATATATTTCACTGTCCTCTTACATTACTGATGAAACCATTAATGATATTGAAAGGGATACTAACAAATGATTATATTCAGAATATATGTTGTGAATCATAACATGTTAGTGACATTTATGTTATTTGTTAAGATTGTATGGATTATAGTTTATGCCTCTTAGCACCATTCTTATAGCACCAACAGGGAAAGAACCTTTTGACCCATCCCATGTTCACACAAGATCATGGTTTCCTATGTGCTCATCAATCCCGACTGCAGAGCTTCTGCAGTCTTCTTGTTCGACAACTGTTTAACTAACTAACATGGTATATGCTTTGTTTCTAAACTAATGTTTTTTCAATTTGCATGCATATTATTTGGAAATTTCCAAGCGTTAGCAGACATTAGGGCAGGTTTCGAAGGTTAATTTCTCAACAGCAAACCCACAGGTCATGTTTTCTGGGAAACACATAGCTAAGCTGATTTTATAGCTAGGTTAATTGGTTTTATGTGCTAGAGAGAGAAACTGTGGATTATTAATGGCTTTTGAGGATGTTAAAGATTTATGGGGCATATTCTTGTAGGTGGGAAAATTGTATTTTCATGTATTACAGACTGAACTGTCCTGAGAGTGCAAGCCTCAGTTCATAGAGGCCTTTACTGAAAATAAGCTTTACAAAACCAACACCCCAAACAGTACCCCGTTAACAGCTTCTCATAATTAAAGCATGATTGACTTTACTTGCAAAACCACAACTTTTATTATCCTAATAAATCAGGCAATCTATAAATTGTGTAAATACTTTTCTGATTATTGCCTGCTACGCGGAGAGGAATTACCTATACTTACAAAGCTCACTACATTATCTATTGGCCAAGCTTGGTACTCCACCTTGCCATTGCATGTAAAAACAACAGTTCATAGACTCAACAGCACCATCTATTGCTATTGAACCGCATTAACAAGCCCAACAGTGCCATCTATTGGCAGAGAGTGGAAAGTCATGCTATCAAGACCCAACAGTGACATCTATTGGCCAGAATAGACATTTCAACATATTTTAGCAATTCTATCGACACAAGTGGGTTCACATTTTTCTCTGGTTCATCTTTTGGCCAAACAAGGAATAAAAGATAACCAAGAACAGTGAGCTTAAATATAGCAACATAGTCAATCAAACAATTAGAGATAAGCTCAACCACTATGAACTTTTATCCCTGAGGTTTGTGGCACACAATAAAGTGCCTGGAACATAAATCACAAGCGGTTTACAACTAAACCTTAACCTCCTCAAATTTCTTGAGTGAATTTACAGCAAACCCTAACATGTAAAAGCCACAACCCTCCCCTCCCCCTAAATAGGGACATTCCCATAAGCAGAGTGGCATGGAAGTAAAATAAAACTGAAATTCTGAGTACATGATGGTCATAGGAGATGGCAGGTGTATCAACAAGGCATAACACCAAAGATATCCAACCATATTGCACGCCAAGGAATACTCTACAAGACTCTCAAAAAGCTCATACACCAACAAAACATACATCTAAGCTAAATATGGAGTCCGCTCCAAGTACAAAGGCGGACATACAAGGCCTGGAAGACTTGATATCTTCCTTTAGAACTGAAAATAAATCAGAAATTCAAAAAGATGCATCAGATTTATCTACAGAGATTTAAGCAGTGGAATCCAAAACCACAGCATTAGAAGATAACTACAACAACCTTCTACAAGCACATACACCACTATAGGAAGAAGTAGCTCTATTGAGAGAGGAACAATATCATCAAAAGTCCACCCAAGAAGATCTAGAGAATAGATTGAGGAGACAAAATGTCCACATAAGGAACCTCCCTGAATCAGTGTGAGACCTTCCGCAATACCTGATAGAACTATGCAAATATCTCCGGCCGTATATGGGAGCAGAGATATTTTAAAAAGACATAATCCACAGAGCACCTATGGATGCTCATCTGATTCTCCACTAAAGATCAATTTATGAGAGCGGCTAGAAAAGGTTTCCAGAAATAGAGGGCTATCAACCGAGCATCTTCTCTGACCTGTCTTCAATGATCTTATTCAAAAGGAAAACACCAAAACCTATCTTGAATATCATACTAGACCGAGGCTAGAAATATAACTTGGGTTTTTCCTTCCGGCTAAATATATCCAAAGAAGGAAAAATATATACCATCAGAACTATGGAGGAGGGAATTACCCTACTCTCTTCATGGAACATCCAGTTGCCAGAGAATATCAACATACCACCTCAAGGCAACACAGCGGCCCCAGAGTACAAACCACTACAACAAACTGAATATGTATATCATTACCACACCAATAGACTTGCCATCCCACATGGAACTCACTTCAAACACAATCTAAACGCAATGGGACACTGATTCTAAAGTACCATTCTGAAGTGAAGAAATAGCATTTATTAAGATTACTTTACTTGTTTACAAATACGTACAGGTTTCAAAAGTCATTTATTATATAACAATATGTAAAAAAAGTGTCCCTATGGGACTAAGTTAAACGCTAATTAGTAGGCTAACCATCTCAGTATTCAAAGAGAATACTATTTGGCTAATCTCTTAAATTTGAGAGGACAGCTCTTGCTCTTCTCTAAGTAATTTAATTTACTGATCTTTTTTTCTCTCTAAAAAACGTTAATTAAGAATTCTATTTCAAGGTGTCCAACAGACACCAAGTTGTATTTATTTATTCTAAACAACACTATTTACCTCTATTGAGGTGTCACAGTCGGGTGAGTCATGGACATTAAAATAATCACACATAATGCACAGGGTGTAAATGAGCCTATTAAGAGAGGGATAGCCATAAAAGAATATCATCACCTAGGAGCAGATGTAATACTAATTCAAGAGATTGATCTTGATAGAAATCTTGATACCCAAATACTGGGGGAAAATAAGCTCACAAACCTATCATGCCTCTGCATCAGATAAAAAAAAGAGTTGTCTCGATTTTAATTAATAAATGGCTTAACTTTCAGCAAACCACCACCACCAAAAAAGACAGTGATGGCAGATATATTAGTGTACATATAACTATTAACATAGAACAGTGTCACTGCTTAATATATACGCACCAAATTCGGAACATTTGCAGACAATCAAACAATCTCCAACTGGCAACAATCTATTTGGATTATAGGAGGAGAAATGAATGCCATTCTAAACCCAATTAGAGATAAAACCGGACCCTCTACCCCATCTCCAGTTCCCACCGCCACATGGAGGGGGATGAACCCAAAAGTAAAAGACTTTACCTTTTATTCAGCCAGGCACAAATCCCACTCACGTATCGATTACATACTACTACAGCAACAAATGGCTTCAAATCTTACTGAAGTATTGATACATCCTATCTCGTGGTCTGATCTAGCGTATCAATATGTGATTTATTACCAAAGAGCCGATCCCCCTCATGGACATTAAAACCGGCACTCCTTAATGATCCTGTGATAAAGGGTAAAATCAACAAAGCACTAGTGGATTACTTTTCTCTCAATGGCGGAGGGAAAGTAGATGGGATGGGGGTCTGGGCAGCCCATAAGGCAGTACATTGGAATCACCACTAGAGAATTACGCCGAAGATTAGGGGAGCACATCTGTAACATCAGAAATGCCCCATAGGATTTGAGTAAAAATAAACCCCTTACATCAGTAGCCCGACATTTTCTGAGGACTCATAATACAAAACCAAAACTCAAGTGTTGGGTGCTCCAAAAAGTGAGTTTGGGTGTGAGAAAAGGAGACATGGAAAACAAACTCTTGAAGGCAGAGACCCGATGGATTGTTCAGTTGAATACTTTAATACCTAATGGTCTTTACGAGAACTTTATGGTCTATTCTTAAAATATAGGGCTAATCAATATAATCACCTCTGGAAGCCCTAGTGGTTAATATGAGAAAAATAAATGCAACCATTTCTTTAATCTCTAGAGGTTCATATGACAAATACATTTGATGGAGAATTTAAATTTATGTTAAGATATTAGAGGTCAAGATGTGTACTATAGACATATAATATAATCTGAACATCACAATTTTTTAAGATACGATAATGTAGATTTAAATATATGTTTATCCCATATTGGACCTATAGAATTATAGTCAATAATCTATTATATTTGGGACGTTTTGTCCTGGGTATTTAGCAGAATATTTAATCATATTATTTTATATGCATAATAATATAGCTTAATTTTAGTTTATATTTTTTTTAATTGGATTATGAAAAATAGGTATACACTATGGTATTATCATATAGACCTCTATAGGAAGCTTATATGGACCTTTGCGAGGGTCCGCATTTGCGGTCCGAAAGTCGTAGGGGGTCGTAGTGATGAGCGCCTGCGGCGCTCATCTCCACCAGCGCAAGGAGCGCCTTTGGCGCTCCTTGCCAGCAACTGCGGCCCTTGATTCGCGTTAGCAACAATCCACATTGGTGACAACTATACTGTATATGTGATTTCACCTGTTTATACTGTTAGATGCTTCTGTTCAGGCAGTAATGTGCAATCAAGACATTGCGAGCGTTATTATATATATTAAATATTAAATAAGTTAGAGGTCCAAATTTTATGTGAGTAGACCTCCCCTATATTACAGAGCCAATTTCTAGATTTATAAGTTATATAGTTACATTATGGCTTTTGCTATTTGAAATATAAGAATTAATACGTTGAGTTGTCTTTGATTTGCACATCATTTTCATAACACTAACATCAACATTGTTCAACAATCCTTAACACTTAGATTAATTTTATATACTACTAACGAATTGCCTGTCAAAAAATGACGGTCATACAATTGTAAGGCAGGTAATGCTGTTTGCCACACAAAGTAAGACTTTTGGTCCTCTGAGTACCTTCGGCGCTCATTGCGAGCCCCTCCCCTCGTGTACTTTTGGTCATCTGAGCACCTTCGGCGCTCATTGCAAGCCCCACGCTGAGCGCCTTCGGTGCTCATTGCGAGCCTCTAGCAACAACCCGCAATACTCACAACTATATATGGGATTTATTATCACTAGCACTTTATACATATTGTCACCTTACACTTTAATGCTACATAGCTGTATTGTTCTAAATAACCATTCATAAAAGGTGTAATTATTGTACCATATATTATTTTTATTACATTAAGCAAGCCATATATTAGGAGTTAAGGTTAGATTATATTATTTTCTATATGTATACAGTATATGGTGAATATCATTGGGGTTGACTCGAAATTAATTTTTTATGTTTTATTCGCTGTTGTTGATGTAATATTTTAACTGTGTATAATAAAATTATGTATTTTATCACATCTTCCTTGAAGTGATTAAAATTAAGGTTTAATAATTAGAATGGAGTATCTTTTCTCTATATTTTTTACAGCAGTCATACAAGAAATTTTCATACAATATCGTCTCTGATCAATTTCAAATAAACAATTTAAATAAGAAAATATCGGACCTCCATAAACCGTTCTATGCTCAAAATTCACTTCAAATCTAACAGAAAATTCTCAAATGTAAACACGACTTGAATATAATTCTGAGAATGAAAATGGTAACCATTTTGTAATCAATTACCATCCAAGACATCCTCTGTCTGTAATTTTAAAGGTGCATTTTGTTAATTTGAAACAGGATTGTACTAGTGACAGACAATTTGAAATAAGGTATTTGAACTTATGGAAAGCAGACAGGTTATTCACCTACAGCCTTATTAAATTGCGATTCAGCCAATTGAATAGGGATCTATTTAAGCACACAGCATATTTTTTACAGAAGTTTTTAGTTAGTGAACCTCTAGCCAAAAGCAAGGTCTTCACTAACTAAAAACTTCTCTAAAAAAATATGCTCTGTGCTTATACAGAGCCCTAGTCAATTGGCTGAATCGGAATTTAATAAGGCTGCTAGTGTCGGGAGGTTAATTGTCAATCATGAAATTGGTATTTTTAGAGTAACAATATTAGGAAGTGTCATGCTCAAGTGGGCACCTGTTCTATAGAGTTAGTAAAATGCTATGGGCCATGCTACTCCTATGGGCTGATATAATTATCCTTGTTGCCCTGATAATTGGGCCATGAACACGTGGACATTGAACTATTATAGTCATGACAACCTGACCTAGTACACATGTTCCCTATTATAAATATAAGTTACTAAAATATTGCCCGTCAAAAAATGATGCTAATGCTGTTTGGTGTATGGTAATCAAATACATAATACATTAATAAAGTAATATACTTTACCTATTTTAAAGTAATATATGCAGGAAGCATTGTGTTGAAGAGCTGGCAATCTGTTTTGATGTTGCTGCAGCATACAATGTGTGTTTTCAGTGCTGTGGAGCTGCTGTGTAAGTGTAAGCAATGTGTGCAGTGTGTAGTGTAAGTAGTGTGCGTGCGCGAGTAAAATCCGTTAGGGTAGCTGTGTACTTCCACATTGTGTAAGTTAGTGTTGTAAAATGGAGCTTAATGTGTGTGTTACGCGGCTGTGGCTGATTTGGCGTCCTTGTTCTTGGACCTCGTATGGCTTTCGGAAAATCCGTATGTGTTTCGTGGTGTTTTGCGTGTTTAGGGTCCTGCAGCCTCGTTTTTGTTTTTTTCGGCGCTCATTTTTTCTCTCGCTTAGGGGATTTTCGGGTTTCTAAACTCTTGAATTTCTACTTAAATTCAGGTGTAACTTCACTTTTAGAGGTGCTGGGTGCCCCCCCTTGCTGTGGGTAAGCTTTTTATGTGTTTGTTGTGTGTATTTTTTGTGGCTTTAATGTTTTCGTGTGCACAGGTTTCGGGTGCTAATGTCGTATTTTTGCGAGGTCGTAATATTTTTTCTAAGTCCCGGCCCCTTTGGCGCTCCTTGCCACAGCGCTAGCAACAACTTTTGACAACCCGCACTGATGACAACTATATATGTGATGTTGTCATGCATATGGGGAAATCTGTACCTTATCTGAACACCCTGTGCAGGGATTGGGCTCAGTCATGTAGTTGTTATAGACATTTCATATATTTTTATCTTATGTTGTTTGTATGTTAATTACTGTATGTTATTTTGCTTCTCTATGTGTGTTTGACGTATGATGGTAGAATCTGTATGTTGCATGTTTGGCTCATAAAGAGTTAACTGATCTAGAATGTGATGATGTAATTGGTAACTATCATGTTGAGAGTTTGCTGTGATATTTGATACATAAAAAAAGGTGCCCCCACCACAATAAAAGCAGTTCCAGCACCACTTGTCCAGATGAAGTATCCTGTGTGCTCACAATTTTAAATGCTGCATCCAAGAAATAGGATTTCAAAGACATCTGCTGCCTTGGTGAAGGGATTAAAAAGAATCTGAAAGATCTGCTGGGTAGGTAGCCTTATCAAGCCCAACTGAAGAAAGCAGATCATAACAGGGAGGTTAAAGATAACTTTGATGGGGGTTTATGGTTTGTCACAACGTATAGACAAGATTTGATCGAATGAATGATACGTACTTCTTATTTTAAGAGGGGATGATAAATTGGCAAATGTCAATGTAAAGAATTGACATACCATGAGGGAAAAAAGTATTTGATCCTCTGCTGATTTTGAACGTTTGTCTACTGACAAAGAATGTTCAGTCTATAATTTTAATGGTAGGCGTATTTTAACAGTGAGAGGCAGAGTAACAACAACAACAAAAAACATGAAAAATGTTATGTCAAAAAAGTTATTTAATTACTTAAATTGATTTGCAGAGTGAAATAAGTATTTGATCCCCTATCAATCAGCAAGATTTCTGGCTCCCAGGTGTCTTTTATACAGGTTAAGAGCTGAGATTAGGAGTACTCTCTTAAAGGGAGTGCTCCTAATCTCAGCTCTTTACCTGTATAAAAGACACCTGTCCACAGAAGCAATCAATCAGATTCCAAACTCTCCACCATGGCCAAGACCAAAGATCTGTCCAAGGATGGCGCGGACAAGATTGTAGACCTACACAAGTCTGGAATGGGCTACCAGACCATCGCCAAGCAGCTTGGTGAGAAGGTAACAACAGTTGGTGCGATTATTCGCAAATGCAAAAACACAAAATAATTGCCAGTCTCCCTTGTCTGATGCTCCATGCAAGATCTCACCTGGTGGAGTCTCAATAATCATGAGAACAGTGAGGAATCAGCCCAGAACTACACGGGAGGATCGTGTTAATGATCTCAAGGCAGCTGGGACCATAGTCACCAAGAAAACAATTGGTAACACACTATACCGGGAAATCCTGCAGCGCCCGCAAGGTCCCCCTGCTCAAGAAAGCACATGTACAGGCCCGTCTGAAGTTTACCCATGAACATCTGAATTAAAGTGTCTTTTTTCAGATGAGACCAAAATAAAGATCTTTGGCATCAATTCATGCGCCGTGTTTGGAGAAGGAGGAATGCTGCCTATGACCCCAAGAACACCATCCCCATCGTCAAACATGGAGGTGGAAACATTATGCTCTGGGGGTGTTTTTCTGCTAAGGGTACAGAACAACTGCATCGCATCAAAGGGACGATGGATGGGGCCATGTACTCTCAAATTTTTCCCTCAGCTAGGCCATTGAAAATGGGTTGTGGATGGGTATTCCAGCATGACAATGACCCAAAACTGACAGCCAAGGCAACAAAGGAGTGGCTCAAGAAGAAGCACATTAAGGTCCCGAAGTGACCTAGCTTGTCTCCAGACCTTAATCCCATAGAAAATCTGTGGAGGGAGCTGAAGTTCCGAGTTGCCAAACATCAGCCTCAAAACCTTAATGACTTAGGGCCTCATTGAAATGCTAAGTTTTTGGTATAAGTAGCCGCAAGGGGAGGCTTAGCTATTCAATTTGCTTACGTTTGTGGCCTCAGATTGGGTTACAAGCCTCAAGCTGCGATCTCTTGCAGGTGACTGTTGTCACCTTTGATCTTGTGCAGCCACAAGAGTTGCGGCCGCAAGAAAACCCAATTCGCTATTCAATTCCGTGAAGCCCGTAAATCGCTAAAAACGAACCACAACTTACTTACACCAAAGAGGTCCCACAACGGTCTTACTTACAAAACATAGCACTAATTAAGCACATAAAAAAGCCAATCTGTACTTTTATTAGAAGCGAAAGTGATTTTAAGTCTTAGAATTAATACCACAACATTCCCATACTCTCAAGTCACCAACTAAAAATAATTTATTTCATGCTCAATTTTTGTGTTCTATCCATCCTGTAAGTCCTACAGGCTTGGCGGTCATTCACCCTCCAAGCCTGTACGGGCTTCCGTAACAAGCTACGGGCTTGGAGGTTATTCCAGTCCATAGGACTTTGGACGGAAATTAAACATGAAATAATGTATTGTATATTGGCGATGTGCAAGCTTGAGAATGTTGTGCTTTTAACTCTAATGTCACCCATTGTGTTCCTTATCATTTACAGTGCTTTACAGTGATGGATTGAATTTATATTTGCATTTACAATGCTTCAAGTTTGCAGACTTCAACCGCCAAGCCCATATGGGTTTGAATAACGATTTACGGTTTTGGAGGTCATTCAAGCCCGTAGGACTTTGGTCAGAAATTAAACCTGAAATAAATAATTGGATTTTTGTAATGTGCAAGCTTGAGAATGTTTTGCTATTGATCCTCATGTCCCCCCTTGTGTTCCCCATCATTTACAGTGCTTTACAGTGCTGTCTTGAATTTATATTTGCATTTACAGTTATCCATGTTTGCAGGCTTGAAACAAGAGTTACGGGCTTGCGGCAAATCCTTACTACCGATAGCATGGTTTGCGATCGACCGTAAACGGGTCCTCCTTGCAGCGCTGCCCAATTGAATAGCAGTGTAGACGTAGCGCTACGCAGGGCCGTAAACCGATCGCAAGAAATCTCAGACTTGTGGACGATTTACGGCCCCGATTTGAATGAGGCCCATGGAGAGTATCTGCAAAGAGGAGTGGGACAAAATCCCACCTGAAATGTGTGCAAACCTGGATGCCAACTACAAGAAACATCTGACCTCTGTGATTGCCAACAAGGGTTTTGCCACCAAGTCAAAGGGGTCAAATACTCATTTCACTCATTGACCTGTAAATCAATTTATAACTTTTTTGACATGTATAATATATTTATTTGTCTGCATGAGCAAATTAGAATGGGACCTTGGATGCGTTCAGTTCTATTAAAAGCACTGGTAACAATGCCACCTTTCAACAGAAACCCTTTGATAGTCCTTTAATGAACCAATTTTGCCATACAGCCTTTAGAAAAGTTAAACTTGATAATATGCAAAAATAAAATAAATAACAGATTTTAAATATTTAGCTTTTATATGTTATTCTGAGATGTTATTCTTATTTTCAGTGGTTTTGCATTTTCTTTTCTAATCATTGTAAAGCAGTGAGATTTTCATTAGTTCTATTGAAAGCATTGTCACTCTGAGATGCCACATCATAGAAGATAAAAGCTTCTTCAGCATTCAAGATCTCCTCTCACCTGCAAAACCAAGTGAGCAGAAATCAAAATAGTAGCTTCCAATGCAGCATACTTT
This sequence comes from Discoglossus pictus, assembly GCA_027410445.1. Lineage (NCBI taxonomy): Eukaryota > Metazoa > Chordata > Amphibia > Anura > Alytidae > Discoglossus > Discoglossus pictus. The sequence continues at coordinate 49,388,787 of CM050167.1, forward strand.
GTTGTTGTTCAGTCCTTCAGTCAAGTCCAACTCTCGGTGACGAAATTCTACGCCGCTTGCCAGGCACATCTGGTTGTGCTTATCCATTTCTGTTTCTGGTTGTGCTTATCCATATGGTTTTCTTGGCAAGTATACTGGAGTGGGTTGCCAGACCGTTCTTCAGTGTTCTGTGATTTTTCTGACCTCTCTGCTATGACCTGCCCATCTTGGGTGACCCTACATGCAGGGGCAGAACTACTGCAATGCACCAGGGCCTGCTCTGGGAAGGGGTCCACCACCCAAGTGCTGGCAGGGGAGGCAAGATCAGGAGCTGGTGAGGATAACGGGGGTCAGGAGAAGGCCAGGAGAGGCTGGCTGGTGTGATCCAGGGTTGAGGGGTGGCGGAGGCCAGGGAAATGGCCATGAGAGACTAGAGTGGTGGGGGCTGGAGTGGTTAATTAAAAAAGCATATATATATATATATATTTATATATATTTTTGGCACCTGGGCGATGCTCTCACTAGCTCCTCCACTGCCTACATAGTATAACTCACAGCTTCATTGAGGTACACAAGCCCCTTTACCATCACAAGGTAGTGATCCAGAGGCATACTACGTAATACATTAAAGGAGCTTTTTTTTACATATTTCACCCAGTTTCAATAGCAGATCTTTAGAAAAGTAGATTTTATATATAGAACTGAAGGAAATCTATAGGATTGAATAAGAATCTACAGATTTGTAGTGAATTACAACTATTAATATTAAGCACTTTTCATCTATCATTTGCAAGCATAGGGAATAGGGTTTGAGGTGGGTGCATATTTGTCCCATGCACAGGTCACTTCGTTCCTTTTATAAAAAAGCAGCCGGTGAGTAGGAAGCAGAGCAATACTCTAATCCATAATGAAACACAAAGAGCTATGTCTTTAAATAATGCACAGCCTCTTACTTATTAAGTATTAACAGTGTATCATGTGCACAGCATAACCAGAACTGGTCAGCCAAAACACTGCGTGGACTCAGAGCCAATACCATTCGTCCAAGTGAGTAGTACTGCGGAGATAGTGATACAGGCAGTGACAATAAAAGTAAGCGAATAAAGTATATAAAATATAAAACATCGTTTATGTAACTGTTTACATTTATGTAAAATAAATTAAAGTCCTGGTTTATCAATTAAACAGAGACACTACAAGCTAATATGTTCAGATATTTCCTGTTCGCTGGTGTGGCTGAGATGGCAGTGAATTTCTAGCCAGTGTAAAGCTTATAACCTGCCAGTACCCTAACCCTAACATCTAGCCCTAGCTCCGAAACCCCTAACCAAAAACCTAGCCCTAATACATAACCCTAACACCGAAACCTAACACCTAACCCAAAACCTATCCCTAACACCTAACCCAAAACATAGCCCTAACAACACCTAACCCAAAACCTAGCCCTAACACATAACCCTAACACCGAAACCTAACACCTACCCAAAACCTATCCCTAACACCTAACCAAAAACCTAGCCCTAACACATAACCCTAACACATAACCCTAACACCGAACAATTCAATTGCAAGCACGCAACCGCTGTAGGCTCCCATTTGTCTGCGAATCCGGAGCTATTTAATTGCTCGAATGCAAAAATGTAGTAATCCAGGAAACTCTGATATGCCTTTAAATCTAATTTTAATATATACCATTTATATAATGTGAACTGGAGTTACTTTAAAATGTAGTTGTGTAGTTACATTAAAATAAAGTAAAACAAATGTATACAGTTAGTAATGAACTGATTGCAAGTGTATACAGTAATAATGTATAAAAATACACAGACTATATCACGAACACCCACACGAACAAGTCAGTTTCTATAGAGGCTTAAGTCTACATACAGTTCCTCAAGGCCCAAGCACACACTCCCCTTTGTTTGTTCATATCTTTATCTCCTCTCTCTTTCTTGCTTCCAAGACAGTTGGAGCTCAGGGGCATTTCATCAATAATCTCACCTGACAGAGCCAGACACTTCTCGTCCCCAAAACATCTGCGCACATCCTTGTAGCCTGAGAGCGTTATCCCTGGCCTCCCCAAACAGCTCATTTTTTGTCGTTAGCCCTGGTGGGGGGGCGCAAGGTCTGACAGGTGATTGATGTATCATCTTCAAGACAGTCAAGAAAAGGCCAAGGGACATAACATAAACTTATAGCTTTTGATGCTCCGTCAGAGATTTCCGAGGCAATGTGGTAATTGTGGTTAAAGGGGCAATGTCATCAGTCTATCAAAGCACTAATCATTTCCAGAGGAGTCCAAAACGTGGCTGTTTTATTTAAATGTTCAAATTTGCCTCTTGATATTTGAAGTGTCTAAATTCGTGCTCAGTGCTCTGTAATGATCTTGCCCATACATTATCTATCAGCATTTACACATTTTATTAAACATTTAAAAGAACATGTTCAAAGCATTACGAAAGTAGTTTTTTAGCAAGAAAAATATTAAATAAAACCTAAACTTTAAACTTCATTGAAAGTAATACTTTAGTCTGTAGATCCCATTGGCTTGCAGAGATGCCCAAGAGTAGTTAAACTTCTAAATATGTTTTTGAAAACACCTTATCAAATACTCAGTTTCTGATATGTCCATGTCCCTTTAAGAGACTGTTGGTATTATGGCTAGAGAACAAGCTTACTTACCGGTATTATATTATAGGGGACTGCATAGTCATAGGATTTGTGGGACTGATACTCTGGGAAATACTATTATAAGGTGAGACTATTTAAGATTGATACAAGAGACATCTAATAAATTGGAATATTTTAATATGATGGTCACGCATGCAGGATTTGGATTGTTCTAGAAATGGTTAGGTACAAAAAATATTTAAATAGATTTATGGTATTTATGTGATCGTGGTACACATTTGAACTGTACTCATTTGAAATTGGGTTTTGTGTAGTTGACTTTCCAGCTTGGGTTATTGTTTTTATTTTTGGAAGTGTCTGCTGGTTTGATCTTGCAGCTATAGAGTTGCTCAAATATGTAAAATATATAATCTAAATGTTTAATTAAACAGCACTGTAGTATATACAGTATATATATATATATATATATATATATATATATATATATATATATATATATATATATATATAGCAGGCATATGCTTAAAGGAAGCCATGTTTAAAGTGGTGATGGGTTGCAAGAGCGAAGCCTTTGTGGGTGCATTTACATGTCCCTGCCAAGGTTCCCAGAATGCAGTGTAATAACTGTATTTCTTGGAATTCTGAGCAGGAAACACATTTTTTAACTTGTTTTAGAAGTTCAAATGTGAATACAAATGTCCTATTCATTTACTGTACTACTGTACGTTCTTTTGCTCTTTAGCCCACTGTATATTAAATTATTTTTGTGGTAAACTACCTGCTCAACAAAAAAAAAATACTACACAAGCTAAGGAATTGGCCCAACGCTGATGAGAGGCAGTAACCTTGAAACAGCTGTACACGGGTGGGATTCCTGGCTTGTGTATAATCCATCCTGAGCTTTGCTCAAAGCTGTGTGATACAGCTGGCGTATGCTTAAAGGAAGCCATGTTTAAAGTGGTTATGGATTGCAAGAGGGAAGCCCTTGTGGGCACATTTGCATGTCCTTGCCCAGGTTCCCAGAATGCAGTGTGATAGCTGTATTTCTTGGAATTCTTAGCAGGAAACACATTTTATAACTTGTTTTAGATGTTCAAATGTGAACACAGATGTACTATACATATATATATATATATATATATATATATATATATATATTATATTATATTATATTATATGATATTATAATATATTATATAAACCGTATATATTGATTACAATGACATTACACATTCGCTCATGAAGAATCCTTTTTCTTTCTCCAACTGTGTTTTGGCTGTCAACTCTGTTTATGGAAAATGAATCCTACAGACAACCAAATGTGACCCTACTAGACTAAGATGTAGAACTAAATTATACCTTGTTGCCCATTCTTACATCACTTTTGGCAATAGTTAAAGTTTGTTTGTGAGGAAAAATAAGTATTTGTTAATTGTCTCACCTGTAGTAGACTTTCTATCAGTCACAGAATTTAACTGTGTGATCTCCTGAATGTGTTCCAGATTAGTCAGGTTTTCCATCTTAACCATAATAGCAGGGTTTCTTATAAAAAAGGGGTGAGCACTGAAATTCCAGTATGTGCCCCTTTAACCACAATGAACATCTCTCATGGAGCATAAAAATCTATACATTTATTTTATGTCTACTGGTCTTTTGTCAACAGCCTTGAGGACCATACACCCATCATCTATTAGATCTCACACTTTCATAATGACCACAGTTAATGACAAATATTACTTTCCTCTCCTAATGGACATGGTGAGGGCTGAACCGGAAGCCTCTATGGGCCACATGTTGCCCCATAGCTGCCGTTTGCTTTCCACATAAAATATTCCAAAATGCATTTTAAATAAAACTGGCTTAGAAAATTAATTTTCATTGCAAATTAACTGCACTGTTTAAATATCTCATTCTGTAATTCTTTAGAGGTTTGCTATTAAGGATGAATTTTGTTAAATACTAGTTGAGAATAGTCTGACCACCCTGGGTGAATTTATTCTATGTACTGAATTTTTCCAAGCTCATGAATACATAACATTTGTATGCTGAAAAATGTCCTGCTAATTACTCAGGGGTCCCCCAGGAAGTAACTTCAATGATACGAACATAAAAACGGACAGCGAGGGCCACTGTAGAATTACATTTCAAAATAGGCTAAATAGTTTTACTCTGTAATAATATATTCTAATCTCTAACTGTTTACCTTTTATATGAAAATATGCTAATGTGGGATCTGTTTTCTGTCTTCCACCAAACTTTCAAATACCATGCAGGAAAAAAATTGGACCATATTAATTCTTTAAAATGTGAGTGCACTTCTCGGGGTTCATTTTACAACATAAAATGAAAATCAAACATTTCACTTTAGGATTATACTGAGACTAATACAATCAAATACAGTTTGTTATGAAACAAAGTTTTTATTTTTTTTAATTTCTGAATGCCAAAATTGTTACTCTATTAAAATAGAGCATAATTATGTAGGGAAAATATCTAAAAAGTAGCTTTTAATTAGAAAACAAATTATGGATGCCTTTACTGGTCCCTGAAGGCATGTTTGATACTTAGATGATTGTTGTATGTGGGAGGGGGGTACAACTTTGCAGTTTACCTTGCTACTGCCTGCATCTGAGCGTGGAAGGGGGTAACTGTCAAATACTAAGGGCCATATCCAATTGAGCTTTCGGGAGATCCGGACGCCCATAAGTGAGGTCGCAAGCTAATTTGCTATGCAATTGGCATCTTTTTGCGGGCTCCGATTGGCTTCCGAGTTACAGGCTTGAAAAAATGGCGATGGTTAAACTCGTTACTTACAGCCTCCAGAAGCCTTTGTCTATCACTTTCACAAGTCTAAAATAGCAAATCACAATTCAATTGCTTAATTTCCACAAGCCCGCAAATGTTTTCACACCTGTAAACCGCAAATGAAGGAGAAAATCTAGAGAGGACCCGCAAGGGGGTTTAAGCCCTGTCCTTAGCACTGTAAATGCAAATAAAAAATCAATACTGCACTGTAGATAGACATTAGAATTAATTGCACAATAGTCTCAAGCCCACAAATCGGCAGGATATTAAATTGATTTTTATGTTTCATTTCGGGGTTAAATCAATCTTGGGTATCAATGAGTTAATACATATCAGGCCACCCATATGGACTAGAACAGTAATGGCATTCATTTTCATAATTCTTTATTTTGTGGGGTTGCGAGTCTGATTGCATATCGGACCCCCAAACCTAATTGATTGACATGTAACCTTTATGTTATACTGAGGTAATAATGACATTTATCTCATTTTCTATTGGCTGATTTGAAATGGGCAGTTACGGGCTTGCCGAATTGATCATGTTCTCGCCCTGATCTGTTTTGAACCAGTGCATGGTTTACAGTTTTGGCTTTGGGTTCGTAACTTGTGGGCTTGAGCAATTAAATAGCATCACAATCAGAGACGAACAGCAGCCCGCAACACTCCTCCGCCCATCCATATACTGCTCAACAGAAAGACACATCCCCTCAGGCTACATGCTGTCAGCAAGTTCTGTAGACAACAACATGGGCCCTTTTATATCCTTTCCCGATACACATTTCTACCAAAGAGAAGCCATTACTATCACTCATTTTCCAAAAAGTATCCTTATACCAGTGTGTGAAGGTGATAAGGGAGATCATTGGGATTTATGACTAAACCACACTGCATTAGAAGCCATGTACCACAAATGGAGCTAGGGAATGTTAATGGTCAACCTCCAAGTAATTTTTGTCTTCAGTACAAAAACATGTGCACATTACTGTTTGCAACTTGAGTTGTGTCAATCCTGTACAGTAGATCCATATTGCCTACCAATTTTATCTAAGCTTTATTGACATTGTCACATGATCTCTTCTATGTACAAAATATACATAAGCCATGGAGCTGAGAGTGGGGATATGTTCTTCAATCTCAATAGCATGGGCGTAGGTACTGGGGGGATGGGGGGCAAATCCCCTTCAGATTTTTCTATGTTACTATACTATATACTATACATATGTAAGCTATTTTACGGCCTGCGTATACAATGAGCCATATCCCCCCCAGAATTATTCTGGCTCCTACACCCCTGCTCAATAGCACAGTTTTATCTAAACTTGGCACTAACATTTCATACTTTTTTAACAGAATTCCAATTAAGAAGTTACATGTTAGCAATTCTTTAAAAAGTGCATCACCTTTTATAACTATTTATATAGTAATTTAAACTAAGAAATGTTATTTAATACCATATGTATTTTTTTATTCAATATGGAGATGGACTTAACCAGAGGTGAAACCGAAAAGTTCTTATTGTACTTTTTGAATATCAATTTTCATTAATTTGGAAATCTATACAAATTATTAAGACTGAAAAACAACAGAACCCAAAAAATTGTGGATTTTAAGAAGTTTTGAGAAGTTTTAAAGCATTTAATTCAGCTAATACATATCAAGTGAAGGCCATAAGTGTCCTGAAAATGTGTAACCTACTACAAAGATTGAAGTGTTGGAGAACTATTGTAGAGCCTTTTCCATTGTACCCTGTGGGGCATACAGCATTTACTGAGAGTTCTCCAATACCCTTTAATACACGAGGATAAGGGTATTTTTAGTTATAAAAAGACAACTTATTTCAAACATTTCATATAAGATCACAACTTCCCCTTTAGACTTCAAATTAACTGATCTGTACATAATTTAGAATGAAGTAAATTGATCTACATGAACCTACCATAATTGTATTTCAGAATTTATGGTATAAAGAGTGGAAGACTTTGGTATTAACCTCATCATTCCCATTTTGTTAATAATTTCAAAAAGGTTTGATTTATATACTAACTGTTTCAGAGCATGTATGTCTCTTTGGGATGGGTCAAAGAATAATTAATACTGTCACTGCCCTGAATACTATTTGGTGGGATGTAATTAACCTTCTGACTGCCCCACATTGCTGATGGACCATGCACAGTAGATAATTAACCCTGACGCTCAGGTCATATCAATCTTGTATAGATTCATATTGAAACTCTCAAGCCGCCTTCATAATTATGATGTTGACTCACTTCTATCACCTTTATCCTCTTTAAAAAATTGATTGCACTGTGGAGAGAACAGTGATATCACTAAAAATATCAATTATATTAAATTATGTACCTTTTTAACTTAAGAAGTTATCTTGTCATACCATATTCTGATTCTGATGCTAAGCTAAAGTACATAACTATATATACAAAAAGGGCAGTAGACATGAACAGAGTGACGGATGAAGGAAATACTTCTTGACGTGCACTAGAGACAATATGGTCTTAAAACAAGGACCTAGGTAGACAAGATCCTGATGGGACCTGGTGTACATATGGCAAATTCCAAAGCTCCAGCAGACTACTCAACACATGTGTGCAAGGTTTGCATGATATTTACATAATTGAATACTAAGAAGTTTAAATAACACATACAGTTTTTTAGATGGCCTTTAATTCATGATGTTTATGAACTAAACAAAGGCAGTCAAAAACCCCAGTGAAAGCATTTAATAGAGTCTTGTCTAAAAATATATGCTGACATCAAAACTTTTCCATGGATAATGTCCTATCTATTCTATTTTAATTTTCACTCTCTTCATCAAATAAACTACAGTCCCTTTTTATCGTTATTTATTGAATCTGTTGTTACAACTCAATTTCTAGTAAGGTCACCATCCTGGCTGCATTTACTGTGAAGAATCACTTTAGTTGCTGCAATCTCTTCTTTTCCTCTAACCTTAAAGGGCGAGCTTAAGCCAACGGGTAGTCATCTTTATTCTAGAGAAAATAAATATAGTTTGTTCAGCTTCTTGGCTTCCCCCCATTCATTCCATTAACTGTTTACTATTTCAGTGAAGCACAGGATCAGGAAAGATATTCTCAAAAATGTCTCTTCTCTTCTTCAAGGAATTGTGGCATCTCTGGAGGTAGAGGCCAAAATAAATGGTCACACCCATCAAGTACAGTTTTGTGAGAGAACATGTCACCATCCACAGGACAGCAGCAAACCTATTATCAAAATGCAAATGTTAAGATTGGTTCCTCTTGCACAAACCCATTCTGAAACCCTAAAAAAATTCCTCTAGAGCCAAGTGACGGTAGCTGTGACTACCATTCAAGATACCCACCCATTTCAACTCCTGCTCTATTATCGGTTAATAATTTATTGCCAAACCTTTGGTATAATTTGCAATTCTAAATACTGTTTATGCATGTTTTTTATAAGGGCGTATATGACATTGTGCGATCTTGTTAGACCCGGCTATCATAGAAATTCAGGCAACCAAATGGAGAGGAAGTAACACAAAATTACTGGGAAGAGCAGAGAGCGAAGAGCAAGCGAGCACATATATATATATATATATATATATATATATCATATATCATACACTCCTTCCCTCTAAGCATATAATCTGGGGGGATTTGTTGTCCCCATCCCCCAGTTCCTACACCCTGTTCATATAATGATTAAGAATAGAAAGCTTGCAATGTTCAAGTTCAAAGTCCCATCATTAAGCCAGATCTGTTTCCATGACAGTAATAACATAACACTTTAAAAAGACATGATGGGGTGCACAATGTCAAAAACTATGTGTATTGATTTACTACACAAACCCAATTGTTCCTGCAAACATAAGTTCGAAAAATTAAAACAATATGCACAGTGGGTAGCACATACATTTTATACAATATATATTCTATTAATAATTGATTCTAAAGGTGTTAATAATGCATGGTAAGTTAACGATGTGTCATTAATATGTGCCATATATAAATTGTACGCACACTTTGGTGTCAAATTAAATATGCATCTCGCTGCACATTTGACTGCCAATTAAGTAACAGCAATATATATATACAGTTTAATTATGCATATGGTTAGGGAAAGGGCACAGCTAAGGTACATATAATACTAAGGGCACAAGATGGGGGAAGGTACAATTAGGGTTAAGGTTTGGTCTAAGCATAATAATTATAGGAGCAGAGATATGCATTTAATGAAGCATTTCACCTACAGTTATGCATTAGAAGCATAGTTAATATCTATAAAGGCTAATACATCTTAATGACTTGACTGTATTATGAAGCTGGCACAGTTTAGGACTTGAACTTGCATTGGCCCTCCAGTTTGGGAAACAAAAATAACATTGAACTGATCATGAATCTTTATAAAAAAAACATGGGATGACTGATCAAGTCTACAAGAATGTTTTTGTTCAAAATGTTTGATTGCTACATTAAACAAAACATCAAGTTGTCTTGTGTAGATTGTAATCCTCCATTAAATTCATTAGTGTTGGGGTATACAGCTCCTTAATATGACCATGCCCAGATTTCCTGTAAGGCAGAGTAGGCAGGTAGGCAGGTGTTTTTTTTAAACTAAAAATGTGTTAAAATAATGCTGTAAGATTTTATAGGTTATACAGTGCTGCAATAGTACCTTTCCTGTTATCTGCCTCCACTTATGTTTCCTGTTATCTGTACACTACTTTGCTGTTAGGGTTACATATATACATTAATAGTTTTCTATACATTACATGTTCCTTTCCTCTTATTATTTGATCCCATTAACACCTTTTATACAGTTACTATCTCTTTTTTTCACATCAGCATATGTATAAATCAATACTCCGCTAAATATTTAGTCAGGCTATCTGGTCCGAAAACCAGCTAATAGCACACGCAAATACGGTACTACTCTTTAACGGAGCACATATTTTTAAAGATGTTTCTTGTTTAATGCTATTACTATGTTTTCTCTTCTGTGTGACCCATTGGACCAAAATATTATTAGCAGTAAATAAACCTTTAGCTGTCAGATTCTGATAAAAACTGTAGCTCCCCAGTAACATTGGTTCAAGTAATAGGGCATCGATTTACTACTGATAAGTCAACTAGTTTTCTTCATATTATTAGGTAGAATATTCTGGCTTAATTTCTAAAAATGGTAACTGTCAAGTCAACACCCAGGTGAGAGTTGGTCTGTGTTAACCCCAAGATTCCTGCCTTAGAGCTCCAGGAATTCCCTCCTTAGGAGTGTAAGGACTTGGACTTCTCAGTACCCAAATCAGGGCCACAATCCGGAAATCAGACTTTTCGGTACCCAGCATGCAAATCAGGACCACCACCATTTGGGCCATAAAATAATAAACATTTCCCTCATGGATGAAAACACACCTTGCTTATGTTCACAAACAGAGCATAAATAGTTATTGCTCCATACACATATATAAACAAAACATTAACCAATCAACATTAGCCCCTTCCTTGGACAAACAAGAGTATCAGTCCTAGTATCTTTTTTGATCTACCCACATGGTCTTGATGGGTTTAAGCCCACAAAAATATACAAGGTAGAAAAAATATGAAGTTACCGGCCAAACTGCGAAAATCAAATACACGAAAAACACACACAAAAAAACATCACACACAACACGGGGGAACAGCCAGGACGTCTGGAAGTGATGTGGAACGCGAATTTAAGTAGATTTTAAAGAAAAATGGCGGCCCAAAAAAATTAAAACGAGGTTACACGACCCTAGACCAAGCAACACACCGCCAACCGCGTACCACTTTCACACAGGAACATACGAGGTACAAAATACACTAGCACAAAGGACGCCAAATACTTACACAAATGACGCTACTTTACACTCTGAACTTGCCCATCACAACATTACGCATCTACAGTAGCGACTTACACAAATAAACCAACAGTTTGCCCTTGCGCACGCAGCCTATTTCTAATGCACAGTTGGGACATTCATAAAACTATCTCCTCAGGGCAGCAACAGTCCCACTGGACATTATATGTTGTGGGAAAACAAAAACAGATGTTAGCTCTTCAGCCTATTGATTGATGGATATAATAATTACAAGTAGGTAAAGTATATTAATTCATTAAGTAACTAATTAATTGATTATTATTTACAAAAATATAGACATAAGTATCTGTCTTTGTGATGAGCGCACAGGCTGCTCAGAAGAGCAAAAGTACACAAGAGGAGAGGCTCGAAATGAGCGCCGAAGGTCTTCACAGTACAAAAAACTTCACATTGTGTGGCAAACAGCATTGCCATGGCTTCAAATGTATTTGACCGTCATTTTTTGACAGGCAAGCCGCTAGTTATATGTAAGCTGAAGCACTGGAACAGCCAAAGATCTCGTGCAACATGTGAAATATTCAATGTCTTTATATATATATCATAACAGTCACAAAGAAACATAGATTTAACTTCAGAAAAGATCTAAAAGGCCTATGAAGTCTGCCCATTCTACCTACCTAAAAGCTTGGCATAATTAATTATTGTAACGGCTACCCCGGTAGTGAGAGGGTACCAGCCGTTGGAGACGTCCTTTTCTTAAGCAAGGTGCTGTGCAGTAATGAAATGCTTATTCCCCTCCACGATATCCCATTGTATAATCCAGGAGTGCTGTAAAATGTGGCAGAGTAACGGTACCATAAATCCCCCCAAAGAACGAGATGAGACTACGTTTTGAAGGGTCAAGTAGAACTCTCTTTTAATGACAGGGAATCTCCTTTTATGCAATGTTGCCCTCTGAAGGGCTACACCCACATAATTATCACAACAGCCAATTATCTGCATGGTTCAACCCCCACGTCTCCTCCCCTCAGATAACAGGTAACACAATTAAAACAGACACAATTTTAACCACATTCTGGATGTACCCCAAATACAGGGGGTACACCTTAAGTCCAGCACCGTTCAATATCTCTCACCCAGGGGAACAACATATACAAAAATGGCATGAATCAGACCAGGGGTTCAAAAGTTAGTAAAAGTATGTTTTTACACATAACACACAGACATTGCACATATCCCCCACACAATACACATATATAGGACAATAGGTGAGTCACACCTCCCTGGCAACTTGGATACAATCAGACATTAATTAGATCATTCTTTGTTCTTATCAGAGAATTAAAACACTTTGGAAAATGCAAGGATCCTTTACAACTTTCTTATCTCTTGAATCTCTGTAACAGGATTATCTATTAGCCTAGGTCTGCAAAAGTCTGGCTAATATTCTGAGCCAATATATTCTGTAGAACATCAACCAACATATATATAGTAGGATCATATTTTAACCATAATAATCATAAAACAGGGTAAAACAGTGATGGGTTCCGTTACACACCTCCCCCGTGACCATAAGCCGGCATACACGGTCTGATCCCAACGGATCGGCCTGGGGATGTCCGGACAAAACGATTTGTTGGTCACTTCTACAGTTTGACAACCCATCAGCATTACTGCAATAAACATTTCAAGGAGAGGGAAAATACATTTTACAAACTGGTTTCAGACAATTAAATAATTAGGCAGAAAAGCATCAGCCTTCCAAATGAACTGAAGTCCTTTAGCAAAACCGTCCCAAGTTGCAGAGTACATTCCTCCCCCAGCTTGTGGTCGGGCCGCTATTGCACAGGGCCCACTGTTCTTCCCCTGTACACCCACCCAAAAAAATCCAGGATCCCATCCCAACAGTCCAGTATCCCAATGTCCAAAAGGTGGGCCACAATCTCTGTCCCATAGAAACCCCTTTCCATATAAAACGTTCCCGCTCATCCCCTCTATCATCGGCTAATGCTCGGTACTTTTGGAGGGTGGGGTCCTGTCTAGTTTCCTTCACAAGCTCTTCGGGGGTGTCCCACGCTATGGGTCTCTCTGTGGCATTAGTGCTAAGTGTCTGCTTGTGGCTTACCTGGGTCTCCCGACCTGTTGTAGGATCGTCCTCGGTACGGGTCTGTGAGCGGGTGGTCACGGGACAAGCAGCAGCAGTCGTGGGTAAAAAGGCTGAGGCTAGAGGGCCAATATCGTTGCCCAGCACGACCTCAGCAGGTAAATTGTCCATGATGCCTACTGTGGTCTTTCCCGACCCGACTCCCCAATCCAAGTGTACCCGGGCGGTGGGTAAGCGAAAAACAGCCCCCCCTGCTACACGGACAGCAACAGTACGGGTAGATACATGCTCCGGTTTCACAAGATGTTTCTGCACCAACGTGATGGTAGCGCCAGTGTCCCTTAGGCCTTGTGCTACCTGTCCATTTACACGCACCTCCTGGCGGTGATGCTGGCGGTTGTCTGGGGATGCAGCTTGTATGGGGTTTGCCTCGTACAGGATGCCCAAACACTCCTCAGGGCTCCCTTTGGTTTCCAGGCAGTGAGCAGCAGAGGTACGTGATAAAGGGATCTCTGGGTTATTGGTCGGGCGCCTCCAGTTGTTATTGGCTGATCCCAAGGGGCAATAACGAGCAATGTGCCCCGGGTTGCCGCAGCGATGGCACGTCATTTTGTAAGAATCCTGGGGTTGGTGGTTAGACCCCTGAGGTTGTGGCGGTCCTGGGGGTACTGGGGCCCGAAATTCTGTGCTTGCAGCGGGCATTGAGGTGCGTGGCTCTGCTCTAGAGGTTGGTCGTGTGGACCCTTGGCTCACCTTTCTGGACTCTGCGTATTCGTCCGCTAGCCGTGCTGCCTCGATTAGGTTAGCAGGGCGACGATCTCTCACCCAATCCTGTATGTCTGCCGCCAGATCTTGGAAGAAATGTTCCATCAGGAATAGCTGTAGTACTTCCTCTCCTGTGTTGGCATTGCACCCTCGCACCCAATGTGATGCCACCCTTTGTATATTGCTGGCCCATTCCATGTGGGAGTCTGCAGACTTCTTTTTAGACTCCCTGAAGCGACGGCGATAAGTTTCTGGGGTGACGGCATATCTGGTGAGCAGTGCAGCCTTCACCCGGCGATACTGCGCAATATCTTCCTCAGTAAGCGCCCGAAAAGCCTCATTTGCTTTCCCTGATAGCTTTCCAGCCAAAATAGTGACCCATTGGTCTGGTGGTACCTGGTGTAGTGAGCACTGCCTCTCGAAGTCAGCCAAATATCCATCAATTTCTTCCTCACTTTCCACAAACGCTTTGAAGGCAGTGAAGGGTATTTTCTTTACTGTAGCAGCGGGTGGGGGAGTATGAACTGTATGTGCCAGGGGTTGTCTAGCTCTTGCCAGTTCAAGTTCGTGCCCCCTCCTATTTTGTATCTCCGTTCTCGCTTCCCGGAACAGCTGATCTATTAGCTCCACGGATGTTGCTGGGTACATGGATAATCTCCGCTGAACCAGGTTTGTAATTTCCTCCTCCTCGCTGGCAGGGGAAGGTTGGTCCACGACCTCCATGGATCGATCCATCTCGTCCAGCTCCAGTAAGTCAGCTATCAGCTCTCTCCGTGGTCGGTTGCTGGCACTCCTTCCTCTGGTTTCCAAGAGATCCTTTAGTGTGGATCTTTTCAGTTTAGCGTACTGGGATTCCATTCAGCACTTGCGTTGGGGATGAAAAGGACCATCCCACCACTGCCATCCAATGTAACGGCTACCCCGGTAGTGAGAGGGTACCAGCCGTTGGAGACGTCCTTTTCTTAAGCAAGGTGCTGTGCAGTAATGAAATGCTTATTCCCCTCCACGATATCCCATTGTATAATCCAGGAGTGCTGTAAAATGTGGCAGAGTAATGGTACCATAAATCCCCCCAAAGAACGAGATGAGACTACGTTTTGAAGGGTCAAGTAGAACTCTCTTTTAATGACAGGGAATCTCCTTTTATGCAATGTTGCCCTCTGAAGGGCTACACCCACATAATTATCACAACAGCCAATTATCTGCATGGTTCAACCCCCACGTCTCCTCCCCTCAGATAACAGGTAACACAATTAAAACAGACACAATTTTAACCACATTCTGGATGTACCCCAAATACAGGGGGTACACCTTAAGTCCAGCACCGTTCAATATCTCTCACCCAGGGGAACAACATATACAAAAATGGCATGAATCAGACCAGGGGTTCAAAAGTTAGTAAAAGTATGTTTTTACACATAACACACAGACATTGCACATATCCCCCACACAATACACATATATAGGACAATAGGTGAGTCACACCTCCCTGGCAACTTGGATACAATCAGACATTAATTAGATCATTCTTTGTTCTTATCAGAGAATGAAAACACTTTGGAAAATGCAAGGATCCTTTACAACTTTCTTATCTCTTGAATCTCTGTAACAGGATTATCTATTAGCCTAGGTCTGCAAAAGTCTGGCTAATATTCTGAGCCAATATATTCTGTAGAACATCAACCAACATATATATAGTAGGATCATATTTTAACCATAATAATCATAAAACAGGGTAAAACAGTGATGGGTTCCGTTACAATTATCATTAGAGTTGTATGTTTATCCCAGGCATGCTTGTATTCCCTAACTTTGTCTGATTGAGAATAGCCCTATGCAGAGACATCCAGGCATACCTAGCATTATCTCTACCTCCTGCCTTTAAATGAAAAGTTTAGCATTATGTATTACCTCTAATTAATTGGGATTAAAAATGAACAATGTAAAAAAAAAAAAAAAGAAAAACAAATACAGCTCCAGGCAGTTTCTTTTCATTTGCCGCAGTGTTCATTTTCTAAGTAAAACAACTGTATCAACTAAATTATCAAAATAAAGAACGCAGCGACACGGAATACAATTTAGAGAGGACAAAAATATGAATTAATTAAAATGAGTGTTAAAAATAAATGTGACATGAGAACTATGGATTGTTTTTTTGAATGTTTGCTACTTTTGTGTAAAAGATCTACAAATAATTACAATAGATTGTTTAATTACAGAAATTTACATTTGTCACCCCTTAAAGGCCGGTGCCCTAGGCCTGCTTTCTCTATATAGAGCGGCCAACCCTGGTCTTGTGTGTTTATATTCCATTAAAGGACTGCTGTAGGCAAAAACTTGACATATGTGTTAAGTATGCAAATAACATTAAAAGCTATGAATAAATACCATGAGCATAAAAGTATTTTAGAGACCATACTTGCGTCATGGTCAATGTATTTAGTTTCAACTTTCTAAAACTATTTTGCCCATTCTTAAGTCAAGTTCTTCATAGAAATCTACTCTAAATATGTGGTTATTTAAAAGGCTTCCATAATACTCCAAGGCTCTATAATGTTATGACAAACACCTATGCAATATTTTCTTTTATAAATGATTTTTTTAAAGATGTCTGCTTTGTAAAATGGTATATTTATCCCGATCAGAAGTTTGTTTTTCCCTGAGCTGGTCTCAGAGTTCATGTCTAGTGATATAGTACCATAAAATAAATTGAGAGTGATCAGTTAGCAAATTGTAGTGACTAATCTTAAGTGGCCTCTAACCTCCCTGGCTGTCTGACCATGTCCGCATCCCCAAATGTTTAAGCGGTACATTCAAAAACACTGATACAATCAGGCCGACTTGTTCTGCCATGCCCCACCCCCCTGCGTCGCCTATTCTCGCAGGGAAGGGAACCCGGAAGACGGGTGTCGGACGGAGGACACTACACACTTCAGTTTAATCCTGAGCGTGGCTCGGGGTTACCGCTTTAGATACTGAGCCACGCTCGGGATTACCGCTAGGAGGGCTAGGAGTCAGTTCTAGTAATATTGTGTGCATAAAGAATTTTAAAACAGGGCAGGACAATCACAAAGCTGATGAATAAATGTCCATTATTATTATTATTATTGTTTATTTGTAAGGAGCCAACATATTCCGTAGCGCTATACATGGGTTATAATCAAGGCAAAACAATAGCAGTATTAATTGTTGCAAAGGATGGAGGGCCCTGTCTTTGAGCTTAGAATCCGGTGTCCATAGAGCTTTCCCCAAAGCACCTTACAAGATCAAAAACTCGCAAACTTGCAATGTAAAGGGTTTGGGTGAGGTACAGGAGAGTGCAAGTTAAGGTGGACGTTGGTAGGCTTCTTTAAACCGATGCGTTTTTTTAGAATTGGCCAAGAATTAGTACTGATGTTGATACCGTCTAAGTTTATAACAGAACAGGGGTCAGTAACCTATCAGCAGAAGGAATATCCAGAGGGATTTTGGTTGTCAAGAGACCAGGGGTGCTAAGTTAGTATGTGATTATGGGGGATTATGTTTTAATTACATGGTTTTGCAATATGGTTATTTGAAGAGATGGGGATGTATGAAGGTGATTTAATAAGATAAGAGTTAGGAAACACTGATAGTATTGCTTGATCTATGATGATTAAATTGAGATGGTGCTGATGATTAAATTGATGAAATGGTGTTAAAGATTAATGTATTGTTTGGTGAGGGTATATGTGATAAGGTCAATTTGGTAATGTTGGTATTAAAATAATGTAATGTAGTAATTTGATGAAAAAAGGATACAGTGTTGGTGATTTACTCAGATGGGAAAAGAGGACATATCCACAAACTGGGGGCGGTATAAAGTGCAAGAACCACAGTAAATGGTAATATCTACAGTTGCATCTCAATTTACTCAAGGTTATTAGACATTCTGGATTGCTACCTTGTCATGGTGAAGTTGTGTAGCTCAGTGAAGCTGTGAGCTATAACATGCAGGGTCACCCAAGATGGGCAGATCATAGCAGAGAGGTAAGACAAATCACCGTCCACTGGAGAAAGAATTGGTAACCCGCTCCAGTATCTTTGCCAAGAATGATAAGCACAACCAGAACACAGTCAGATGTCCCTGACAAGCTGCACCCATATGGCCACAAAACGTCAGACACGACCGAAGGACTGAACAACAATAACAATTGGACATTAATTTACATTACTTTATTCAGTATATAACATCACTAAAAAAAGATTATCTAAATACTAAAATGTATTCTCGGCATTCAGTACCTTTAAATAGATTAATTACATAAAAACTTGGCAGAACCCTTCTAAAAGTATGCCCACACCTGAAAAAGAAGCTAATGAGCTGGGGTGGGGTAAAAGCTCTGGTAAGAAAAAAAATAAAAATATATTAGAAAGACTTTACTAATAAAAGCCTTGTTGTAGACTGAAGTGTACTGGCACAGTGGGGGAACTTGAGAATGGAGGGCTCCAGTGCAAATTTTTGTTGCCCTCTCCCTCCTTAGGAGGGGTTACAAAAATGTGTTTGTGCAGCTCCCCCAGTACCAAATCACTCAGTGCCCTTCCCCAAGACCCCTTTCTATAACCGCAGTCCTGCCAGGGAGTACCCTACACTGCAAAAAGAAAATTAAATGCAAAAAAAATTACAATTACACATCAATGGGCCCCTCAAGAGGAGGGCCCTGGTGCATTGCACCATTGGTAGCTCCGCCCCTGTACTGGAAAATGCTGCAGCATGACAGAACTACTGTCAATTTGAGGGACTGCCCAGGGCTGCCATGAAGTCCTTGACCCTTCTCTCTGATTGTCAGCTCCTCTTCTTCTATTTTTTAGGGATGGAGCTGACCACTGAATGTCCTGTTTAGAGATGTTATTTGTTTGCCATCTTGTCAGGGATATTGTTCTATGAATCAACTGTAACACAATGGCACAGATGAATACTTGGATTGTGCTATCATAGTTATGAAATTTTATTAGTTGGACAATTATTTTTGTTTCATAGTAGAAATTATGTGTTCGTTTTATACAATCGCTGTGCGACATGTGACACACGGCTATGAAGGTGTTAAACACATATATGTACTAATGTTCTTCCCAGCTGTTCAAACTTATATTGCTGCCATGGTATATGTTACCTTAGTTGCAACTCATAATTTCTAAATAAAATAAAAAAAATTGTATACAAGCCGAGATTTCTATTATTCATGCAGCTTATTTGTCATATTTATAGTACTGTGGTGTGCTCGCACTGGCACCATTTCAGCAATATTCTGCGCCTTGCCATATGGTATTGAGATGATTGAGTGATGATCTGCCATGTGACTGCCCGGTGACAAAGTACGGAAAGGTTTTATTTCCTTCAACTCTGTAGACTGAGAAAAACTTCATTTATTTGTGAGGCTTGTAACAATAATAGCAGCTGCGTAAGCTGTGGGCATAAAAGCGTTTTTAGGTAAAGTCGTTATTTAAGTAGACACTGCTTGTACCAGAAAGATGCCATGTTTGTGTCTTCCAAACTTCTTACTGGCTTGAGTCTGAGTGGGGCAGTTCTTTTAATTATCTTATGTATTCGAATGGGAGGAACAGGAACAGATGAGGAAGGTTGGATCATTGACTCATTAGTGGATCCAAATAAGATTTCAGCACAAGACATCCTCCCCATTGGCTTTTTTGCCCTACTCTGTAACTGCCGCCTTGAGAAAAAATAATTATTTTGTATGAAAATGCTTTTATACACTTACATAGTTGTTAATGTTGTTAGGTTATTGCATATTAGATTGTTTGAAGGACCAGAAGATTGAAAAAATATATAGATTTAATATTTAAGTGTGGCTAAAGCATACTAAGGGTTCCATGGTGGCCCAGTGGTTAGAAGTTGGTGTTTTCACCACTGCAGCCTGGGTTTGATTCCAGTCAGGGAACTAAGAGGTCACACCACCCTGAAGCCAAGCAGGGTTGGGCCTGGTCAGTATTTGGATGGAAGACCACCTAGGAATACCAGGAGCTGTATGCTGTTGTCCACTGGAGAATGAACTGACAACCCACTCCAGTATCTCTACCATGAAAACCAAGTGGATCGGCATGACCATAGACATAAAGATGTGCGTTGTGTGTTCACGAGGTCAAGGAGAGTCGGAAACAACTGAATGATGCAAAAAAAGCATATTTAAACAAAAAATATCATTAATATTTCTTTTTTTACAATTTAAAAATAAATATTGATGCTTCCACTGGTTCCAGGAGATATTAAAAAGCTGTCTGCTTCTGGGCATGTGCAGGGCAAGGGAAAACTTGCCAGATTCCAAAGGGCAGATGATTTAACAGACCCCTGCCTCACTGTACTTCCCCATCCCTCCACCAGCTGATAGATAATCTAAATACGAGCAATTTGCCCGTCAAAAATGACGGGGCAATAAAATTGTAAGGCAGGTAATGCTGTTAACCACAGACATACATGTTTTTGGTGGTCTGAGATCCTTCTGTGCTCATTGAGAGCCTCGCAGTGAGCGCCTTCGGCACTTATCTTGTGGCTCGCAATGAGCGCCTTTTGCGCTCATTGCCATGCTCTTGGTTGTTGTACTTTTTTTTATCAGAGGCGCTTTTGCTGTGATTGTAAGGTCGGCGCTGATATGCTTTTTGCGCTTATTGCCATGCTGTCCCCTGGTATAGTTCGTGTGCTATGAGCAGCGTTGTCGCTCGTTGTGAGGCGCACAGTAAATGGCTTTTGTGTTTATTGCGATAGTTTTTTTTTGTGTGTATATGTACTTTTGTATGCTAATTAAATAATTATTAAATTAATAAATTAATATACTTTACCTATTTGTAAGTAATATATGCAGGAGGCATTGTGCTGAAGAGCTGACAATCTGTTTTGATGTTCCTGCAGCATCCAATGTAGGTTTGAACTGTTGTGGAGCTGAGGTGTAAGTGTCAGCAATGTGTGCAGTGTGTAGTGTAAATAGGCTGCGTGCGCGAGGGGAAGCTGTTCTGTAAGTTAGTGTTGTAAAATGGCGGCGAATGTTTTATTGGTACACGGGTGTTGATGATTTAGCGTCCTTGCTAAAAGTGTATCTTTTACCTTTTGCGGCTTTAGGGTCCTGTTTTCGTGTGTCTAAACTCAGTAATTTGGATGTAAATTGAGGAGTAACTTCACTTGCAGAGGTCCTGGGTGCCCCTGCTTACTGTGGGTAAGCTTTTTATGTCAATTTTGTGTGTATTTATTGTTTTTTTTATGTTTTCAGGTGCGTACAGTTCGGCCCTTAAGGTCGTATTTTTGGGAGTTCCTAATGTTTTTTTTTCTAAGTCCTGCGGCTCGTATTTTTTTGTGTAAGTCCGTACATTTTTAGTTGTAAGTCCTGCGGCTCGTATTGTTTTGTGTAAGTCCGTATTTAGTGATTGCGTGTTAGATGTATTTTTTCAAAGTCCCGCTTCTGTGGGTGTTTGTAACCGCTTGTGTGGCGCCGTAGAGCCTCCACCTCAGCAAATGCGGCTCAGCAAATGTGGCTAGCAGCTTGCCCCATCATTGCGAGACTGTTGGTTGTTTGTGTGCTATGAGCAGCGTTGGCGGTGTTTTTTTGTATGCTAATGAAATAATTAATAGAATAATAAATGAATATACTTTACCTATTTTGAAGTAATATATACAGGTTGCATTGTTCTGAAGAGCTGGCAATCTGTTTTCATGTTGCTGCAGCATACAATGTGTGTTTTCACTGCAGTGGAGCTGCTGTGTAAGTGTCAGCAATGTGTGCAGTGTGTGGTGTAAATACTGCGTGAGGAAAATCCGTTAGGGTAGCTGTGTACTTCCGCATTGTGTAAGTTAGTGTTGTAAAATGGCACCTAATGTGTGTGGTACGCGGCTGTGGCTGATTTTGCGTCCTTGTTGTTTGACCTCGTCCGGCTTTTTCGGAAAATCTGTATGTGTTTCGTGGTGTTTTGCGTGTTTAGGGTCTTGTAGCCTCGTTTTCGTTTTTTTCGGCTGCAATTTTTTCTCTCGCTTAGGGGATTTTCGGGGGTCTAAACTCTTGTATTTCGATTTAAATTGAGGTGTAACTTCACTTGCAGAGATCCTGGGTGCCCCCCTTGCTGTGGGTAAGCTTTTTATGTGTTTGTTGTCTGTATTTATTGTGTTTTTAATGTTTTTATGTGCACGTGTTTCTGGCGCTAAGGTCGTATTTTTGCAAGGTCGTGTGCTTGGTAAGTCCGTAAATTTTGTGGTCGACGTGGGAGCCTCCACCTCCGCAAATGCTGCATACTTCACAAACATGTTTGGCTTTTTTTTACTATTGTTATATTTTTACTGCACAAACACCTCTTTCTGTCTAACATCATGTTTTTGCAGTGATTATAACCCAATTTACAACCTCAGCACGTCAGTCCTCTCCTATACCATTGTTAAACTGTTTGATACATGTCACTTTTGTTTCTGTAACCATGGCGTACAAGGCTGTTGAAGCTACTGGCACTTTATAAATAAATGATAACCATATTAATGTAGACGGGCGCACAGTGTTTTATAACACACCCTCACTGATATTTTCCTACAGCCTTTTTAGCAAAACTTGGAATTGTTGATGGTGCATATTTCTTTAAGGGTTCCTGATTAGAAACATACTAAGGCTGGTTATTCGTTTTGTGGTAATAAATCTGTTGCTGAAAATAAGAATACCTGCAGTACACTTCCCTTATTTTACTATGGGGTAGGGGTTCCCTGGTGCTCCAGCGGTTAGGATTCAGTGCTCTAAACCCTGCAACCTGGGTTTGATACCAGTCAGGGAACCAAGACGTCACACCACCCTGAAGCCATGCAGGGTTGGGCCTGGTCAGTACTTAGATGAGAAACCACCTAGGAATACCAGGAGCTGTATGGTGTGGCCCACTGGAGAAGGACCTGGCAATCCACTCCAGTATCTCTGCCATGAATACCAAGTGGATCAACATGGTGTGTTACGGTCCCTGAGGTCATGTAGAGTCGGACACAACTGAGTGATGCACACACACACAGCTTCACTAAGCTTCCAAGTAGCTGCAAAGTTTGAAAATTTAAGGGTTTCCTCAATCAGATTCCCTTCAAAATTGGGTAAAGCACCACTTCCCAATATATCAACTATAATAGTTGTGGTCGTTGCGATTTGTCGGCATGCAATGACCTCAGCTGCGAGTTGCGCATGCATTGCGAGTTGCACATGCGCAATGAACGGCATGAGCTATGCATGCGCATTTCACGGCGGGGGGGGGGGCGCATGCGCATTGCGCCGAGTGAGAGGGGGAAAGGAGACACCGGAGAGGGAGAGGGGGGAAAAGGAGAGGTAGAGGGGGAAAGGAGGCACAGAGGAGGGGGGGGGAGCCACAGGGAGGGAGAGGGGGGTACAGACACAGGGGAGGAAGAGGTGGGAAAGAGACACAGGGGAGGGAGACGGGGTTACAGACACAGGGGAGTGAGAGAAGCTACACTTGAGAGGGGGAAGAGAAACATGGGAGGAAAAGGGTGGGAAGAAATACAGGGGAGGGAAAGGGGGAAGAGACACAGGGGAGGGAGAGGGGGGAAGAGACACAGGGGAAGGAGTGGGGGGTAAAGAGACAGAGGGGGGAGACACAGAGGAGAGGAGGGAGAAACTGGGGAGGGAGAGGGGGGAAAAAATACGGAGGAGGAGAGGGAGAGGGGGGAACAGACACAGGGGAGGGAGAGAAAGGAGAAGGAGAGTGGAAAAAGAAGGCACAGGAGAGGGAGAGGGAGAAAGAAAAGGGATGGGCAGAGGAAAGAGGAGGGATGGGCAGAAACACAGGGGAGGGGGAGGGAGGGAAGACACACAGGGAAGGTATAGCGGAGGAAGAGACAAAGAAGAGGGAGAGGGGGGAAAGGAGAGGGAGAGGGGAGAGGATGCACAGGGAAGGGTGAGGGGGGAATGATATACAGGGGAGAAAGAGGGGAGAAGGGGATACACAGGGGAGGAAGAGGGGGGAAGTGAGAGGGGGAAAGGAGGCACAGGAGAGGGGGAAAGAAGACACAGGGGTGGGAGTGGGAGAGACACAGGGGAGGGAGAGGGAGGGAAGACACACAGTGGAGGGAAGGGGGAGACACACAGGGAAGGGAGAGAGGGTGAAGAGACATATGGGAGAGAAAGGGGGAAAATGAGAGGGAGAGGGGGAAAGGATGCACAGGGGAGGGAGAGATGAAGTAGACACAGGAGAGAGAGAGGGGAAGAAACACAGAGGAGGGAGAGGGGGGGACAGACACAGGGGAGGGAGAGGGGGAAAGGAGACACAGGGGAGAGAGAGGGGAAGAAACACAGGGGAGGGAGAGGGGGGGCAGACACAGGGGAGGGAGAGGGGGAAAGGAGACACAGGGAGGGAGAGGGGGAAGAGACACATGGGAGGGACAGGGGGGAAGAGAAACGGGAGGGAGAGCGGGAACAGACACAGGGGGGGGGAGTGGAGGAACAGACACAGGGGAAGGAGAAGGGGGGAGACACAGTGGAGGGAGAGGGTGAAGAAGACACAGGGGAGGGAGTGCGAGAGACACAGGAGAGGGAGAGGGAGGGAAGACACACATTGGAGGGAGGGAGGAGAGACACAGGGGAAGGAGAGGGAAGACACACAGGGAAGGGAGAGAGGGGTGAAGAGACAAAGGGGAGGGAAAGAGGAAAGGATGCACAGGGGAGGGAGAGAGGAAGGAGACACAGGGAGAGGAGGGGAGGAGGCATAGGGGAGGGAGAGGGGGAAGGAGACACAGGGGAGAGAGAGGGGGAACAGACACAGGGGAGGAAGAGGGGGGGAACAGACACAGGAGAGGGAGAGGGGGAAAGGAGACACAGGGAGGTAGAGGGGGAAGAGACACAGGGGAGGGAGAGGGGGAAGAGAAACAGGGAAGGGAGAGGGGGAACAGACACATGGGAGGGAGAGGGGGGAAGAGACACAGGGGAGGGAGAGGGGGTAGAGACAAAGGGGAGGGAAAGGGGGAGAGACACAGGAGAGGGAGAGAGAAACAGGGGAGGGAGAAAGGGGGAACAGACACTGGAGAGGAGGGGGAACAGACACAGGGGAGGGAGAGGGGGGAAAGAGACACAGGGGACAGAGAGGGGGAAAGGGAGAGGGGGAAAGGAGGCACAGGGGAAAGGGAGAGGGGGAAAGGAGGCACAGGAGAGGGAGAGGGGGAAATGAGACACAGGGGAGGTAAGGGGGTGGAAGGAGACAAAGGGGGGAATGGGGGAAAGGAAACAGGGGAGGGAGAGGGGGGAAGGACACACAGTGGAGGGACGGGGAAAGGAGACACATGGTAGGGAAGGGGGGAGATGAGTACCAAAGACGCTCATTAAGAGAACCGTAAACTAGAGGGGGGGACGACGCTCGCAATAAGCGCCAAAGGTGCTGATTGCGAGGGCCGAATGTCGCAGGTTTGCAGAGGACTGCAAAGAGATCATTGCGGAGCTTGCGATGAACACCAAAGTCGCTCATTGCAAGGCCTGTAAAGTAGAGGGGGGAGAGGCTCATAATGAGCACCAAAGACACTCATTGCGAGGCCCCAGATGAGGCCTGCCACTTGGACAGGGGGAGAGCCTTGCATTGTGTGGCAGACAGCATTGCCAGGCTTCACATTTTATTACCGTCATCTTTGACGGGGAATTAGCTAGTATAGTATAATCTTTTGAAGAACTGGAACACAAAAAAAAACATAATTCATTCTTTAATGTATTGAGTAATACATTAAACTCTTCTTTACTGTGGGTTGCCATTGCATTTTTTGAGATGTTTGATTAAGCTGATTAAGATCTGACAAACTAGACAAGCTATCGGTCAATACTACTAAAAGCATTGTCATCTCCCACCTGTAGAATTAGACAAACAAAAACACAAGTACAGTATAACTGTATATAATACAGTTTTTAAAATCATTTCCCAGTTATCTAGTATTTATTTTTCACTGTCCACCAAATACTGTTTTATTGGCCAATGCCCTTTGGTAATTAGATATCCCTCAACAAGGCTACAAATACTGAAACCACTCCAAAAATCAAAATTCCACTCATCTCGTCCTCTCAGTTTTCAATGTTACCCTTTCACCCAGTCCCTAGTAACCTCTTTGTTCTCAAAAACTCTGACCCAAACATGACTGACCATCTTAACCTCTATCTATCCTGTAGTTTGTTTTTGTTTCTTTGAAACAATTGCTAATGTTTTCCAACATAAATAATTGTTTGACCAAAGTTATTAATTTCTATCCTAAATGTATGATTTGACACATTTTTATAACAATTGTCTTATTTCTCTTGTCCCTTGCGTCTCCAAACTACTTGTACATAGGGTTTACAATTGCACAATCTATTTGTTTTTACATTCATCCATGCAACATGGCTTCTGCCCATCAACCACATGGAGACAGCACTGACCACAATAACAAATAACGCCAAGGGTTATTTATTTCTCTTAAGTCTTCTGGATATATATTGAATTTGACATTCTTCCATTTGATCGCAAACTCCTTTGGTATTACTGCACCCTTCTCTGACACCCCTTACTTTTATACCAATTGTTCTCAAGTTTGTGATGTCATGGCTGGTTATCTTCGTTGTAGACTGCTTTTGAGATAATAATTTTGAACATGGTAGTAATATGTGCACTATGCTTATTTTTCATATATTGTTTATAAAAGTGGTGAAAGCTCAACAGGAGGTAGCCATAATGGTAGACCAACCCACAAACCACTATGAGTTCAGCTTTAGAGTCTTCAATAAATCTTGGCTCAGGATCAGTGGCTTGTAGAATGGTTGGTTTCATGGGCTGGCGCAGACAGATCGGTCAAACTCACAAGTAACAATTGTGAGTTTCCCCTGTGTTGGCAATATAATAGTCACTGAGTTCAAAACGGGAGAATCATTCAGTGATCAAGTTAAAGTCTGGAAAAAAAGGAACAACAAATTGTATGTTCTTTCTTATAATCTTGCTAGTACTCATATCCATTAGGCTTCACCACCTCTTTTCCCAGCCATGATTCCTCTTTCTGACTCATCACTCCTTTTCCCATAAGATTGGCAACAATGG
This sequence comes from Discoglossus pictus, assembly GCA_027410445.1. NCBI lineage: Eukaryota > Metazoa > Chordata > Amphibia > Anura > Alytidae > Discoglossus > Discoglossus pictus. Next base: position 49,415,939 of record CM050167.1, read on the forward strand.
TCTTAGGGAAAAGTGCCACTACATGGTCTGTTTGTTGAGAACCACTACCTTATATTACATCTTTCTGTTAATATAATAGCGCTAGTACAAGATACCATTTTGTATTAGTTACCTAGGTATTTCCGTCCCGTGAACTATGTCCATTTTTCTTTCTTGACAACTTCCAATCATTTACCAATTCCTGGATGCTATCCCACTTCACCGAAGCTAAATTTCTCAAATAAGAGTTCTTGCTATTTTTTATTTCCAACACCACATATCTCTATGTACACAGTTATGCACGCTTCCTTAAACCTCAGTGCTTATATTTTACTTTGCTCTATTATATTCAACTAAAAAAAAAGTATTGTTGCTTTAACCTATGAACCACATACTGAATCCATGCATATTCACCCAAGATACAACCAGAACTTTAATTCATGGTCTTATATTTTGCCTTAACTACTGAAATTCAATTTTTATTGGTTTCTCATCACTTGAATTTATGTAGCCCAATTCATCATGAAAACTACCTCCAGACTCATTGACTCATCACTCACCATCTGCTACTGTGTATTATCAGAAGAGATATAAATGCAGTTCAGTTGAGAATCATTGATAGAATAGAGTTGTCAATTGAGGGCTTCATTTAATAGTGCTGGAATTAAGAAAAAACAAGTATAGTAACTTAATTACAGTTTGTTTTTTTAATTAGCAGTAAAAATCTCCAAGTGCTTGAAAATCTACTGTGTAAACACTTGGTGACAAGGGGCCCCATTCAATTGACTAAATCTTGAACTCGTAATGTTACAAATATTCAATTTGCTACATTTTGCTGCTCACATTCTAATTGCGAGTTACCTGCCCAAATTGACTGCAGGACAGCCAAAGACGTAACTCCGTCCCATGTCCTCCATTGATTTTTCAAGCCTGTAAAAGTTATTAGTGCTAAAGACGCAAAATCGATATTTAATTACCAAAGTACAAGTAGCTCGCAAATGAAATCTGACCCTCTACTCGAAAATTTATCAAAATGTTTTACGAGTACTAGATAGGATTCGCAAGGGTGTTAAACACTAGTTCTGACAACTGCAGCAGCTATTAAACACACTCTAATGTACTTCAAAATACTGGGGAAGCATGGAAAGGCATTAGAATTAATTGCACAATAGTTTCGAGCTCGCAAATCTGCAAGCAAAAATAATTATTTTTATTATTATTACTTTTATTTCCATGTTATATCGATCCCAGGAATCAAGGGGTTAAATACCCCATGGAACCCGCATGGATTAGAACAGTTGCTTTAATGTATTTTTTATCTATTTATACATTGTTTTACTGATGTCATGATGGTGGTCTCATTTACCATTGGCTGTGTCTAAGAAGTAAAATATGGGCTTGCTTAAATCTTATCAGATCATATGATGACACGCCCTGAAAGCCTACTCACGAGTGCATGGTTACCGTGTGGAGGCTGTGAAAGGGCAATAGCAAGTTAGAGACAATTGAAGGATATTAAATGTTTAGAAAAAATTTAATGCGCAGCCAACATTTCAGGTTACAGGCAATTGCGGGCTTGTAATTGAATGGGGCCCATAGTAAGGAACTTCTGTAACATTGCACAGGGTTGGGAGGATTGTCTAAACCCCACTTAGATTTTAACTGTAAAGGCAAAGCATAAGGGCCCTATGGAGAGTGATGACTGCTAACTATGCCTCTGTAAACTCTACCTTATATCACTGCATGGTGGATAAAAAGGTGGACATGTAGGCTTTTAATAAGTACATAACTGTGTATATTTCCAGACAACAGAATCAAGTGGTGAATTTAAGGGAATATCATTAAGGCTGTTTAATGAGATCCTCAAGAACCTACCGTACACACTCGAGTATAAGCCAAGTTTTTCAGTCCTTTTTTTAAGGCTAAAAAGGGCCCCCTCGGCTTATACTCGAGTCACTCACCCCCCCCCCCCCCCCCCGTGTCTCTCGAACCCCCCCCCTTGTGTCTCTCTACCCCCCGTGTCTCTCTACCCCCCATGTCTCTCTAACCCCCCCTTGTGTCTCTCTACCCCCCCTTGTGTTTCTCTACCCCCCCGTGTCTCTCGAATCCCCCCTTGTGTCTCTCTACCCCCCGTGTCTCTCTACCCCCCCCCCCCGTGTTTCTCAAACCCCCCCTTGTGTCTCTCTACCCCCTTGTCTCTCTAACCCCCCACGTGACCCTTTCCCTCCCCCCTCCTCATCCTCAACCCCCCCCCCCCTCATACTACCCCCTCTCCCCTCACTAACCTGCTCCGGCCTCTGCTCCTTCCGGGTCTTGATGTGGCGCACATGTGACGTCACATGCGTGCCACGTCATTAGCATATACCGGGGGGGGGATTTAGAGGGGTAGTATGAGGGGGTGGGGTTTAGAATGAGGAGGGGGGATGTTTAGAATGAGGGGGGGTTGAGGATGAGGAGGGAGGTTGAGGAGGGAGGTTTAGGAGGGGGTTGAGGATGGGGAGGTTGAGGTTGAGGAGGGAGGTTGAGGAGGGGGTTGAGGATGGGGGGTTGAGGTTGAGGAGGGAGGTTGAGAGGGCGTTGAGGATGGGGGGGTTGAGGTTGAGGAGGGAGGTTGAGGAGAGGGCTGAGGTTGAGAAGGGGGTTGAGGTTGAGGAGGGGGGCTGAGGATGAGGAGGGGGGCTGGGGATGAGGAGAGGGGCTGAGGATGAGGAGGGGGCCTGAGGATGAGGAGGGGGCCTGAGGATGAGGAGGGGGGCTGAGGAGAGAGGTTGAGGAGTGGGGTAGAGGCGGGAGGTTGAGAAGGGGGTTGAGGATGGGGGGTTGAGGTTGAGGAGGGAGGTTGAGGAGGGCGTTGAGGTTGAGGAGGGGGCTGAGGATTAGGAGGGGGCCTGAGGATGAGGAGGGGGCCTGAGGATGAGGAGGGGGGCTGAGGAGGGAGGTTGAGGAGGGTGGTTGAGGATGGGGAGGGGGCCTGAGGATGAGGAGGGGGGCTGAGGAGGGAGGTTGAGAAGGGGGTTGAGGATGGGGTGGTTGATGTTGAGGATGCGGGGTTGAGGTTGAGGAGGGAGGTTGAGGAGGGGGTTGAGGATGAGGAGGGAGGTTGAGGATGAGGAGGGGGCCTGAGAATGAGGAGGGGGTTGAGGTTGAGGAGGGAGGTTAAGGAGGGGGTTGAGGAGGAGGAGGGGGGTTGAGGTTGAGGAGGAGGTTGAGGGTGGGGCGTTGAGGAGGAGGGAGTTGAGGATGAGGGGGTTGAGGATGAGGCGGTTGAGGAGGAGGGGATTGAGGATGAGGGGGTTGAGGAGGGAGATTGAGGATGAGTAGTGGGGGAAGAGACACAGTGAAGGGAGAGGGGGGGAAGAGACACAGGGAAGGGAGAGGGGGGAAGAGACACAGGGAAGGGAGAGGGGAGAAGAGACACGGGAGAGAGAGGGGGACACAGAAGGCACAAAAGGGACACAGGGGGCAGCACATTTCCCACCCTCGGCTTATACTCGAGTCACTCATTTTACCCAGTATTTTGTGGTAAAATGGGTGCCTCCGCTTATACTTGGTCGGCTTATACTCGAGTATATACGGTAATTTATTATATTACCTTCCCCTAATCCTATCACACCAAACTGTAGGGGGCATGGCATGGTTCCCCAAGATATAGTCAACTGTGCAAGAAAGGTTCCAATCTTACTTTTTCACCGACTCTAGAGACCAGAAGTGGGCAAAGATCAGGAATTTTGAACTCTACATTTGTAGTTTAACCCCTTGCCTCCTGCTGCAGTGAAGTGGTGTATGGTAGGGATTATGAGACTCCTGCTGTGTAGCAATTCCTATAACACCTAGACCATTGCTATGAGAAGGGGTTATGATTGCTTATTTCAGTGATAAATATATTTAACTTCTACTATTTACTTGTACACATAACAGTATACACTAGCATATGGGTTAGATTGGGTCATTTTAGATGCAGTACACCCATTTGGTACTGCCTTTTTTTATATAAATTGAGTGGTGTTTTTTATTTTCTATATAGTATACAGTTTTCAGAATGGGATATAGTATATTAGGTGTGAGTGTGGCAAATTGCAAAATATGAAAATTATTTCTCTATCTACTGGCAGGAAAAACTAGTCAAAGTACAGCTGAAATGAAAAAATGAATATGGCCTCACATGGCACTGGAATCTCCCCAGCCAAACACTGCTTCGTGGACGCAGGGGTGTAGAAGCCAGAATAATTCTGGGGGGGGGGGGGGGGTTACAGCTCCTTGTATACATAGGCCATATAATAGCTATTTATACATACATGCAAACATATAAAAATCTGAGGGGGGTTTGTCCCCCCCAGTTCCTACACCCATGCCTGGATGTATATAGCCAACTTGGATAAAGCCAGGAGCAGGTTGATGGGGAGGTCCACTGCTTTATTGGCCAGTCACACTGGGCATCCAAACAATAAAAGTGTTTGGGGAGTAATGAAGCCAGAACTGAGGATGGGGGCCCATTGGAAATGCCAAGAGGTGCTGTAGTCTGATGCAAGAAAAATAAGCATGAAGCATAACTATCCCTAGTGGTATTCTAGCTGAGTTCTGATAAAGGATGTGAGCGGCATAAGAACCCCTCTTATCTTCTGCTAATTCATCTTCTAAAACAACCCAACATCTCATAGTATTTAAGAACAGGCACAAGGAGCTGCAAGCTTTAAATTGGTGCAAAATTGTTCACCATTGCATTAAATTCCTTTGCATCATTTAGTTGTGACATACGCTGTGTGTGGGAGTTTGTATTTTTATGCATGTTTTTTATGTTGACATGCATCCTATTAGCATATTGACACAGGACACAAATTATAGTTACATACACCCCAGCATTTCAAGTGGCTGAAGAGGGACACATATATATTATTGAAATTATGCTCTATTTTCATTGCTGGTGGTTGTGCCCAAACATAACAAAAGCATTCAAACGTGAATATTACACATAAGCTCAGTAGCCCATAGATGGACTACCCCCATTTGGAGGAAAAATACAGCACCCACCTTAGAATGACTAATTCAGAAAATTGATTATATTTCTAACATAGAAAATACCTATTTATCAGATTAAATAACCCCCTTCTGGATCGCTTCTTTGTCATGGTGAAGATGATTGAATGCCTCAATTAAGCTGTGAGCTATATCATGTAGGGTCACCCAAGATGGGCAGGTCATAGCAAAGAGGTGAGACCAATCGTGGTCCACTGGTGAAGGAACTGGCAACCCACTCCAGTATCTTTGCCACGATAACTTTATGGATAAGCACAATCAGATACATAACGAACAAGATTAAATGACAATCCAGAAAAAAATATTTATCTGGCTGGGATTATTAGATTTAAAAAGGAAACACAATTAATTATAGTAAAAAAAAAAATTAATTCTATTCTGTCTGCTTTCTGAGGATGAGGAGGGGGCCTGAGGTTGAGGAGGGGGGCTGAGGAGGGAGGTTGAGGAGGGTGGTTGAGGATGGGGAGGGGGCCTGAGGATGAGGAGGGGGGCTGAGGAGGGAGGTTGAGAAGGGGGTTGAGGATGGGGTGGTTGATGTTGAGAAAGCGGGGTTGAGGTTGAGGAGGGAGGTTGAGGAGGGGGTTGAGGATGAGGAGGTAGGTTGAGGATGAGGAGGGGGCCTGAGAATGAGGAGGGGGTTGAGGTTGAGGAGGGAGGTTAAGGAGGGGGTTGAGGAGGAGGAGGGGGGTTGAGGTTGAGGAGGAGGTTGAGGGTGGGGCGTTGAGGAGGAGGGAGTTGAGGATGAAGGGGTTGAGGATGAGGCGGTTGAGGAGGAGGGGATTGAGGATGAGGGGGTTGAGGAGGGAGATTGAGGATGAGTAGTGGGGGAAGAGACACTGTGAAGGGAGAGGGGGGGAAGAGACACAGGGAAGGGAGAGGGGGGAAGAGACACAGGGAAGGGAGAGGGGAGAAGAGACACGGGAGAGAGAGGGGGACACAGAAGGCACAAAAGGGACACAGGGGGCAGCACATTTCCCACCCTCGGCTTATACTCGAGTCACTCATTTTACCCAGTATTTTGTGGTAAAATGGGTGCCTCCGCTTATACTTGGTCGGCTTATACTCGAGTATATACGGTAATTTATTATATTACCTTCCCCTAATCCTATCACACCAAACTGTAGGGGGCATGGCATGGTTCCCCAAGATATAGTCAACTGTGCAAGAAAGGTTCCAATCTTACTTTTTCACCGACTCTAGAGACCAGAAGTGGGCAAGGATCAGGAATTTTGAACTCTACATTTGTAGTTTAACCCCTTGCCTCCTGCTGCAGTGAAGTGGTGTATAATAGGGATTATGAGACTCCTGCTGTGTAGCAATTCCTATAACACCTAGACCATTGCTATGAGAAGGGGTTATGATTGCTTATTATAGTGATAAATATATTTAACTTCTACTATTTACTTGTACACATAACAGTATACACTAGCATATGGGTTAGATTGGGTCATTTTAGATGCAGTACACCCATTTGGTACTGCCTTTTTTTATATAAATTGAGTGGTGTTTTTTATTTTCTATATAGTATACAGTTTTCAGAATGGGATATAGTATATAAGGTGTGAGTGTGGCAAATTGCAAAATATGAAAATTATTTCTCTATCTACTGGCAGGAAAAACTAGTCAAAGTACAGCTGAAATGAAAAAATGAATATGGCCTCACATGGCACTGGAATCTCCCCAGCCAAACACTGCTTCGTGGACGCAGGGGTGTAGAAGCCAGAATAATTCTGGGGGGGGGGGGGGGGTTACAGCTCCTTGTATACATAGGCCATATAATAGCTATTTATACATACATGCAAACATATAAAAATCTGAGGGGGGTTTGTCCCCCCCAGTTCCTACACCCATGCCTGGATGTATATAGCCAACTTGGATAAAGCCAGGAGCAGGTTGATGGGGAGGTCCACTGCTTTATTGGCCAGTCACACTGGGCATCCAAACAATAAAAGTGTTTGGGGAGTAATGAAGCCAGAACTGAGGATGGGGGCCCATTGGAAATGCCAAGAGGTGCTGTAGTCTGATGCAAGAAAAATAAGCATGAAGCATAACTATCCCTAGTGGTATTCTAGCTGAGTTCTGATAAAGGATGTGAGCGGCATAAGAACCCCTCTTATCTTCTGCTAATTCATCTTCTAAAACAACCCAACATCTCATAGTATTTAAGAACAGGCACAAGGAGCTGCAAGCTTTAAATTGGTGCAAAATTGTTCACCATTGCATTAAATTCCTTTGCATCATTTAGTTGTGACATACGCTGTGTGTGGGAGTTTGTATTTTTATGCATGTTTTTTATGTTGACATGCATCCTATTAGCATATTGACACAGGACACAAATTATAGTTACATACACCCCAGCATTTCAAGTGGCTGAAGAGGGACACATATATATTATTGAAATTATGCTCTATTTTCATTGCTGGTGGTTGTGCCCAAACAGAACAAAAGCATTCAAACGTGAATATTACACATAAGCTCAGTAGCCCATAGATGGACTACCCCTATTTGGAGGAAAAATACAGCACCCACCTTAGAATGACTAATTCAGAAAATTGATATTTCTAACATAGAAAATACCTATTTATCAGATTAAATAACCCCCTTCTGGATCGCTTCTTTGTCATGGTGAAGATGATTGAATGCCCCAATTAAGCTGTGAGCTATATCATGTAGGGTCACCCAAGATGGGCAGGTCATAGCAAAGAGGTGAGACCAATCGCGGCCCACTGGTGAAGAAACTGGCAACCCACTCCAGTATCTTTGCCACGATAACCTTATGGATAAGCACAATCAGATACATAACGAACAAGATTAAATGACAATCCAGAAAAAAATATTTATCTGGCTGGGATTATTATATTTAAAAAGGAAACACAATTAATTATAGTTAAAAAAAAAATTAATTCTATTCTGTCTGCTTTCTACTTAAAGCAGGCTATATTTTCCATTAACATTTTCATTTAACAAAGACAATATGTGGTTACTTTGTTTAATGACCATTTTCCTGTTTTTGTCTAAATTATAATGCAAAATTATATTCAAAATTTATGCTCACGGATGATACAGCTGTAAACATGAACTGTTTCCTGGACTACAATGATCCTTTAAATGTGGTACTATCTTTAAAAAGAGTAACATGTAAATAGCTGACAGGAACAAAAGGACTAAACCATAAAAGAGGGATATTTAGATATGCAATATGTAACACCAAGATAATGCAATTTGCATGAAATATTTTATGGAAAAAAAAAAAAGTAACCCGAATAAAGAAATATATAATAACTATGCTGCACTGGTTTAGTACGCACCCCCTACTTATATACCTTTATCCCCCTGGCACAAGTAAAATATTAAGCAAGGAGCTGTTTAAACGTTATGCATTTATTGTTCTACTTAGCACAGCTTTGCTTAATAATATTCATGGCATTTTTCTGAACATGCTCTGCTGATTCTTAAGGCTTTGTAATCTAAGAAAGTGCAAATGCTGACTCTAGCCTTGTGGGCATATCTTAAATACCTTGCCCATGCGCCATCACGTCCCTCCCTCCTCTAGCACTGCTAGAAAGAGAAAGGTCCCAGTGTTAAGTGTTTCCTTTTTGAATATTACAAGGGACATCTGTGTCACCAGTGTGGGCAGACGTGGTATGAGAGAGATGACAAACGACTGTACATTAGGTCAAAGGAGCATTTTAAATAGGGGAGTGAAAAAAAGACAGTGAGAGAGAGAAATGGAATATTTGCATAGAAGAGAAGAAAGCTTTTATTAAATGTATAAATAAGCTCTGCCGTCCCGTTTTATTCCTAACTTACTGAGAATAAGCATCATATTTAAAGGGAAAGCTTCACTGAAACACAAGTTGTTCTTATATGAAAGTGTTCCCTTATAGAACCTCAAATATATGTTTAAGAGATTTAGCCCCTGTGTGTGTTAGGTGATGTGAACTATTGAAGAACACATATACATGGGTTTAACTATCACAGCTTAGAACTCAGTTTGATTGGTTCTGGACCTGGGTCTTGAACTTTTACCCCAATCAGCTCAGCATTCTGAGTGTCAGAGACATATATGGAGTTTAAAAATGGCAGCTTCTAATCTCTAGGGGCCTCATTCAATCGTTATTTGGACAATTGAATAGGACTCTACAGTATATAAGCACAGAGCATATTTTTTTACAGAAGTTTTTAGTTAGTGAAGACCTTGCTTTTGGATAGAAGTTCACTAACTAAAAACTTCTGTAAACAAATATATGCTTTGTGCTTATATAGAGCCCTATTCAATTGGGCGAATCGCAATTGAATGAGGCCCTAGATCAGTAACTAGCACCTGTACACGTTTCTTCATTATTACATAATTAAAGGATCACTACTGTGGTCAATGCTTTTCTGTGTCATTTGAAAATGGATGATGGGCAAATTGTTTTTAGAAAGTAAAAAAAAAAAACACAGCCTTCCCTGGTGGTCCAGTGGTTAGGACCCTGTGCTTCCACCGCTTTCGACCTGGGTTTGATTCCAAGTCAGGGAACCAAGAGGTCACACCACTCTGAAGCCCAGCAGGGTTGGCCTGGTCAGTACTGGGATGGGAGAACACCTAGGAATACCAGCTGGCCCAGTGGAGAAGGAACTGGCAACCATCTCCAGTGTCTCTGCCATAAATGATCAGCGTGGACATAAAGATGTGCTGGTGTGTTATTGTCCTTGAGGTCAAAGAGAGTTGGAAACGACTGGCCACGCAAACAAAAAAAACATTATTTACTGCTGGAATCCAGTCTCTTGCTTTTGGGAAGTGCTAATGAGATAATTGGTGGTAGATACTGCCATATTCCTAAAGTGCAAAAGTGTAATTTCCTGTCGGCATTCAAAGTTTCCTCCTCCCTCAGGAAGTCGGCCACTGAAAACTAAAATGGTAGATTCTGCAACAGTATAATTGTAACATTATTACATAAAAAAAAACATTTTCCTTGTTTTCAAGTGAAGTCCTTCAACATAATATATTTAAATTTATGATTACAGTGATCCTTTTATCTAATAGTGATCTTAAAGTAATAATAATTTAAATGTAGGCGGATCTTTCCCTTTAAGACGTATATCAGCCATTTTTAAACAGTGTCTAATAGGTTTTTGATGTTGCTCCTACATTTTGTGCAACAGAAAAGGACAAATGTATAGAACAAATTGGTGTTAATTCAAAGCTCACAAAATAAGAAACTTTGCTGAAATGTATTGAATAATTCTGATTCTTGGTGATTATAATTGTTCTAAGACGTTTGTGATGATGTTGGTGGCCTTTGGAAAACTGAGCATGTGAGTAAGCTGTGGTGGACAAATTAAAAATAATTGCCTGAACTTATGTTTTCACACAGATTCCCTGCTAGGTTGCAACTTGGAAAATATTGCATATTTACAAGGAGGTTGCTATAAAAACTGAGAGAAAGGATTGAGTTGTGGATTTAAGCTCTAACTATTAAAGGAATAGTAACACCAATATAAAATGATTACCCAAGTGTCATAGTAATCAGGAGAGGGTATATTTGCAATATAATTGGAATGGAATAATTAAAATCACTTAAAGTAGGTCCATGTTGCTCAAAATGTATATTTGCAGTCATGTCCATCTCTCCTTGACCCTTTGGACTGCACACCAGGCCTATCTGTTAGCAACTCCTTATTTTAACTCCATCAAGCTCATATTAATTGCTTTAAATCACCTGATCTATTCATTTCCGCCTCTGCCATCACCTTTATGTGTCTTCAAACATTCCCAGTATCAAAGTACTCTCATGATATGGATACAATATTTGAAGTTTAACCTCATAATCAAACCTTCCAGTGAACAGTTTAACTGATTTCCTGTGGCATTGATTGATTGGATCTTCTTGCAATCTAAGCTTTCCAGAAGCAAACGTCCTTTAATTTCATGGCTGAAGTCCCCATCTGCAGAGATCTTGGAGCCCAGGAAAATAAAATCTGTCACTGCCTCCACTTCTTCCCCATCTATCTGCCAGGAACTGAGATTGCCGTTTGCCATGATCTTCGTCTTTTTAACGTTGAGCTGCAAGCCAGCCTTATACTCTCCTCCTTTACGGTCATCAGTAGGTCCTTTAGTTCCTCCTCAATTTCAGCCATTAGAATAGTATTATCCGAGTATCTGAGGTTGTTGATATTTCTCCCAGTAATATGAATTATTGCTTTAGATTCGTCCAGCCCAGCCTTTCACCTTTGTCACACTCCTTTCATCATCTTAGCTTTGTTCCATGTTCGGTTCTGACCGTGGCTTCTTGGCCCATAAACAGGTTCCTCAGGAGGAAGTGACTGGTACTCCCATCTTTCTAATAAATTGTCACATTTGATTGTGATTCAAACAGTCAAATGCTTTAGAATATTCTATAAAGCAAAGGTAAAAAAAAATATTATTTATTTTAATTCTCTTGCTTTTTCTATTATCCAGCTGATATTGGCAACTTGATCTATTCTGCTTCTGTGATACCCGACTTGCACATCTGGTAGTCCATATATTGTTGGAGCAGATTTTGCAGGGTCTTAAGCATTAACTTGCTGACGTGAAATTAGTGCAATTGTTCGATAATCGGAGCACTCTTTGGCACTGTGTTTTTTTAGTACTGAGATGTAGACTGACCCTTTCCTGGCCACTGGCCACTGTTGAGTTTTCCAAATTTCTTTTTATCAACAAGGCTTCCTAGGCCCATCTCACTTCACTCTCCAAGATGTCTGGTTCCAGCTCATTGGACAAACTATTGAGGTTATTAATGCTGTTAAGATTCTTCCTGTATTGATCTTCTGTGTATTCCTGCCACCTCTTCTTTATCTGATCTTCTTCTGTTAACTCACTTCCATTTTTGTCTTTCATCATGCCAACTTCTTTTCTGGACTACTTTCAAGCCCTCATCACACAGCCAGTTTCCCTTAAATCTATTTTTTACTTCTACTGCATATTTACATGTGATATTATTTGTTTTGTATCTGCTTGGTCTGATGATTTTACCTTTCTTCCTCGGTTTAAGTTTGAACATTGCAATAAGAAGCTCATGATCTGAGCCACAGTCAGCTCCAGGTCTTGTTTTTGCTGACTATCGAGCTGCTCCATCTTTGGCTTTAAAGTATATGATCAATCTGATTTCTATCGTCCATCTGATAATGTCCATGATTTGTTTCTGAGGCTATTGGAAGAGGGTCTTTACGATGACCAGATAATTATCTTGACATGGAGTTCTAATAATCTATGATCTGCTTCATTTTGTACTCCAAGGCCAAACTTGCCAGTTATTCCAGGTGTCTTTTGGTAGCCATACTTTAGCACTCCAATCTCCTATGACTAGAGTAACATCTTTTTGTTATCTCTAGGGGGTGTTGAATATCCTCATATAACTGGACATCAGCCATTTCAGCATCCATGGTGTGATGTTAAAGGCCTTACCTTGAATTTAAATTTAAATCATCCTGTCATTAGTTGAGTTGTAACCGAGCACTGCTTTGGCCACCCTTTGATTTATTACGAGGGCAACTCCATTTTTTTCTATTGGATTCTTAACCACAGTGGAAGATCCTGTGGTTGCCTGATATGAAATGACCCATACCGGTCCATTTGAGTTCACTTATTCCCAGGATATCAGTGTTTAATCTTGTCATGTCATGTTTGACCACTTCCAGTTTGCCTGGGCGCATATTTCTAACATTCAAGGTTCTTTGCTTAATTGTTCTTTGCAGCAATTGCCAGTTCCTTCTCCAATGGACAGTTGTCTGACCTCTCGGCTATGACCTGTGCATCTTGGGTGACCCTACATGGTATAGCTCACAGCTTCATTGAGGTACACCACCTCCTACACCAAAATAATGTAGCAATCCATAAGGGTATATATATATATATATATATATATATATATATACATACATATATATATATATATATATATATATATATATATATATATATATACAGGGAGTGCAGAATTATTAGGCAAATGAGTATTTTGACCACATCATCCTCTTTATGCATGTTGTCTTACTCCAAGCTGTATAGGCTCGAAAGCCTACTACCAATTAAGCATATTAGGTGATGTGCATCTCTGTAATGAGAAGGGGTGTGGTCTAATGACATCAACACCCTATATCAGGTGTGCATAATTATTAGGCAACTTCCTTTCCTTTGGCAAAATGGGTCAAAAGAAGGATTTGACAGGCTCAGAAAAGTCAAAAATAGTGAGATATCTTGCAGAGGGATGCAGCACTCTTAAAGTTGCAAAGCTTCTGAAGCGTGATCATCGAACAATCAAGCGTTTCATTCAAAATAGTCAACAGGGTCGCAAGAAGCGTGTGGAAAAACCAAGGCGCAAAATAACTGCCCATGAACTGAGAAAAGTCAAGCGTGCAGCTGCCACGATGCCACTTGCCACCAGTTTGGCCATATTTCCGAGCTGCAACATCACTGGAGTGCCCAAAAGCACAAGGTGTGCAATACTCAGAGACATGGCCAAGGTAAGAAAGGCTGAAAGACGACCACCACTGAACAAGACACACAAGCTGAAACGTCAAGACTGGGCCAAGAAATATCTCAAGACTGATTTTTCTAAGGTTTTATGGACTGATGAAATGAGAGTGAGTCTTGATGGGCCAGATGGATGAGCCCGTGGCTGGATTGGTAAAGGGCAGAGAGCTCCAGTCCGACTCAGACGCCAGCAAGGTGGAGGTGGAGTACTGGTTTGGGCTGGTATCATCAAAGATGAGCTTGTGGGGCCTTTTCGGGTTGAGGATGGAGTCAAGCTCAACTCCCAGTCCTACTGCCAGTTCCTGGAAGACACCTTCTTCAAGCAATGGTACAGGAAGAAGTCTGCATCCTTCAAGAAAAACATGATTTTCATGCAGGACAATGCTCCATCACACGCGTCCAAGTACTCCACAGCGTGGCTGGCAAGAAAGGGTATAAAAGAAGAAAATCTAATGACATGGCCTCCTTGTTCACCTGATCTGAACCCCATTGAGAACCTGTGGTCCATCATCAAATGTGAGATTTATAAGGAGGGAAAACAGTACACCTCTCTGAACAGTGTCTGGGAGGCTGTGGTTGCTGCTGCACGCAATGTTGATGGTGAACAGATCAAAACACTGACAGAATCCATGGATGGCAGGCTTTTGAGTGTCCTTGCAAAGAAAGGTGGCTATTTTGGTCACTGATTTGTTTTTGTTTTGTTTTTGAATGTCAGAAATGTATATTTGTGAATGTTAAGATGTTATATTGGTTTCACTGGTAAAAATAAATAATTGAAATGGGTATATATTTGTTTTTTGTTAAGTTGCCTAATAATTATGCACAGTAATAGTCACCTGCACACACAGATATCCCCCTAAAATAGCTAAAACTAAAAACAAACTAAAAAATACTTCCAAAAATATTCAGCTTTGATATTAATGAGTTTTTTGGGTTCATTGAGAACATGGTTGTTGTTCAATAATAAAATTAATCCTCAAAAATACAACTTGCCTAATAATTCTGCACTCCCTGTATATACATACACATACCTAGGCATGTCAAGGCATAGGCCATGGGCAGCACCTTTGCAGGGGCAGCAGGTTTTTGGAGGATCGCTATTTAATTTTTGTGTTAATATTATTTATTTTAATTATTAGTGTAAGTTGTGTATTAGTGCAGCCCCCTCTCATCATGCAGCAGGATATACAGATCAGTGATGGCTGCATTCTCTGCTTCTCTGCATGGGGTTGAAGGGGATAATAGAGGACTCGAAAATGAAGCAGGAATCTTAATGGGCCTAGGGTAGCAAGAAAAGCAAAGGAAAATAAGGGGGTAACCCAAATATCACATTACCCAGTGTGAGTGCACCAGGGAAATAACAATGCTGCTTAATGACATAATAGCAAACTAATTGAAGGTTATCTTTCACTAATAATAAGCAAATGTTGGTCTTGCATTGCTGCTTTGCTGCAGCATTAATATGATCTGAAAACAAAATTACAAGGTTGGATCATTAGTACAGTTTCTCATAAACAAAACATTAAACTGGGATTTTAGAATTTACTGATGTAACCAAAGTCAGTGTCAAAGTATTAAGATCGCTACCTTGTTGTGGGGAAGGGGCTTGTGTACTTCAATGAAGCTGTGAACTATACCATCTATGGTCACCCAAGATGGGCAGGTCATAGCAGAGAGGTCAGACAAATTGCGGCAGATTGGAAAAGGAACTGGCAACCCACTCCAAGATGTGTCTGGCACTCTGCGGTCCATGGAGTCACAGAGAGTCCGGCACGCCTGAACCACTAAACAAATAAATTCACTGGTCTACTTGAATATCAGTGTTCAAACCTAAATATCTATATACATGCATATATTATTGGAGGAATTGGTAAACTTAGGACTCAACAATTAACACAATGGGGGATCCAGGAAAACAATGGATCTGCCCCTTGAGTCTACACTTTGTATTCTTTTGGGACTGCTCCAAATGTTATTATTATTATTATTATTATTATTATTATTATTATTATTTATTAAAAAAGCAGTATAGATAAGGTAGCTAGACAATATGGACAAAACAACAAAGTCAGGGGTGCTCATCAGAGAACAAACTAACATTCATAGGTTAACTCTATGGACATGAGCACAACCTCTTTTAGCTCTCTTGTGCCCTTCACAGGGAAAAATATCCTGTAGTATATCAGTCTGGTCTTACCCAATAGAGTGATCCAGCCCCAAAATACCAGGCAATTCTCCCTGAACAAGAGAAACAGCAATTCCAGATGCATTTCAGCAACTATGGGCCTCGTCAGTGAGGTGCAGCTGCACTCCCTAAGGCGCAGTGAGCAAGGGGTTCACATCTGGAGTCCCCTATCACCCTTAGGGAGACTAAACCCTAAGAGTAATTTGCATAAACAAAACAACAAAGTCAGAGGTTTCTCATCAGAGAACAGAGCTAGACGATATGGAACACAACAGTGGTGGAATAGATATTGGTCTATCCTAAACAAGACCTGGCATCAATCAATGGTGGAGCTACTGCTGGTGCAGCAGGTTCAAAGCACCAAGGCTCACAACAATGTATGGGCACTCTGCTACCAGCAGCAGCCTCGACTAAAGAGGTATGTTTAAATTATTAATGTAAAAAGGCATATAATTATTGTCATCACCCTACTGGTAATCTGACCATGTAAATTTTTTTGTTGTTGTCCTCTATATTACCTACCTTGTATAGGCAGGGAGCCTGTAAGTGAAGTTGAAAGCTAATTTGCTATTCAATTGGCGTCTTTTGGTGCCCTCCCAACGTCTTCCGAGTTACGGGCTTGAAAAAAAATGGCGGCGAGTAAACCTGTATCTTTCTCATGCCTGCAAGGCTTTAAGCAATAGCGATTTAAGATTCAAGCCTTGCGAGCTTGAAAAAAAGTTATGGGTTTAACTGCTGCCTAGCTCGCAAATGTTTTCAAACCCAGAAACGGCAAATGAGAGACAGAGGGGGCCAAAGAGAGACTGGCGAGGGGGAGGGGAGAGACACAGGGGAGGGAGAGAGGAGGAAGAGACAAAGGGGAGGTTGAGAGGGGGAAAGAGACACAGGGGAGGGAGAGAGGGGGGAGAGACAAGGGGGAGGGTGAGAGGGGGAAGAGACAAGGGGGAGGGTGAGAGAGGGAAGAGACAAGGGGGAGGGTGAGAGGGGGAAAGAGACACAGGGGAGAGAGGGGGAAGAGACAAGGGGGAGGGTGAGAGGGGGAAGAGACAAGGGGGAGGGTGAGAGGGGGAAAGAGACACAGGGGAGGGAGAGAGGGGGAAGAGATAAAGGGGAGGGTGAGGTTGGAAGAGACACAGGGGAGGGAGAGAGGGGGAAGAGATAAAGGGGAGGGTTAAGGTCGGAAAAGACACAGTGGAGAGAGAGAGAGGAGGAGGAGACAAAGAGGAGGGTGAGAGGGGAAAGAGACACAGGCGTGAGAGCTTGTCTGTAACTCTTGCAAAGCTAGCGGCCCGTAAAGTAGAGGGGGGGAGAGGCTTGCAATGAGCACCAAAGGCGCTCATCGCGAGGCCCACAAGTTAGAGGGGGGGAGAGGCTCGAAATGAGCACCAAAGGCGCTCATCGTGAGGCCCACAAGTTAGAGGGGGGGAGAGGCTCGAAATGAGCACCAAAGGCGCCCATTGTGAGGCCCACAAGTTGGGGGGGGGGAGCCTTGCATTGTGTGCAGCATTGCGAGGCTTCACATTTTGATGCCATCACTTTTGAATGGCATGTCGCTAGTCCTTTATATACATCTTTATTTTGTATAAAAGAGTTAACTCAGAGAACTTAATACTAGCCAACCTATCTTCTTCAAGAAACATGTTAAGAGAGAAGGTGAGAAAAACCAAAGCCAGCGAGTTAGAGAAAATCAAGAAGAAGCCGAAATACAGGGAAAAGAAAGCACGCAGAATGAAGCCCCTTCCTTGTTCTTTCAATAATTAATCCCATTGGAATACAATTAATGAGCTTTTCTGCGGCAGACATCACCAAGGCAAACAGCCTAACTAACCAGGCATTGTTTGAGAGCGGAATATAAATATTTTAGCTCTCCCAGCGGTAACTGGGCTCTTCAAATCCCTGTTTCTAATTTCTCTATGAAATTTAAAAAGAAGGCAGTAGCCTTAGCGCAGAGGGGACTGACGCTGTGTGCCCTTGGTCTGCAGCCCACGTTCTGTGTGTTTTTCCTTTAGTCGTGTCTTCTCATCGGAACTCACAGCTTACAGAAGAATTAATCCTTTATTGCTGGAGGGTATAACCCATTCCATGCTAGTGGGGTACACAACTGCTTGGAAAAATCATTTGTAAGCAATCCCACCTAGCATTGAAAGAGTTACCCACATCTAATAAAGTATAATCCTACTTCACAGGGTGTATGCAGGCGCTGCATTAACATGAAACACTCAGGCATGGAAAAGGTTCTGTTAGAATATGTGAATATGTTATAATTAAAGAGTCTTTATGTGAGTTCATCTGGAAAAACTAGGTAGCTTGCACTATATATGAGCACTTGCTATGCATATAAAGTTTTAGTATGATTGTAGTCCAATTTACATCTGGTTGGTCTTGTTTTTTGCATCCATCGGGTTACATTTAGTCAACGGGGGGATGTTTAGGCAATGTAAGACGTATAATATACTTCACTTAAAGGGACTCTTTAGACCTTTTTCGTTTTATGTGAAAGTTTTAACAGTATTAACCGCCCTAGCGGTAATCCCTAGCGTGGTTCAGGCTTCATTTTCAGTTCCTAAATCGGCTACCCCCACGCTCAGGATTACACACTTCCTCCCCCTTCCTCTTACTGTGTAAGCCTCTCATCCTTCCCCTGCGGCATGTCTTCTGGCAGTGTCCGGGAGTCCTGAGTGACGTCACATGCACATCAAGTCAATAGCGATTCCCGGCCACAGCCAGAAGATTTCCTGCAGGGGAAGGATGAGAGGCTTACACAGTAGGAGGATGTGGGAAGGGGGAGGAAGAAGGGGGGCAGGGGAGGAGAAGGGAGAGCGGGAAGGGGAGGAGAACGGAGAGGGGGAAGGGAAGCAAAAGGTAAGGGAAGGAGAGGGGGGAATGGTGAAGGGGCTCGGGGGAGGGGCCACTATACTACAGAAACATTTTAAATGTAGGGGCAGGGAGGCGAAACAAGGTGGTTTGGTCGTGTCAGTATTCCCGGCTGTACCGCTTTAACACTCGGGGGTAATGACACGGCCAGACCGCCAGGGAGATTAATTAACTCATTTTATCCTCCTCAATGTAATTACGAGAAATGTACACTTTACCTGCTTCTAAGAAGCTCCCAGTATAACAGATTCTCAAATGATGGTTTGTCTCTAGGTTACAGCTGTGTAACATGGCAGCTCTTATAAAGAGAAAGAAATTGGAAGGTACTAGAAGCTGAGAATCTGTTACACTGGGGGCTTCTTTGAAGCAAGTGAAGTGTAAATTTTATATCACAATCACAGTGCACTGGATAAAATCAATAAAGTAACCTAATTAAAAGTTCATATAAAACAAAAATAATGCCCAAAGAGTCCTTTTAAATTCACTAAGGCAAAATCTTTCACATTAGTGAGCTGGAACCACTATAGATGTAAATCTATTGATCCTCTCTGCTAAAGTGTAGAGATCTTTCATCATGAAAAATATTCTCCATAAAATAACAGTGATTTTAATAGTCTTATCTCACTAATAAGATAGTGTTTCTCTTAGTGAATACAGCTGTCTGTGAATAAAATTGGACAAGTGGAGATCTTGCCCAATAGGGAATAAGCTGATTTATAGTAAGATACCCTATTGAGTTTTTTAATAAATGCTGTTTATACAGGGAATTCATTTTTTTGTGACATACATACTTACATAGTAATTGAGGTTGAAAAAGACTGTTAGTCCATCAGAGTGCAGATTCATTGTTAATTGATCCAGAGGAAGGCAAACAGGAAAAACCCCATTGAAACATTGCCAATTGTCTCAAAAGGGGAAAAAAATCCTTCCCGAACCCAGATACTAACAATCGTATTCCTCCCTGGATCAATACTCTCTCTCTAATTATCCAGGATAAACATGAATGCCCCTTTTGCTAAAAAATATATCCAATCCCTTTTTAAAGTTATCTATCGAATCCGCTGTCACCACCTCCTTTAGTAGAGAATTCCACAATTTACCACCCTTACTCTGAAGAACCCTTTTCTTTCTTTAAGGTGGGATCTTTTTACTTCTAACCTCAAAGGATGTCCTCTTGTCAGTTGAAAATCTCTTGGCACAAAAAGTTCACTTGACAAAGCTTTATACTGACCCTGGATGTTTTTACAGTATCTCACAAAAGCGAGTACACCCCTCACATTTTTGTAAATATTTTATTATATCTTTTCATGTGACAACACTGAAGAAATTACACTCTGCTACAATGTAAAGTAGTAAGTGTACAGCTTGTATAACAGTATATATTTGCTGTCCCCTCAAAATAACTCAACACACAGTCATTAATGTCTAAACCGTTGGCAACAAAAGTGAGTACACCCCTAAGTGGAAATGTCCAAACTGGGCCCAAATAGCCATTTTCCCTCACTGGTGTCATGTGACTCGTTAGTGTTGCAAAGTCTTAGGTGTTAATGGGGAGCAGGTGTGTTAAATTTGCTGTTATCGCTCTCACACTCTTTCATACTGGTCACTGGAAGTTCAACGTGGCACCTCATGGCAAAGAACCAAGACCCTGAAACTGAGCTGCAGCACGGTGGGCAAGACCATACAGCGGTTTAACAGGACATGTTCTACTCAGAACAGGCCTCGCCATGGTCGACCAAAGAAGTTGAGTGCACATGCTCAGCATCATATCCAGAGGTTGTCTTTGGGGAATAAGACGTAGGAGTGCTGCCAATATTGCTGCAGAGGTTGAAGGGGTGGGGGGTCAGCCTGTCAGTGCTCAGACCATACACTGCACACTGCATCAAATTGGTCTGCATGGCTGTCGTCCCAGAAGAAAGCCTTTTCTAAAGATGATGCACAAGAAAGCCTGCAAACAGTTTGCTGAAGACAAGCAGACTAAGGACATGGATTACTGGAACCATGTCCTGTGATCCGACAAGACTAAGATACACTTATTTGGTTCAGATGATGTCAAGCGAGTGGCGGCAACCAGGTAAGGAGTACAAAGACAAGTGTGTCTTGCCTACAGTCAAGCATGGTGGTGGGAGTGTCATGGTCTGGGCCTGCATGAGTGCTGCCGGCACTGGGTAGCTACAGTTCATTGAGGGAACCATGAATGCCAACATGTACTGTGACGTACTGAAGCAGAGCATGATGTCCTCCTTTCAGAGACTGGGCCGTAGTATTCTAACATGATAACGACCCCGAACGCACCTCCATGACGACCACTGCCTTGCTAAAGAAGTTGAAGGTAAAGGTGATGGACTGGCCAAGCATGTCTCCAGACCTAAACCCTATTGAGCATCTGTGGGGCATTCTCAAACAGAAGGTGGGGGAGTGGAGTGCAAGGTCTCTAACATCCACCAGCCCTGTGATGTCATTATGGAGGAGTGGAAGAGAACTTCAGTGGCAACCTGTGAAGCTCTGGTGAACTCCATGCCCATGAGGATTAAGGCAGTGCTAGAAAATAATGGTGGCCACACAAAATATTGCCACTTTGGGCCCAAAAGTAAGTACAACACCTTTAGGATTGTACTCACTTTTGTTGCCAACGGTTTAGACATTAATGGCTATGTGTTGAGTTATTTTGAGGGGACAGCAAATTTAACACTGTTATACAGGCTGTACACTTACTACTTTACATTGTAGCAGCGTGTCATTTCTTCAGTGTTGTCACATTTTTTAGATTTAATAAAATATTTACTAAAATGTGAGGGGTGTACTCACTTCTGTGAGATACTGTATATAAGGTAATCATATCCCCTCCGAAATACCTTTTTTCTAGAGAAAATAAGTTTAATTTGGTTAATCTTTCTTCATAACTTAGCCCCTCCATGTGATTTTTATTAAGTGGTGCCCAAAATTGTACTCCATATTTCAAACTAGGGTTTTCTATAGTGGCAGAATTATATTTGCTTCCCTTGCTTCCATACCCTTCTTAAAACAAGCTAATATTTTACTTGCCTTTGCAGATGCTGCTTAGCATAGAGCACTGTTACATAGGTGGTTGTCACAAGCACACACAAATCCCTATCTTTAGCTGATATCTCCCATAGATTTGCTCCATTAAGATTATAAATTGCATGGCTTTTTCCTTCCCAACTTTACATTTATTCTTATTAAATCTCATCTACCAGTTTATAATTTGTTCCTCCATTATTTAATTCAACCCATACACATTCAACATGATTGTTAGTTCCATCCTAAATATCTTCCTTGACTATATGATTAAAATCAGGCTTAACATATATATACATCCCTCCTCCTCTTCTACCATTGCAGCTATCTTGCCTAAATATGTTAAAAACATCCAAATTAACAGCCCAGTCATGAGAGTCATCCCACCATGTTTCAGTAATGCCTAATAAGTCCCATTTCTCATTTACTGCTAATAATTCTAAAACCCCCATTTTCCATTAGCAAGCATGCATCTGATGTTGTTATGAATCTACAGTTTTGATTTTCTTGCCACTGTATTTGAGTTACTTAGCAAAATCTCCCTTTTGACTATATTAACCCTCTCCCATGACTAGTTAAGTTATTCCTTACCCCCTCTACACTTTCTACCCAATTACTTCTATCTAGTTCCTCACCCTCACTTACTAGTTTAAAAACTCCCCAACCTTTCTGCCACCTAGCACTATTTCCGTAAGTAACCTAAAAACGTACCTCTCAGTCATATTCAAATGGACTGCAATGTATGTAGGCATCTCCATCACTTGCTCCAAATGTCTCGCAACACAGACATTGCACAGATCTAGTGTTAGACTGTGATCTATATTTTGGATGCCTCTGTTATAGATGCTATTTTTGATACACATTGGAACTTTATTTAAATAAAATGTAAAATGATCAACTATTCATTTTACAACAATTTTTTAATATTCTATCGGTTTATATTTGCTTTTGTTTTATATATTTTAGACATTTGTAGTTTTATTATTTTTAGATTTATAGTTCATTTTTAAATAGCATACTGATTCCGTAATATGACTTACAGTATTTCTGTCAGCTTTCGGCATCAGCTCTTATAATTTCCTCACAACATTTTAAATGGTCAAAGAAGGACACTTACATTCTTGAAAACATTACACTGTTAGGTAGTGATACCTGTATTCTGTATGATGCGTAAAAACAGTTAATATGTCCACACCACTCCCTACAGGCATATATTCTGTAAATCTGACACTAAAAGCTTCAATCTTTCTCTTAGACTTTACGAGAAAACAACCAGGGGGTCTGGTAAAAGCGGTACAAGGGGCTCCATTCCATGGCCCACAAGTGTAAGATTTACTCGTAAATCAGCTACCTGCCATCACATCACCCACCATAAAAAACTTAAGAGAAACAGTGGTAAAGCACCCCAAATCGTAATCTACAAGAACCTATCCCATTGAGATTTTTTTTCTAAAAGCCCTTCACATCCTTCCTGTAGAGACAAAAGAAGCATATATGTGTCAACTCTGATGCAATTATCAACCTAACACCTTAATAGTGTCACATTTTGAAGTATGCTTAATCAAATATGACACAATTAAACAGTTAATATCACCCCGCCCCCAATAAGCCAGTGGATCCCTGGGATCCTCCCTAAAGACAGCTAAGAGCTGAGGGATTCACCTTAATATCTGCTATTAGCCAGAGATCCCCAGGGTTTGCCCATGCCCAAGGGCTATCCATTATAACCACGGTGATCCCTCATCTATATTATAACCATCAGGGTCACTATAGACCACTATTGCACCTATCATTAACTTCTAGCCCATGGGGTTCTCCAATGACCACATGGTATGTCTAACTATAACCATGTGGGTCCATATAGACCCCCCTTGGTGTTTAAAATTAAACCTGATACCATGGGGGTCACCAAAAATCCTCATAGTATATCTAACTATAGTCGTGGGGATCCCAATAGACCCTTATGGTACCTAAAATTAACCCTACACCATGGGGTCTCCAAAGACCCTTGTGGTACATATATCTATAGCCATGGGGGTTCCTGAAGACCCCTATTGCACCTAAAGTTAACTCCTTTACCTTGGGGGTCTGCATCAGACCACTATGGCATCAATGAATACAATTCATGCCATGGAGGTCCTTAACAGACCCAGGTGGCATCTAAAACTTACCTCCTGCCACCAAGGTCCTTAGGGACCCCTGTGACATCTAAAAATGAACCTTATGCCACGGAGCTCCTTAATGGACCACAATGTGGCCTAAAAATTAAACCCATGGCATTTATAATTAAGCCCTTGGTGGAATCTAACAATTAACTCCTGCCAAAAAGGTCCTTAACAAAACTCTGTGGTATCTAACAAATTAACCCCTTAACGGACCCCCATGGTATCTATCAAATAACCCCTGCTATGGAGGTCTTTAATAGACCCCCTTGGAATCAATCAATTAACTCTTTCTGCACCTATCATTAACCCCATACCATGCCGGTCTTAAATGGACCCCATGGTAACATTAACCATAACTATGAGGAATCCCATGAAATCCTATGGAACTTAACATTAACCCCTGTTAAAAAGTTGCAAAATAGCTGCCAGGTTACAGTTAGGTGCCATGGCATCCTTTAGGACCCTCATGGCACAGGGGTTACAATTAGGTGCCATGGGGGTTAAAGTTAAGGGCATTTAGGACCCCCATGGCTATACATACTTATACCATGGGGCTCCCTTAAGGACCCCCATGGTATGGGGTTAAAGTTAGGAGTCAGAGGGCAGAGGGAATTTAGGGTCTTTCCCATGCTCCAAGAGGGTATTGAAGGTGAAACCCAGGGACCCGGGGCTCATAGGAGATAGCAGGTCATAGATAGAAGGGTCATAAACACCTGCATTATTTTTGAGCTTATTAACCCCTTACCTGTCATGTAAAAGGGTTTAAATAGATAGTTTGGGTAGAGGGAGTATGGTAGGCCTAGTGTAGGGTGTTCACATAGTGGGTACCATTCTGCAGCATTGCTAGGTCTAGAGAGCAACAGCAAAACACTCCTTGTGCAATTTAGTTTTCCGTGTTTTTTACAAGAAAGAAAGAAGCTCCCTCAGTTGCGGGGGGTGCTTTTCTTACTGAACACACAGAATGGAGGCCAATATGTCTATACAGAGCACTGTGTACATAGTAAGCATTTACACTGTGTACAGAATGGCAGTAACACTACTGAAAAGTGCATACTTATCCAAGACTACTGTATGTGTCCCTTTTCAGCTATTTGAAATGATGGGAGGTGTGCATAGATCATGACTGAATAGTACATACAGTGCAACTGTTTGTGAAAACAAACAAATAAACATACCTCAATTGTTATATACTTTGATGGAAGAAAATGTATCATGTAAGCGTATTCTCTCAGCATCCCCTCATAGCTTTACGCCTTTGTTACTTTTTTTCAAAATCTAAGTCTTAAAGTCCACTTGAAAATAGCAATAGTATTTAATATAATTCATATTAATTTGTAGCTTGATGGCATTCTATGCTCACTAATGATGCTGTAGAGCATTTGGGTTTGTCTTTAATCACAGACATGTTTGCACAATGATGAGGGGTGGTAGTGAAAAGTTGACTTTACAATAGACCTTATCATTGTATCATCTGCATTGTGAACGCTGCAGTTCTGCCCTGTGCTGCTGCTGCTGATACTGTTTCCACGGCAACTGGAGCATCATAGCGCCAATGAATGAATAATGTCTTTATAACACTTTCATGACTGGACTTACTAAATATCTCTAGTAACAATTATATATACATGTACAGTACTTTAAATAAATGTGGGCAGAGGGAGGTTTAGGAAGTTTACATGTGGTTTTTAGTGACTTTTTTCTGTGACATTTTTCCTAGGGTGACCAGATGTTCTCCTTTTCATTGAGACCCTTGTCCCCTGATAAAAAGAAATGTCCCTCAATAGTTGCAATAAAAGCTATGTAATTTAAGCTGGTATCTTTAGATTTAGCTGCCTGCTACTCTTCCTTTTTATACAATAAGACATTCACTTTATGTACTATATGTACAGGTCAGTTCATTTTGTGCGTGTGTGTTGAGGGACCCGGATGTAACCCCAGGTTCCCTGGACTTGGCAGGAGGGTCCTTTGACCCAGCGGAGCCTGGGAGCGTTGGATTGGCTAACTGGTCGCGGTGTGTGAGGCTCCAGGCGGCCCCGGCGACATTTTAACACAGTGTGGCCGGCCAGCCGAGCGGTTTTGGTGCTCCTGTACTGCTGCCTGTGTTTTCCTGCCTAAGTTAATTTCTTCTTTGTTTGTTTGTCTGTCTTGTCTTGTTCAGTGTCTGTGTGTTTGTGTTGTGTGGTTGTCGTTTGTGTTGTGTCCATTTTTGGCTGTCTGACAAATTAGGCTGCTGCTTGATGCTGCAGCATTGTTCCCTGTGCTCCTTGTTCCCTGTTCTCTTGGGTTTCTTTGGTTATTCCCCCTCTCCCTTTGGGT
The DNA here is from genome assembly GCA_027410445.1 of Discoglossus pictus. Classification (NCBI taxonomy): domain Eukaryota; kingdom Metazoa; phylum Chordata; class Amphibia; order Anura; family Alytidae; genus Discoglossus; species Discoglossus pictus. Next base: position 49,442,031 of record CM050167.1, read on the forward strand.
TATGCATTTTGTCTCCCATTATCTCCCTTATTGTTGCTCCTTTTGTGTGTCACCTCCTTTCCCACCCATCCACTCCTATCTTCAGCTTGCCAGTTGGCTTGCTATTTGTCTTATAATATGAACCCAGAGGAGGCATAAGCGCTTGATCGCCTCCTGGAGGTGGCACGTTCTAAGACAGTAAGCAGTGGGGTCAGTTGGCTAGAAGAGCAGCTAGGCAGCCACATAGGGGATGTGACCTCCCCCATAACGGTTCCCCAGGCGCAGTCCCTCATGGCTGGCGGCCGTGGCCTCGCAAGATCCTGACTGTGCCGAGCCCTTACACATCTGCTCCTCCCGTGCCTTGAGCACCACTCTCTCTCCGAACTGGAGTCCACACAGCAGTGGCGACGTGACCTACGGCTAAGGAAATGTGATCTATCCCCTGTTACAGCAAAAGGAACCATTAGTATGCTGTCTCTGCCTGTTCCATCTAATCACATGTACGCCTTGCTCTTGTGATGAGTTGCTGTTTTAAGACCATAGCTCTGAAGGACAATCGAGCAGACTGCTAGCTCTAACCTCCCTTAAGGTTCTAGTGTCCAAGTCTGCCGAGCCTTCAAGTCCTACCAAGTTTCCTGAGATCATCTCCATACCTGGATCCATTACCCTCCCAACTTCTTGTTTAGCTGTCAGTGCCACTTGGGACACGAGAGGGGAGCAGTCAGGTGTTTATCTTTTCTAGACATCAAAAATGTAAAGGGACGGTACCTTGATATAGCTCTTTGTGTGAGGAGCCCTCTGGACAACTGCATTAACCTCCTCTCCCTTGTCTGTACTCTGCGTGGTCATCTCCTGCTCGATCTCATTTACTACTCTTGTCCAGATCTGAGGCCGGCGGAGGTTGAATTCCCAGAGGGCAAACAGAGCTTCTTTTATTATTACCCTGGTGGTTCCTGGCAACCCTAGGCTCACTCGGTGTGGGCAGCGAACCCCCACCTGAGTGCTACAGGGTTTTTTATGACCCTCTAAGAAAAATGGAAATTAAAATCTAGTAGCTGCTCTCATCAAGCAATAAGACATTGAGTCTATAGAAGGTTTCTTATAAGTGGGCTCAGGTTGGCTGAAATGTGTGATCACTTTTCAGCCAATCAGACTATGAGATATTTTAGTTCTGTCTCTGACTGTTTGATAGCCAGTCAGAGACGGGCAGGAACTTTTTCATTTTTGTGAATGAGGACTGAGCACACACTATTTGCACAGTACTGAACAGAGTACACACACTGACCATGGACTAGACTCAACACATACACATAAAATAATGAACGGAACTCATCACAAACTCATGACCCTAGCAGGATCCATACAGCGCAAAACACATAAATCACTGGCATAAACATATTTACAACAATAATGACCAAAAACCTAATGGGAAGAGCCCTGCCAGCGGCAGTAACCTCTGCCCCTGGGCACGCGCCCTTGGTCCCCACCTATTAGTTATCGCAACACGCCCCTGAGGTAGTTGCAAATTCCCTGGAACAGTAGTCATAATTTGGTCTCAGAGGCGTAAGGGACCCGGTTCGCTTAGACGGCGCGCTCCGTAAAGTTAACAAACTTTTTTTGACCAGTTTTCTCATTAAAAAAGGGTGCCTAGTGCTTCGCTATGGGGAATTTGCAGACAAGTCTGAGGATTCTTGGTTCCTGTCCGATGGCGTGCACATGACCGAAATCGGGCTGGAACTGATGAGGCTCAAGTTTAAGGAGGGAATTAAGCGGGCCAGAGCTCTGTTGAGGGGGGTCGCAGCTCTATAAGGGGTTCCGTCTCTGTGGCGTGTAGGGGAGTTGCAGTCCCTACCCCTAGGATGATGGGCTGACGCAACAGCAGTAGGTCACTGAGCATGGGCTCATGGTATGGGGGTTTGCTGCCAAGGCCCGGGCTCCTCCTCCCCCAGGTTATTTGAACGTTGTATTTCAATAAATATGCTGTACCTCCAACAGTTGTTGTGTGTTTATTTGGGGGAAAGCACCAATTATTAGTATGATTTCCTTTTTTGTAACTCTTGTCAATATTTTTATTAATGGTCTACTTTTTAAGCTTTACATCCAATTTTTCTTTACTATGGGATTCCATTTTCTTTTCATAGCTGATTTCATCTGCTACTTTCCCAAAAGAAAGTTGAGACCTTGTAAGCTAATGAGCTTTAATATTATCAATGCAAGATAGAAGGTTCTTGTGCATTTAATGTCTCCTCCCACCTCAGGAAGTATGTCAGTTGTATTATTTTATTACAGTCTAAACACATTTTGCTTATGCTCGAGTGTTATTCTTCAAAACAGTATACTTTAAATACAGGTGCACAATGGAATTTTAAAAGCAGGCATTTATGAGACATGTATTTTTTATAAGTGCACCTTTTAAAGGGAAGGTATAAGCCTGCAGAATCTTACATTTAACATAACATCTTACAGTGACCATATTCCACACTTTAAAGGAATGCATTTATAAATAATACTTATTGCCATGTTGCTTTTACTTAATATTTAATCAACGTAAGAGCAACTTTATAATATGCATTTTTACATCAAGTGCCCCTTTATAGATGAGGAGGGGGGTATGTTTGCTCTAACCTATTATCATATTACATATATTTATAATGAATTATTTCCCTTGATGTCTGCTATTTTATTCCATTAACAAAGTGCATCATTAAAATATCACCAGAAAAGGAATTCTGGCATAATAACTAGCAAAGATGTAGAGAACACTAAGGAATCATTTCACTAAGGAATGGTATTTTAATACTTTTAAAGAGGATATAAACATTTGTTTCCCTGTCTTCACATCTTGAATTTGCCCAATAGTTCAGACCCCATCAAGACTGATGGTGTTAATATGCAGTTCTGCCTGTTTTTATGCTGCTGACATCCAATATTTATCCATTGTGTTTGTGACACGGGGCTAAGCCAGCAGCCATTTTGTTTTTCCTTGGCAGACGTCTCTTGCCCTGTAAACTCATTTCTTCATTGAAATAACAACTGATAAACACAATTTCCTTTGTTTTCATTAAAATCATTTTTCTCTTCATAACCCCCTTCCACCCTCCTGGTTGTATTGGATGAAATGCTCCTGTTAGTCCTATGTGAGTCATTTGCACTGCTTGCATTAGCATTCCCTAGGCCCCAGTAACATCTCAGGCTGGGAACACTGGCAAGTTATTGCCTCATAAACTGCAGCTGACTTGCCCAGGGCTGATTACTGGAGTTATTGGGAGGGGGGCTGAGGCAGACCGGGAACTTGAAATCAGCTCATAAGTCAGGTGCAGGCCCATTTTGCAACATATATTGGAGTTTCAATAAAGTTAATGCCTCAGTTATCAAACACATTCTCTACTTTTTATGTTAGTCCAAAACAATATGTTTCATTCTAAACCATAGCAGATATTCTAGAACAGTTTGCAGGTACGCATAATAAGCTGCTGAGCGTGTGTAATGACGATAAAATATTAATTAACACATTGCTGTAAATTTGCCTCAAATGACATAAATTATGCAACTTCTTAAAGGATCATTCTGCAATAAAAAATATATGTTGGAAAACTCGAGTGTAAGAGCATAAGTAATCATCTACCACAGCTCATCATAGCAGACCCCCTTTATGGTAAGTCATTAAGTTAATTTTTAATAAAAATATTTTTGATGCCTTCTGCTGGAGCCTGGAGGCATTGATGATATGATTGTGGTAGTTGTGTGTGTGGGAGGGAGTGTTTCTATTTCTGGAGAGCAAGGGTTGCATTACTTGATGCAAGTAGCTTGTTCTGGGTGTGTGGGGTAAAAGGGTGTGGTGTCAATATATGCCATAACCAATGTAAAGACTCCATGTACCCCTTTCCCTTGCGCTTCCATCCACTGGTAAAAAAAAGCAACCTCCATGTAAAAGCTTACATGAGGTGAAGCAACAGGAACGGAGCAAAAGAATGGAGAGCCTTGGTGCAAAAAAAAATTGCCCTCCCAAGGGGAGCATTGCAATTTTTGGGGGGCCCCCGGTATCAACTCAGTCAGGTCCCCAGGGCATGCAAGCTCCAATTTCTGTCGAGGTGGGCTTTAGCCGCTAAAGGCACCCGAGGGGGGGTGGAGGTCAGAGAGGAGGGCCACTACACTATAGAAATATATATATTGCTAGCTAGTATAGAGGAAATCCATACTCTTCACAAAGCACACAATCCCTCAGAAAAACTTCCAGGTAAATTACCAAGACCTCTGATATCACTCTAGACTTGTGACAGGGATAGGGATTTTGAAAATATCCATTGCACAGCCACTTGGATATTACAATATTATGGACATAACGAGAACTTGGCTGGCATTTCTCTTAGGTTAGATTTTAGAGTGTGTTTTGATGTTTCAGTGGTGCTTTCTGAGTCAATCTCACTCAGATTTTAGCTTACAGGAGCCATGGAATAGAGGCCATAGAGTTGAGGGGGTGAGGAACTAGCTGAATAATAACATTAGGAGGGCATTGTTTTATTCATTCACTTTAAGTTGTCTGTGTATTAATGTTGTCATTTCGGACACTACAAAGTGCCTTTAAAGGCATATGAAAGTTTCCTGGGTTTCAAATGTTTCTTAAAAAACAGCTACGGATTAGTAGAAAAATATGTATTATATTGAAAAGTTGAATGTACTTACATATTTATATACTGGATACTGCTATCTGGATTTGTGCACCCCTAGGAAGCTTATATAAAGTGTACCCGGCTGCTTAGCATCTGGGTACACTTACTCCTGATTGGCCGAAATTTTCAAATTGTATGCTAATTTATCCTGGGTTTGGAGAGGGTGTTAACCCTGATTTTCAACTGACAGGAATTTCAAGATATTTTGCTAACTTCAAGGTAAGTGTTTAAATGTGTATTTTGGTATTTTTTCATGCAATTTTTTTTCATATACTACTGATTCTCCTCTATCAGATGCACTCATAATCCAGGAAATTTAGGTATCCCTTTAAGACTAGTTTGAGAAACACTTTACATATTTGTGAAGTAGGCAACAAGCTATGAATATTAGCAGCTATATAAGCCATGAACAGAAACCCATTTTTTAAAAACAAAATAAAAATGTCTGACACCAATAAAACAAAACTGAATACAATATTTAAAAATTAAAGATTGTATGTTTTTTTTTACTTTCTAAAAACATTTTGCCTACTATCAATTCAAGTTCTTCTTAATAGCATACTATAAATATGAAATGTCTGCATTTACACTTTAGACAAGCTTTTGAACTCTGCTAACGTGTTCTCCATGATAACCTCCACAGGGTGGTGTGCTGTGAATCTACTACTCTTTTATAAAGCACTATTTTTTATTCTCACACAACCTGTCACCTTCCATATTCACTGCACAACTTCATTTTCTAGCTCTTTTTTTTATGAATTTCTCTAATTCTATAACCTGTCTACTTGATTCTAAACAAAAAAAAACTGTAAAAAGAAATGTCATTCTTCCTCACATGGCCTTGAGGGTGTGTAAAAGAGCAGACAAAGTATATGCGTATGTTTAAAGTGACAGCTGGGATGAGAAATTCTCTGATCACCAGATTTAATACAAAGTAAAATAAAATGAGATTGTATCACTAAACTGCCTATAGGTATCATAAAAGCTTTATCCATTTGCTCCTGGGAACCTGAAATATATTATACCGCATTGTTATAAATTGCAGAAAATGGGGTAAAATCTTTGATTTCTTAACATATAAGAACACTTTCATGAAACCTGCTAATGAGGTGAAAGAACCACTTACTAGTATGCCAATGCACAGGCCATTAAAATCTAAATTATAGGGACCAGTTGAAGTATTTCCAGCTCCCAGTGAATCAGAATCTTGAATTGTGTTTTTTTTCACTTATATAAAGGAACGGATAACTAAATTTGTCCTGAAGAAAAGCACATTGATTGTACTAGGTGATATCTTTCAATAGCAAAGTCTTCAGAGTTACCATGCTGTTCAGATCCCAAAGTTATATTCTTTAAATGTCATATAAAAGGTGCCAGTCACCCCCAAATGAAGTTTTTAAAGTCCTTTTTCAGAGAGCATGAAAAAGTGACTATGCATTGTACTTGGACTTTTTTTCTAAAGTAAATGATTGCTGAGGAACGCACCATTGTCTGTTTGGCTTAGTTATGCTAATCTGCGGTTCTTTTAAGTTCGGATACAGCTGAACTATGGTGTGGTTATGATGTGCTAATTTGTGACATGGTGTGTGTCACAACCCAGATTTGAGGGCTCAGTACACCCCTAATTCTCCTACTGTAGCTTATAAGAGCAATCTGCAGGTTGTGACTTTATTCATCTCAGCACCAGCAATTCAGGACATCAGTCATGGAGCAGCAGAGAAATCACATCACAAGAGATCACATCACAAGATCTCACCCAAACCTCTTCTGTTAGAGAAGGTCTGAATTATTTGTGTGACCTCCTCACACCATCACCAGCCACAATCCGTGTCCCATCGCCAGATACACAAAAGCTGGGGGTTATCTGGCCAGGTCACTTCAGATCCCAGACCTGTGTTTTAATGGTAGGTGAAGCAAATCACTTTATGACTATACTAGACTAGGGAGTGGAGCAGCAACTGGGAATTCCACATCAGCACCACAAGTTTCTGCTTAATGTATTAACCCATATCTGCCTCCAGTGCCCCCTCTGACCAAACATACATTCCAGGCGGCCATACACTCATTCAAATTCCTGCACAGTTAACTATTTGTTGTCACACTGACATACATGGCAGATAGTATAAGAGTCCCAAATAACAATGGTACATGTGGGGTATAGGGGATCCCATTATGGCCCAAAACTCAGTCATGACAGTGTGCTTATTTGTTTCTGTGGTGGCATACTTATCTATTAACTGTTTTCATGAAGTTAAATCACTTCCCATACTCTAATCAAGTTACAAATTATTGTCGAAGAATCATATTAGCATATTGGAGCTGTACAGTTAATACTGCATATTTTAAGATAGTTCTTTTTGTAGAAAGCACGGCTATACTTTTTAGCCAGTTGTTAATGGGAGAGTGTCCCATTAAGTAAGAAACCTTTAGAGATTAAGTAGCCTACTATTGTCAAGCAATATAAAGAATACAGACATCTCCTACTGAAACAGCAGAAAGCCTGACCTCAATTAACTAGGAAACAAAGTGGAGTAGAATGTGATATTTTTAATGGCTAACTAAGAGGGATTACAGTACGATTACAGTAATTCTTTAGAAGGGATTGTTACATACTGAAATCTCGCCTCTTAATTAGTCATTAAAAGTATCATATTCTACTCCACTTTGTTTCCTGTTTTTCCAGTACTACTTCATTACTTGCTAGATTAACTAAAACTGCAAGGTCCAGTCAAATGTCTTGCATCCCCTCACTTAAAATTGCAGTATCCATTGAGTTTCCTCAGCATAATGTTGCAAGATCCTTTAATCACAAGTTTAATTGTCATCATTGCAAATTTAGAATAGATAGTATAAATTGTGTTAAATATTTTTTCTCATCATTACTGTTTTTAAAATAAATCTGAGCACAGCTTGTTCATGTAGCACAGGATTCGAATATTGTACATTCTGAACTATTATTTGCAACCTAAAACTATTTTAGGTTTATTAAATTTAGCTAGTAAGTAACTCCACTTCTGGATTGCTACCTTGATGTGGTAAAAGGGCTTGAGTACCTCAATGAAACTGTGAGCTATATCATGTAGGGTTACCCAAGATGGGCAGGTCATAGCAGAGCCGTCAGGCAAATCACGGTCCACTGGCGAAGGAAGTGGCAACCCACTCCAGTATCTTTGTCAATATAACTTTTTGGATAGACACAACCAGAGACTTAAATGTGTTTGGGGTACTGCGATCCATAAGGCCATGGAGAGTCAGACATAACTGAACGACTAAACAACAACAAACTCCTCTTACCACACATGTTATAGTACTTATAATTGCTTAATCACTTATGGGTCTTCTTTTTTATTTGTTTGTTTTTGCATGTTTAAGCATATACATGAAAATATTTCAAACCTTTATTAAAACTGGAACCTTGATATTATATTCACACTTAAAGAGTCACTATAGTGTAAATAGTACTATAATTTATTTAAAACCTCATGTTTTAAACAATTCACAATATAGGTGTGGTTCTTTATATAGATAAACTATGTAATAATATATCAAATAAACAAAATTTAAGTATAAATGTCATCCATGATACCTGTCAGCCATAACCTTAGTGGTAGGTGTAAATTTAACAAATTACAGAACAAGGACAGTTGTTCTGTAATATGTCTTAAACATTACAAACATTTTTTGTATGAGACTTAATTGATCTACATTGTTGAAAAATTACATTAGAAATATTTGGCTTGGGATTATTTGCTCCTCCTCTATCCTGAGGATCAGTAGGCCTTATAGATGTCTGAATTGAAGCATATTGTGTTTTCGTTACCACTAATTTAAATGTAAATCAGGTAACAAAACTCAACTCGTTTGCACTTCCTTTTACAACAGTGGTAAAATAAAGGCGGAGCCAAATGTTTTTTTTATTTGTCTGTTGATTTAATGTTAATTGCCTTTAATTTTATGTATTTTCCATGGGAAAAATCTTTGGTAATGCATAAAACATGCTTTTTTAAATGCATGACAGTGTTTTGGATTTCATTACGATACTATAAATGTACGCGTAACCAATGCTCAAAGTGAAAGGGATTCTTTTTTTAAATTAGCAATATTTACTAAAAATTATAATGATTTCTTAAGCATATACATGAAAAAACATCAAATCTCAATTCTGTTCATTCTCCTTGCCCTACCCCACTTTTTCTGTATCCGGAATATTATGTATTTATTTTTTTATATGGCTGATGTAGGTCCTGTTGAGATGTGTCTCTTAGTACTGATAGGTGTAAAAACAACTTACTATTAAAATACATTAAAAAAACTGCTTCCATCAAGCGCTGAGGTCATGTATTTCTCATATTTACTTCTCTGCCAAAATACAATTTTCTGTGCTCCTTGGTCTCTGTTCTTTTATTACTGTACATTGAAGGAGACGGGACGTAATGTGTCTCTTAGCTCCACTAATGATATCACTCTGAATGGTTTCATATGTCCTCTGCCTTTTCTCACATCTGGTTTGTAGCCCCTGGTTAAGGAAGAATAGGAGGTCACAGTTCAATTTATATCACCTAATTCAATATATCTAGTGTTAGTGCCGATGATAATGTTCACTTAAGTCCCTTGGGTCTAAGTATGAAGTACATGATTATGGAAACAATTTCCTCTTTCCATCTTTCTGCTAACTACAACTCTAAATCTTATTTCACTATTGACATGACCTTACCTCCCAGGTCACATATCTTTTATCGTCGCCCTATTATTACCACCATAAAACACTATTCATCTACCAATATAAGTCATAGATCTACTTAGCTATGGAACTCTGTAATATATATTGAAGTCTTAAACAACCTCAAACCATGTTTCCAATTGGAATGACCAACCCAGTATGACAAAATGGCATGTTTAAAGAACCACTGAAGTGTCAACATGTTCTTATGAAGAACATGATTTGATAATACTGAAATATAACTTGATAATATGCCCCTAGTCTCTGGAACTCCTTGCCTCGCTCCACCAGATTATCCTCTTGCCTCAAAACATATAAAACCTCACTTAAAACGTAGGGCCCTCCTTCTTTTGCTAAATGTTAATTTGTATTTATCTTTGTCTAAACCTAATTTATGTACAGCGCTACGGAATATGTTGGCGCGTTATAAATAAACTATAATAATAATAATAATAATAATAATATGAAAAAGCTTTTACAAAGTTTAAAATACATAAATACTTGCTTTAAATGTTGTACTAGTTGAAGCAGACATTTTGATCTTTGTTCCTAACAGGATTAGAAATTTATGAGGAATAGGAACTACACTGGATTCAGAAAATATCTCTGTTCAGTTCTTTTGAAAGGATATCACTGTAAAATTGCACTTGACAACATACTGTATCTTCTTAGAAGAATAAACACCATAGAATAACCCACCTCCTCAAGTTAAAGTCAGACTATTAGTTCAAAGTCCAAGATAGATTAATATTTTAATTTTAATATGCTTTTTGGTCATAGGTTATGTAGTTAATGCTGTTAGTTAGTTACATTCTTCACAAAGTGGTTATTTTATCCTCTTACTGCTGAGGACCTGTGCTCGCCACTTTTACTGTTATCACCTGCTCTCTAGGCTTTGTTTTTTGGAATGTGGGGGTCTTACACACCTCTCCATGCCGTGGTATAGGATATAGGGGCTAAGATAGAGTCCTCTCATCCCTTCCTTCTTAGCATCAATACAACAGAGGCGCTCAATCTGAGAACGAATACCTACGTAAGTTTGTTCTATAGGCCTGGTCACGCACTCAGAGAGCAGCCTCTTTTAACCATGGGGTTTGGTCTACCTAAGTTTCATAGGAGGTCATAGAGGGCTCCAGTGCATCTTAGAATTGCCTGGTATTTCAGGGCTGGATCATTCTTTAGAGTGAGACAAGGGGGATATAATACAGGATATTTCTCTCTATAAAGGGCACAAGTGAGTAAAATGAGGTTGTTCTCCGAGTTGGTTACCATGTCCAAAGAGCTTGGCATCAATACAATTCCAGTTCCCATGGTTATTTCCTCTATTAACCACCTTAGCGGTAATCTCAAATGTGGCTCTGGGTTAATTCTCAGTTCTGTAAGCGGCAACCCCGAACCACGCTCAGAATCATACATTTTCCTCCGTCCGACATCCGTATTCCGGGTTCCCTTCACTGCGAGCGTAGGCGACGCAGGGGGGCGGAACAAGGAGGTCTGGCCCCGTCAGCTCCCCCGAGTGTACAGCTTTAACACTGAGGGGCACTGACACGGCCAGACCGCCGGGGAGGTTAAAGGCATATACAAATGATGTGGACATCAAACGATTTTTGCAATAAAAGAAAATGTGTTGAGGGGGATGTTGACACCCCCAGACACAGTTGCTGTGCTAGAAAGTTAGATTTTGCAAAACCGAGCCCTCTCTTTATGCGCATGCACAAGCTGATTGGCGTCACCGGCTGCTTCTGATTATCTATGTGCACAGCTCAGAAGTTTTGGAAGCCATCACTGAAGGAAGGAAGGAGGAGGGTGGGACGGTGGAGGCACACGCGCCCGGGTGTGTATGTCTGTGTGAGTGTGTATATCTGTGTGAGTGAGAGAGTGTCTGAGTGTGTGAGTGAGTGAGTGTGTGTGTCTGTGTGAGTGTTTATGTCTGTGTGAGTGAGAGAGTGTCTATGTGAGTCTTTGGGGCTGGAGGGCAATTCACTGGGGCTGGGGAAGCTGATGGGGGCAAATCACTGGGGCTGGGGGAGGTCACGTGGCAATTCACTGGGGCTGAAAGTCATTTCACTTGGTCTGTGGAGGTGATGGGGCAATTCACTGGGGCTGTGGAGGTCACGGGGCAATTCACTGGGGCTGGGGATGGTCATGGGGCAATTCACTGGGGCTGGAAGGCAATTAACTGGGGCTGGGGCAGGTGATGGGGCAATTCACTGGGGGTGGGACAGGTGATGGGGCAATTCACTGGGGCTTGGGGAGGCCACAGGGCAATTCACTGGGGCTGGAGGGCAATTCACTGCGGCTGGGGGAGGTCACGGGGCAGTTTACTGGGGCTGGAGAGCAATTCACTGGGGAGGTGATGGGGCAATTCACTGGGGCTGGGGGAGGACACAGGGCAATTCACTGGGGCTGGAGGGCAATTCACTGGGGCATAGCAGGTGATGGGACAATTCACTGGGACTGGGGGAGGCCATAGGGCAATTCCATGGGGCTGGGGCAGGTAATGAGGCTATTCATTGGGGTTGAAGGGCAATTCCCTGTGGCGCTGGGTTACAGTGGCAATTCACTTGGGACTGGGTGAGGTCACGGGGCAATTCACTGGGGTTGGAGGGCAATTCACTGGGACTGGGGCAGGTGATGGGGCAATTCACTGGGGCTGGGGTAGGTCACAAGGCAATTTACTGGGACTGGGGCAGGTGATGAGGGCAATTCACTGGGGCTGGGGGAGGTCACGGGCAATTTACTGGGGCTGAGGCAGTTGATGGGGCAATTAATTGGGGATGGGGCAGGTGATGGGGCAATTCACTAGGGCTGGGGAGGTGATGGGGGCAATTCACTGGGGCTGGTGGAGGTGATGAGGGCAATTCACTGGGGCTGGGGGTGACAGAGGCAATTCACTTGGGGCCGGGGGAAGTCACAGGGCAATTCACTTAGACTGGATAGCAGGTGATGATGGCAATTCACTGGGGCTGGGGGAGATCACGGAGCAATTCACTGGGGCTGGAGAGCAATTCACTAGGGCTTGGGTAGGTCACAAGGCAATTCCCTGGGGCTGGGGCAGGTGATGAGGACAATTCACTGGGGCTGGGGGAGGGCACGGGGCAATTCACTGGGGCTGGGGGAGGTGATGGGGTAAATCACTTGGACTGGAGGAGATCACAAATCATTGAGGCTGGGGGAAGTATCACCTGGGATGTAGATAAAACAATCAGTAAATGACAGGACACAGACCTAAAGGGAAGCTGCAGCTCACTCCCCAGGCCAAAAAGATTCAACGTATTATGTATGCTAATTTTCGCTGGGATTTTCAGTGGGTGTCAACATTGATAGAAAACAGTTTGCAAATGCAAGAAATTCAGCAAACTTCAGGGTAAAGGTTTAAATGTTTATTTTGGTATTTTTTCATGCTAACTATTTTTTCAGACACTATAAATTCTTCCCTATCAGATGCATAAATAGCCCAGCTCACTTGCATATACCATTAACTATAACAAACTTAAACAACAAATACTGAAAAGACTTTATATTTTCCATACGATATCCAATCACTTGTATCCTCTGGTGTGAGCGTGTTTGTTGTACTTAATAAAACAGTACATTGTCTTGTCATTAACTTTCAGCCAGAGAAATGCTTCCCATATATCTGACATATGTGTATTATATGTAAGAGGGTTTTCTAACCCATTGAGCCTTATTTCTTTCATCTTTTACTGTAAAATCGGTCAGATATTAAGTTATTTAAACTTTGCACATGTTTTTATATAAGTAGAGGTTATAAATAGAGTCCAATATCAATATAAATATCTCACAACTCCTTAGTTCTTAATCAATATCTTCTTGGATGCCACAGAGGCTACAGACACATTACAGACATAGATATTGATGACTAATATAAAGCAACTGTCTCATCTAGTTGCTCATTAGATACTTAAAACATCATGCATATTCAAGGCATATATTCCTGTAATATATTTTAACTAGCGACTTGCCCGTCAAAAAATGGTGGCATGCTATAGTGTTATACATTATACAATGTTTTCTGTCTGTTTATGTACAATCCGTTGTTTGTCTCTTTCCCCCCTCTCCCTCCCCTCTGTCTCTTGCCCCATGTCCCTCCCCTGTGTCTCTTCGCCTTCTCCCTCCCCTGTGTCTCTCTCACCCTTGTGTCTCTTTCCCCCATCTCCCTCACCTATGTCTCTTTGCCCCACTTTCCCTCTCTTGTGTCTCTTTTCCCCCACCCCTCCCATGTGTTTCTGCCATGCTCTCCCTCCCCTGTGTCTCTTTCCCCCATCTTTCACCCCTGTGTCTCTTTCCCCCCACTCTCTCTCATGTCTCTTTCCCCCCTTACCCATGTCTCACCCCTGTGTCTCTTTCCCACCTCTCACCCCGTGTGTATCTTACCTCCCTATCCCTCCCCTGTGTCTCTTTCCACTCTCCCTCCCCTGTGTCTCTTTCCCCCCTCTCTCACCCCTGTGTCTCTTTCCCCCCTCTCTCACCCCTGTGTCTCTTTTCCCCCATCTCCCCCATTTCTCACCGCTGTATCTCTTGCCCCTCTACCTCCCCTGTGTCTCTTTGCCCCGCTCTACCTTCCCTGTGTCTCTTTCCCCCTTCTCTCACCCTGTGTCTCTTCCCCCACACCCTCTCATGTCTCTTTTCCCCCTCTCCACCATTTCTCACCCCTGTGTCTCTTTCCTCCTCTCTCTCCCCCTGTGTCTCTTCCCTCTCTCTCCCTCCCCTGTGTGAAGAGGGCGGAAAGGGACAGAGGTCAGAAGTATTAGTTAGATGAAATTGATACCACAGCCCTTCCCTCTCCTAGGGCCAGAAGCAGAAAGCTTGCATCAACAGATGCAAGGCATTGCTCACCATAAATGTAAAAACACACAGTAGAAATGTGTCCATTTACTGTGCCAAAATATGCTAAGAACCTATTGGTAGGAAGAGCATGACCAGTTGGTATAAGAAGACTCATGATAATAAAAAGTCACACAAATAAAAAAGCTGGGTTTCACAAGATCACGCAAGATTGCCGGGTCTGGCAAGATCTCGCTTGATTTTGTGGGACCCTGCTTTCAGCCAGATGCACGGGAGGGAGAGATCACAGCACGATGATGCGCATTGTGATCTCTCTCCTATCACTATTCACCAAAGATCAGGTGCATACATCCCCTAAAATCTAGGAGAGGTAGGTACTATTGTAAATATATCTATATCACATATTATGATAATCAAACTGGGAGTTGTCATCATGCTTGCGAGCCTCTCTTTGCGAGGCGAGCCTTTGAGGCATAAAAGCCTTTCGAGCTCGGAGCATTGAGGCATTGAAACATGCGGGACTAAGCCTGCAGGCAGTTAAGAAACGCAGGACTTAGAAAAAAAAATCCAACCTCAGAATCTCGGGGGCAAAAAAATGACCTCGCAAAAAAATGACTTTAACGGCCGAACCATGGAAATCAAAAAACATGAAAAACAAGAGAAAAAAATAAACCAACACTCACACACAGCACGGGGGAAAGCCAGGACGCCTGGGAGTGAGGTTGCACGCAAATTTAAGCTGAATTTGCAGAGTTTCAGCATTCGAAAATCGGCTAAGCAAGAAAAAAATGGCGGCAGAAAAAAATGAAAACGAGGCTAAAGGAGACCGAAGCACGCAAATCACCGCCAGGCCCATATGAGTTAGCCAGGAACGCAGGAGATACAAAATATACCATTACAACGGACAGAAAATGCTCGCAAGCCAAGTAAGACATTGAAAAAAGCTGCCATTTTACAACACTAACTTGCAAATAATACCATTACGATTTTAAAATGGCGCTTTACCCGCCTAAACAAACGGTTTGGCCTCGCACATGCAGCCTATTTACACTGCACACTTGCCACATTGCTGACACTTTCTCCTCACATGATCAACACTCCAACTGTACATTTTCAGATTGTTAGCTCTTCAGGATATTGATTGCTGCATATTAAATTTAAATAGGTAAAGTATATTAATTTATTAATTCATATTATATATTAATTCACTGTACTAAAAACTGTACTGTACCAATTTTTTTTTTATATATTTTACACTGTACTTATATATCTGTCTTTGCGATGAGCGCCAAAGGTGATTGTTGCAAAGCAGGAAACTTCAAGTACACGAGAGGAGAGGCTCGCAATGAGCGCCAAAGGTCCTCAGAGGAGCAAAAGCCTTACATTGTGTGGCAAACAGCATTGCCATGGCTTCAAATTGTATTGCCATCATTTTTGATGGGCAAGTCGCTAGTCACCTATATAGTTGTCATACTGCGAGTTGTCATCATGCTTTGCAAGGTGAGCCGTAGACCACGAGGCACGCGGACTTAGGCTTCAATGAGCGCTGAAGGTGCTCATTGCACTGCAATCCTCGCGAAGCGAGGCAAACAGTTGAGGCACGCAGGACTTACGCTGCAATGAGCACCAAAAGCGCTCATTGCAGGGGTGGAAACACGCTGGACTTAGCTGGCGATCATCACGAGACACGCAGGACTTAGCTGCAATGAGGCCTCATGGCTAGGCCCCTAGACTTAGCGACGGACGCAAAATTACGGCCCGTATGACTTAGGACCTGAAGCGCGTAGATGGACTGTGGGGCTGAATCACCGAACTGGAAAAACATGCAAAAAAACTCACAAATATGCGATGGTGGAAAGAGACACATGGCATTCCCAAGCACTAAACTTGCAGGTTAACAAACCCTGCAATGAGCAGCCCGTACGATGAGCACCGCGAGCAGGAGATGCTTGCAATGAGCGCCAAAGGTGATCATTGCAAAGCAGGAAAGTTGAAGTACACAAGGGGAGAGGCCAAAGGCGTTTAGCGCGGGGCTCGCAATGAGCGCCAAAGGTGCTCAGAGGAGCAAAAGCCTCACATTGTGTGGCAAACAGCATTGCCAGCCATGTTATTCCTGTGATTCTTGACGGGCAATTTCCTAGTATATATATATATATATATATATATATATATATATATATATACTGTATATATATATTTACATTAATAATTAAATCTGGGGTGCTTAGTGCTTATGGGCTTTTCGGGTGTCTAAACTCAGGAATTTTGACTTAAATTGAGGTGTAACTTCACTTGCACAGGTCCTGGGTGTCCCCCCTTGCTGTGGGTAAGCTTTTTGTGTATTTTTTGTGTGTGTGCCCACGTCTCCACAACAGTGCAAACCTACAATGTATGCTGCAGGAACATCAAAAAAGATTGTCAGCTCTTCAGATATATATATATATTTATATATATATATATATATATATATATATATATATAGGAGGAGTCCCAAATGTATTTTCTGTGCTGGACCCTCTCGGGCCCCCGTATGGTGCCAACATTATATATATAGAATAATGTTGGCACCAGAGGGGCACCTTTCCTCCCCCCTTCTCTCTCTATCCCCTTCTCTCTCTCTCCTTCTCGGACTCCCACTTGTCTCTCTCACTCCTCTCTCTCACTCTACCATTCTCTCTCTTATTCTACCCTTCTCTCCCCCTTCTCTCTTTCTCCCCTTTCTCTCTCTCCCTTCTCTCTCCCCGTCTCTCTCTCTCTCTCTCTATCCTCATTCTCTCGCTCTCCCCTTTCTCTCTCCCCCCCCCTTCTCTGTCTGCCCACCTTTCTCTCCCCCCCCTCTCTCTTCCTTCTCCCCCTTCTCTCTCTCCCTTCTCTATCTCCCTATCCCTTCTCTTCCACTCTCTTCTACCTTCTACCTCTACCTTCTCTCCCTTCCCCCTTCTCTCTCTATCCCTTTTACCTCTCACTTCACTCCATCTCTTCCTTCTCCCTCTCCCTTCTCCCCTCTCTGTCTCCTTCTACCTCTAATTTTTCTCTCTCTCTCTCTCTCTGTCTCCTTTTCCCTTCTCACTCTCCCTTCTCTCCCTCTCCCATTTCTCCCGCACCCATTCTCTTCTCTCCCTCTCCTTTCATTCCCTCTCCCTTCTGCCTCTCGCTCTCTCCCACCCTTCTCCCTCTCCCTTCTCTCTCTCTCTGTCCCTCTCCTTCTCCCTTCTCCTCTCCCTTTTCCCTCTCCCTTCTCTCTCTCTGTCCCTCTAATTCTCCCTTCTCTTCTCCCTTATCCCTTCTCTCTCTCTGACCCTCTCCTTTTCCCTTCTCCTCTGCCTTCTCCCTCTCACTTCTCCCTACTCTCTCTCCCTTCTCGCCCTTCTGCTGCTCTCCCACACTTCTCTCTCTCCCTTTCTCTTCTCTCCTTTCTCTCCATCTCCCTTCTGCCTCTCACTCTCTCCTGCCCTTCTCCCTCTCCCTTCTCTCTCTGTCCTCTCCTTCTCCGTCTCTCTCTCCTTCTATCTCCCTTCTCTTCCTTCTGCCGCTCTCCAACACCTCTCCCTTCTCCCTCTCTCTCTCCCTCTCCTTCTCCTTTCTGCTCTCCCTTTTCCCTCTTCCTTCTCCCTTTCTCTATCTCCCTTCTGTCACTGTCCCACACTTCTCTCTCTCCCTTCTCCCTTTCTCTTCTATCCCTTCTCCCCCATACACACATACACATACATGGAGAGCGTGACTGACCAGTGACCACATATAACATCATTATAGAGTTATAATCTCTATTACTTATAATGTATTTATGTATGTATGTATGTAATGAGTTTGTTTTTCTATATTGGAATTTGTGTGGCTTCATACAGCATGTACGTGTTAGTTTGTTCATATCTATTTTAAAAGCTACATTGATAGTATTATGATGCAGATATTTTAGTTTTACATTAGCCCCCTGGAATAATGTATGCAGATGTCCATGCATGAAAGTGCTTTTTAGTTACCTTATTAAACTGCCAGATCATTTAGGTCTTAATCTGATAGCAGGACATTAACAATTTAGCACGGCTGATAACCTGTGTTAATCAGCTATGCAGCTTCTCAGCATATTGTGGGATTTATTAAAGCCCCGTCTCTCATGTTATAGCTAGCTCATCTTGGCTAATCAAGAGTTAAATAGATTGGCATTTGTTATGGGTATGTCACCTGCAGCTATCATAAAAAACAACTCCTGCGAACACTAGAAAACTAGATGTCATATATAGCAGTGCATGTTGTGTATTAATAGGTAAATATTGGTTTTATTATTTTATTTAAATATAAAATACACTGCTATGTACAAGGATTGAAACCTGCCATGCAGGTAGTAAAATATTTAAGACCCCTGGGAAGCCTTTTAGTATAACCATGGGAGTCCTTATAGAACCCCATGGCACTTAACCTTAACTCATTGCCATGGAAGTCCCTATGCCCCCACAGTAATGTAACCAATAACCATGGGGGTCTTCATGGACCTTTTGGCATCTAACAGTAACCCCTATACCATGGTGGTCTATTTGGTCCCTCATGGTAATCTAATCAGTAATTATGGGGTCCTTATGAACTCCATTGCAACTAACATTAACACCATTACCATGGGGTTCCCTATGGATCCCCATGGTATATTACACTATTACCATGGGGGTTCCTATCAACTACCATGGTATCTAAACCTGGCCCCCTACCACGAGTGTCCCTATGGAACCCCATTGCACCCTAACTACTACCATAGTGATCCTTTAGACCCCCATGCATACTATTTCCCCATGGTGGTTCAAAATGACCCCCATAGTCCCTAACACAACACCCTATTAAATAAATGAAATAATAAAATAAAAACAATTATAAAAAAATTAAAATATAAAATTAAAATATAAACTACAGATAATAAAAAATGTATGCCTCCATCAATGATCCGCAATGTCTAGCCAATCAGAATGCATGGATGGAAGTCTGTGCATTCCAATTGGTCAGCTTTTAGTCAATAATTTGAGCTATACTTTCAAATCAGAATAGGGAATCATTGTAATGTGAACCTTCTGAGTTTGGCTACAGAAAGAGCCAATCATAGAACAGATAAATTATAATGGCGCCCTATTCTGATTGCTTTCATTTCAACCTATCAGAACAGGGGAAAATATAGCCCAATAATTAACTAAATGCTAACTAATTGGGATGCAAAGATTTCAAGCATGCCTGGGAAAAGCTTAAGATATTTAATTAAGCCAAGTTTTTTTAGGCAGACTAGATAGGCCTTTTGGTTCTTACCTGTCATCCAAACCTGTGTATAAAATATTCTGCTCATTATCAAATCTAGGGCTCCTATTCAGTTGAGCATTTGTTGGTTACGGGAACCATAATGTAGCCCGTAAACTTATTTGCTAATTAATTGGCGTCTTTTATCTAGCCTCAATCTGTTTGCGGGTTACAGGCTGTTAAAAATCGTAACTTCCAACCATCTAAGCCTTTGATTTTTCAAGCCCATAAATGTTACAATCACAAATCGCTATTCATTTGCTACAATTCCTCAAGCTTGCAAATGTTTTCACACCCGTAAATGGCAAATGTAGAAGAAAATCCGACGGGTACCGGATAAGACTCGCAAGGGGGTTAAACACCTGTTCATAGCACTGTAAATACTGCACTTTAAAAGACGGGGAAAGCGATGTAAGGCATTAGAATTAATCGCACAACAGTCTCAAGCTCACAAATCTGCAATCCAAAAATGATTGTTTTACGTTTTATTTTCTTCTTATATTGATCCCAGGAATCAAGGAGTTAATACATATCAGGCCACCCACATGGACTAGAACAGTATCGTCATTCATTTTTATTATTTTGTACATTGCCGGATTGCGAGTCTGATCGCATATCGGACTTCTAAATGCTAATTGATCGACGTTTAACCACCACATTTTAATAATGTAATGATGACGGTCTCATTTACTATTGGCTGTTTCTAAATTGGAAGTTACGGCCTTGCTTAAATGATCATGATCATGCTCTGACATGCTACTAATGGGTGCATGGTTTACGGTTTAGGCTTTTGGTCAGGTAGCTGCGGGCTTGATCAATTGAATTGATCTGTAACTGTTGCAATTGAATAAGGCCCTAGGTCTTCAAAATGAGCATAGTGTAAAAAGGAGTCTAAAGCTTTCCTTTAATATAACAATTATCAAAGTAATGGAATTTATATTGCATTTTAATATGTTTCTGATTTGATCTTCCAAGTATCTTCAGTGTTAAGTTTCCCGAGTTGTAATGAAATTACTATTCTTCGCCCCTGCCACAGAGCCCCCCCCCCCCCCCCCCCTCCAGTCCAAAGGTTTTGCTATTAGGGTCAGTGGCATAGATAATATTGAAAGGCAGGGTGCAGAGCTGGAGTGTGTACAACGGAGAGAGCCAGTGTGAGCGCAAGAAACCCCCAGGGCAGAAAACATGGACGTGAGGATTCGCTGTAAATGGCAAGAGGAAAAAGCAGCCGCATAATAAATTGATTCCATTAAAAAGTCATCTGAACTTTAATAAAACTTATGATTTGATTACATCGGAACAGAAACTGCACTATGGTGTGGGAATGGGGGGAGAAAAAGGGATTCTTGTTATTGAAGATAATGTAAAGATGTCAAAATAAGGAGAAGTAAGGAAAAGATGGGAGAAAGAAAAAGAGAAAAAGTAAACAAGAAAAGGAGGCAAAGTATAAGACAAATTGATAGAAAATGTGAAGAAGAAAGTGTTTTACTGCTGCTGTTATTTAAATGGAATGGTAATCAGAAAAAAAACATTTTAACCTTGATGCAAAATTAATATTTTGTTCAAGTTAGTGCATAAAATTAATTTTCCACCAATAATTTGGATTAACAAAAAATAAGTAAATTTTAGCTTGCACTGACATTCATACAAAATTTGTTATTATAAAAGCCCAAGCCATATTTTTTAATGGCGTGTTCTTTCCTAGGTCTATGAGTCTCAGGCCTAGGATGGCACATTTATAGGGGGCAGTAGCCAAACTTAATTTGTCGATACAAGGTTAATAGAGAAGTTTGTTCATATCACAGACATGTCTTTATACAGTTACATTTCTGTCTACATGAAGCTGATATTTTCTGATATACTTAAAGGCATATTTAAGTTTCCTCGGTTATCAATGTATCTGATAGAGGAGAATCCATAGTATATAAAAACATTTTTTGCATGAAAAAAATTAAAAATAAACATTAACAAACTCACCCTGATGTTTGCTAAATCTCTTGAGATTGCAAGCAGTTGCTTTTGTTAGTTTACACCCCTGGATGTCTCTGCTAGAATTAGCATAATTTGTTTTGGCCAATCACAGGCAACTATACATTTTAATACATTCTTGCAATTAGTGATGGCAGTTTGTGCAGGAAGAAATCATGGGATGTGAAAAAGGAAGCAGAAGGAGACAGACACTGATCTGTAGATATCTGTATCGAGCTGCTGCTGGCTTGAAGGTTAATAAAGGGTTACAAATGCAGTGTTTCTATTGGTAGGTACACTTAGTCGCTCTGGGGGTGTGGAAATACATTTTATTTTTAAATAAAATAAGTTTGTATGTGTATAGAATGACTTGATGCAATGGGTGCTTCTGATACAAGCAGCATGTGTTACATTTTTTTTGTTTGCGTCGTCCAGTCGTTTCGGTAACATACCAGAACATCTTTATGTCCATGGTAATGCTGATCCACTTGGTATTCATAGCAGAGACACTTGAGTGGGTCTTCTCCCATCCCAGTACTGATGATCTAAATATGCCCAAGAAT
Organism: Discoglossus pictus; assembly: GCA_027410445.1. Taxonomy (NCBI): domain Eukaryota; kingdom Metazoa; phylum Chordata; class Amphibia; order Anura; family Alytidae; genus Discoglossus; species Discoglossus pictus. Next base: position 49,464,008 of record CM050167.1, read on the forward strand.
TAATTTTTTTAAAGTATACAACATTATGATATAATTACATAGTATAGATGAATACAATATAAATAATGAAAATAGAATATATAATCTTATCAATTAAATAAACTTGAAAAACAAAGAATGTGAATGTAACTACCACACTTTAGAGCTGCAGGTGTACTTTTAGTAGTTTAAATGGCTCTTGAATTGGCTCTTGAACTTTTGATCCAAGTCAGCATTCTAAGTGTCAGTGACAGAAATGTAATGTCTCATAGTGATTTTCGCTCTCTACAAACGTGCAGGAGTAGCCCTTCAACTTTTGAATTTGTTAAACTTGTATTTCACCTGTTCTTATCCCCTGTACAGCGCTGCGGAATATGTTGGCGCGATACAAATAATAATAATAACTGGTGTAATAGATAAATTCAATTACATTGAGATAGATGGTTAATCTTCTTTAAGAGTGATCTTTAATGATGAAGAAGAAACTTGGGTTTAGGTGGAATTTACCATTCAAGCAAACATTTACTATATGATTCTACCATTTGCCAATATCTGGGTATTGCCATAAACATGGCCATAATACAGCCTTAGGTGTTGCACATGGTTATGTGGGTGAATTTGTTGAGGCTAGTTTGTAATGTATTAGGAGCTTACGATGACCAGTGCAATATTCTATAAGCCATTTAATCTAATTACAATTTTGACAAATTGTAAAAGTAAACAACTTAGTTTTAAAGTTATTTTGTCCTTTTATCGTAGGTCCAGTTATACGTGCAGTAACTTGAACTACAAAAATGCTTGGTTAGTTTTATTAAATACTTGACAAATCTTTCTCTTTTTAGAAGTCTAGACTTTCTATCTACATTTACTTCAACTGATATTTCAGTTTATAGTTTGATCAAGTTTCAAAAAACAAACTGGATCCACATACTGTAGTTAAATTCATCTGATGCTCGGATCACGTAATATTAGTACCCTGCCGAGCACAATCATGACATCTTCATTACTCATTGACTCAACAGGAAGCGGCTGGAGGCCATACAGTGATCCCAAAAACACAAGTAATTACTCAGAAGAAAGATGAAAGAAAACCCACAAGAAATATTATTGGACCCAAGATACCAAGACGTGCAATTTCGTTGGCCAGACCCCAAATATTGGCTACCATAATATCTGATGATCATTTTGTTTACAGTATATATGGCTCTCTGATGTTCAATTAGCAAAACCACATAGTCATTCATCAATATTATACTCAGTCAAGTGAATGACTGATCGATCAGCAGCACATCAAGAGTTGGAGATATGTTTGGGTATTTTGCTGCCGTACACCTTCTTAGATACGCAACCTGTCTATTTCAGTTACTTCTCTTTCTATTTGTCTTCTTTTTCCATTTTTTATTATTAAAGGAGCAGTGAGAACATTCATACAGCTGACACGCTTTTTTTTTTGACTAATATTCTACTTCATTAGATATTTTCTTATTTTTTTTAAAGGGATAACACAATTTATTCATGATTTAGGCTTTCCACAATGGAGGAAGCCATTTTCATTATTATCGGACCTCCATCTTGTAAATGCCGACAGCATCTTAAACCACTGTATGTTACGTGTCTGTTTGATATCATTGGTGACCATGTCATTGCAATGCCAAGTGAAATAAGTGGGAGTGTGCCCATGTGGACCCATGTCATTGATAAATCAGCAACTTCAGAGACAAGGGGGGATTTCTGGTATGAGCACTGGCAAATAAGTCATAATCATGCAGACACTGATTATACCCTCTCACGCTCAAAAAATGTATCTTAAAATTTGCTGTTATACTTGATCTGTGGACTTTAATTGGGCATAGCTCTGTTGCTGTCAAAATCTGGATTCTGCTTGTTAAAGGTTCAGTTCCTTTTAGAGACTTCTAATTTATTGGTGAACGCAATATATTAAATCTGAAATTACTGCAAAGTCCTTATATACTATATTATATAATATGTGAATTGAAGGAATATGTGAGTTATAACATTCATTTGAATTAGGAAATCCCAACAATCTTTTGGAGGCCATATAATCTAATAATACCTTCCACTTAGCTATTATTTTTTGTATGCTCTACTGCTGTCATAATCCTCACCATGTTAGTAGCCACTCTCTATCCCTTGTATTGGGCTATAAGTGGTGTTTACATCTCTGATTTGTGTGGTGCATACAGGATTTACTTCTGCTATGAGTCACTGGCATATGCACCACCTGTGGGGTATCAATTTGTTAGAGCGGCATGCAAACCATTTGGTGTCTACTAAGAGCCCCGGTGCTCAATGTTCCTAGTTGCCCCAACCATTGGACTGTCTCCTGATTTTGTCTATTGTCTCTGGACCTTGTCTATTGCCTCTGGACCTTCCTCCTGGTTTTGTCTGTCTCTATGCTGCTCCTATAAAGAAGGCTGAGAGCCATAAAAATGACGCATGGACTCCAATCAATCCACGCTACAGGAAATCCGGTTAAACTGTACACTGGAATATTTAATCATGAGGGTAGAGATCAAATACTTCAGCCATATTATGAGAAGACAAGATGCTGGGAAAGACTGAAGGCACACGAAAAAGGGACAGCAGAGATGGAGATCGATAGATGGTTGTAACGGAACCCATCACTGTTTTACCCTGTTTAGGGTTATTTAATTCTTGGTTAAAATATGATCCTAGTAATATACTGTATGTATGTTGGTTTATGCTCTGCAGAATATTGGCCCCAGGCTAGTGCAGACCTTGGCAGGAGAGATAATCCTGTTACAGATAAGGACGTTTATTCATTCTCAAACATAAGAACAAAGACGGCTGATTTAATCATTGTCTGATTATATCAAGGTGCCTCAGGGAGGGGTGACCACACCTATTGTTCTTTTTATGTGTATTGTGGGGCCAAATATGGGCATGTGTATTGCCTGTGGGAAGAGATGTGTATAAATATTTCTGCACAACAAAATAAAGTCAGTTCTGCTCCTGAAACTGTGTGTCGTCCAGTTATTGGGATTGCGGTTGGGATATTGTTATTATTTTACCTGTTGGAAACCTTGCCTGTGGATTTACCATTTACTTGTTCCTGAGTCTCACTAGGATTATAAGCGGAGATAACCTGGGGAATATTGCCTCTCCGCTACAATGGTGTCATTGGTGTAATAAACATGCGTTTGATGGAGCTCATAGAGGCAGTAGCTGACAGGTGTGTCTGGCATGCTGTGGTCCAGGCATGCCAGGCACATCTGTCAGAGTCGAAGACGATCGAACCACTAAAAACAACAATAATCTTGCTACTGGTGTCCAACTCATCACACTCCCCTGACAATTGCTTTCCATTATTGGCAGTACAGGTTTCCATCCCTGTATAGTTTTGTATTTTCTTGTAACATAAACAATGAACCTTATGTTTCAGCTATCCTTTGATATTATCAATGATATACCTTTCCAAATGTGTATATATCAGCACTTGAGGGGAGGGGACGAGGATATATGTTTGTATTCCAGTATATAGCACAAAGTCTTGTATAAAAGGCCATATTTATCAACTCCTCTTTAAGCTTTAGGAGCAACACATTATATATTATGAGAAGCTAAAGCTAATGAAAACATCCTTTGCTACAGATAGCTTGCAACAATAAATGCAAGAGCTGCTCTTCCAAACTCTATAGACCTCTCTCACACACAGACAAAAATGTCATGGATGCCTCTATACACCAGCAAAGGCATAAAAATTGACTTTTTAAAAATAATAACAAATAACTTTATGCCATGTTTCCTCTCTAATTGCACTCTTAGGCTCAAACATTTCAGGAGTATTCATTTCATTGTATAGTGGTATATTAATCATATCACAAGCCTCTCCGTCAACAGCTTACAATCTAATTTATGTGACTAAACCAACACTGTAATCGATCCTGGTTTCCCTGTGTTACTCCACTACCTCTCACTAACAGTATCCAATTCTCTTCCAGTATCTTATATACACAATCTTACAATGCACTGAATTCCTATCCAGCAAGACCTTATTTATTATGCTTTAGAACTGGGTTACGGCTTTAAATTAATTTTAAATCTTAATAATATTCCTGTGGTAATGAGATTGGCTTTGAAGTGTGAAACCTTGATTCCATCCCAACGCTAGAGCCTTGTAACCTTGCTGAAATCATTTTATCTCCGTGAGCCTAGGGCCCTTATATTAGATTGTAAGCGTCTCTGGTCTGGGACTCATTACGCCTACAAAGTTAAAAAGTACACAGCTACAAAGGATAGTAAATAATTCATTATGTTCCATTTTATTTGGCATGGATTATATAAAAAACAAAGGCTAACTCAATCATTATTTCAATACGCGAGGAGCCATTTTCAAGTGTTTTTCAAATAATAATGAAAACTAGAATACTACAATACAAATAGAAACTTTGTTCATTTATTATGTCCATATTCGGATAAAATAGCAGTTGTGAGATTTAATTTATTGCATTTCTTCTGTCTGACTGTCTGTCTGTCCATAGGCACAGATACAGATGTAGCATTTCGACGTCACAGCTCAGTATAATGTCATATTCATTACGTGGTGTTAATGCCATTGATAGGCTGTGTATTCCCCCAGGCTATCAGCATATCTGCCAATATATATATTATGGCTACTCATTTCTTGTGTGAGTCTAGGAAAATGGTTGGCCCAAACATTCGTTCAGGCTATCAGGAACTGTGAAACAACTATAATTTAGTCATATACATTATGGCTGCTCATTGGCTAATCAGATCAGCCAAGATGGCGGACCTAAACACACACAGCCTTATTAAATTGCAATTCGGTAAATTTAAAAGGGCTCTATTTAAGCACAGAGCATATTTTTTTTTTACAGAAGACTTTTAGTTAGGGAAGACTGTGCTTTTGGATAGAAGTTCACTAACTAAGAACTTCTGTAAAATAAATATGCTCTGTGCTTAAATAAAACCCTTTTAAAATTTACCGAATCGCAATTTAATAAGGCTGTCAATGTGTAAGCAACCATGATACAAATGTTTCAGTCTTACACAATGACTTAAGCATGACCCAAGCACGGCCTTAGTGATATGCTACCCTGAAACTTGTTGGATGAAAACTGGCTATAGTGTTTATTTGTAAACACAATGACAGATAAACATAAATCATAAATAAATATACAATTGAGGGGAGGAGCCAGGCCAGAGACAGTACCGCTCTGAACCCGCATCCAGAGCCTACTGTGATAGTACATCCATACCACCTTAGGGTAGGGACTCACCAACTTTACTATTGGCCCAGTAACTCATCTCATCATCCGCCACTGTGGCAACACATAAAAAATGTTTTATTATTAAAAACAACACCTTTATTTCAACAAAGCATTCATATAATAGTATCAATCTCAACCATACACTTCTAACACATTTTAACCTTCTCATTACTCATTCCGGGATGGGTGGGCAGGTACCTCACTTTTGGCTAGCTGGGGTCACAATGGCTGTCGGGCACAAGGACAGCCTATAAAAGGCTCTACCCTCAGCTAGCTACTTCCTTTCTCATCTCCCTGGTTGAAGGACTCCTTACCCCAACCCAGGTGACCCGGGAGCTGTATGTAGCCCTTCATTCACTTAAGCTGTGAAATTTACCCATATGCACTATGGTTGTTCATTGTTTGTGCATTTCTTAGCCAGTCAGCATCTATGGCACATTTATTCCAGCGATTGGTTGTGAGGACATGACATCATGGTTAGTTTAAACATTCATATACAGTATGGGAACTGATTTGCTTTGCGAGTCTGATAAAATGGATAGTCTATTATTACTTTTAAGCATTTTTTATAAAGCATCACAATTTTACATGGGGAATGTACTGAATATAATATGCAAGATAGGAAGAAGACAAGGTCCCTGAGAGCTTACATTCTAAAGAAGATGGTTGGGCAGGTGATATAAAAAGATGCAGTATTACCATTATATTACCATTTATATGTGTAAGTTATGTAGGTTGTGTGTTTTAGGGCTATGTTTGTTCCCAGAAAGTCTTTAAGGCTCTTTAAATTAGAGAGGAGTCACGTAGAGAGAAAACACATTGTTTTTCTGATTTGATCAAAGCCCACCTCATACAGTCACCTGCTCTGAGGTTAGAAAGTCATGGCAGCTCCTAGGGGAAAGAAAGAAAGGCAATACAAAAAATAATTCATAACTTTTCATAATTGTGGTAATAGGGATATGATTAAATTAGATGGAGATTGTATTACAACTGCATCCTTCCTTTAAAGCTCCACTGTGGTCTTTTACTTTCGATATATGGTCTAAAATAACTAAACTTGATTAAAGACACACTTTTTAGAAAGCAAATCAATAAATAAATATAACCTTTCCATTTTGTAACTCCTATATGCATGGGCTCCATTTTATTTTATGACTAATGCTTCCTGTTCCTGTCACAGGTAATCTAATGAGCTTTCCATTAGTTCTATTAAAAGCCCTGGCTGCCACGTTCCCTCTGTGCAAATGGAAACCTCCTCTGTAATCAAAGTCTCCTCCCACCTCAGGAAATCGACTAGCAGAAACCAAAATGGTAGAATCCACAGCAGTATAATTGTGTATAAATTAGAAACTACATAAAGTTTTACATTTAAAAACATATTGCCTGTTTTTAAGTATAGTTCTTCAAAAGACCAGATATTATAATGTATATCTAGTATATATATATTTTTTTTTTTTTTTTTTTTTTTTACTGCAGTGGGTATTTAATCCTATTGTGTTCATACTGATTATATAGTCTGTGCAGTAACTCATCTCTCCCAATGCTCCATTTTTATTCTGTTGCACTCGCCCATACAAATTATGTATTCCCTGCATTGCATTTAAAATACCATGTTTGTCACCATTTTTTCTGCGCTACAATACATACTCTAATACTCTAATACAATAGAGCAGCTTGAAACAAGGACGCATTACATGATCTCTGTGACAGCTATGCACAAATTGTTAATACAAATGTGCTTTACTAATAGACCTACAAATACACACGTACCACAACAATGGGATTTGCACAGATACCATCAGAAAACACTACTCTAGACAGCAACGCAGATATAGACAGACACCAAGCTGATGGAAACATTGGTTTGATTTTCAGGTTAATGGGTAATGATTGGCAGATGCTTTAAATTGATCAATAAAGAGTCCGAGAGGCAGACACAGATGTGAGAAGATAGATATTGTGTAATGATTAATGCTCAGTTATTGCAGGTAGGAAGGAAGTGAAGACAGACAGATAGATCCTTAAAAATGATAAATAGGTAGAGAGAAAGAGAGATGGACAGATTCAGGAATAGACAGCCCGTGACAAAGAATGATATATTAATAGTCTTAGGAACAATATATAGAAAACATTATGAGCACTTGAAGGAAATCATCAGTGAGTTAACCATTTTTAGTCATGTTTCGTTGCAATTAATATGACTTGCAGCCCTATTAAATTCCCTCAGGGTGTAAAGCCGTAGCCCGTAACGTAGCTTGCAAGACTTACGGCTATTTAATTGGCCCTGTAAAGCAACCCGCTAATGATCTGCGGGCTACAGGCGGAAAAACCCTACGAGATGTTGAAAATTTAACTCCCAGCCGCAAAGCCTTTAATCTGTCAAGCCTGTAACTGTTGCGTTCGAAAATCGCTATTAAATTGCTACGAATCCACTGACGTTCAAACCCGCAAATGGAGTCAAAAAGAGAGGACGCACAAGGGGGTTAAAGTTCTATCCGTAGCACTGTAAATGCAAATATACACACAATACTGCATTTTCAATTAAAAGGGAAAGTGATGTTAGGTATTAAAATTAATAGCAGAACATTCTCAAGCTCGTAAATCTGCAATATAAAATACTTTTATTTCTGTTTAATTTCCGGCAATCAATGTGTTAATACATATTATGGAACTCGCATGGACTAGAATATAATATTTACGGATTTATCAATATCGCATTATTTCTGGAAGGGTGTCCGATCGAAACTCGTAATTGAAACCCGTAAGGCTTTGAAATCTAACCTCCATTTTTCAGTGGCGTAATGATGACAATCTCATTTGCCATTGGCTCAGTCTAAACCCGTAACTACGTGTTTGAATAATTGATCATGTTCACATCCAACGTGCACAAAAAATGGTTTACGGGTTTGCGTCTACGGCCCGTAACTCACGGCCTGGTTCAATTCAATAGCTCTGTAACGCAACCGAATTCCAAACCCGCAGCCTTTGCAGATGTGCCGATGCCGCTACGGGCTACAAATTTAATGCGGCTCTTAAAGTAATAAATATGTTTAAAAAAAAAAACATCAAAACAACAGCTCTGACAAATTACAAGGTAGAGGTCACTTTAATATATTGTAAAATGACATATTCTCTACTAGTGATTCATTATTTTTTGTCACCTGTTGACATGTTTAAAACATTTCCTCCATATGTAATCTTGGCATCTTAAGATGTATTCATTGTGGGGCTATGTCATATTGTTGTTCGGGAATTAAACATCATTTTTTACACAGAAAACCCATGTAGACTTCAATGCATGGGACATTTATACACACAAGTGAGATCAAAGGCAGATCTGATGAAACATGGTGGCTTGACCCTGTGGTGGAGCTAGTGAATTGAGTAGTGCAGTATTTTGCTCCACTGTTTATTCTCGTTATATACATGCATCGTAGGTACTTATGGGTGTCAATGAAAAAGCAAGCAAATTACATTAATTTTCTATCCCTCTCCTCTACCATAATAACGTTTTATTTTACCTATTTTACCTATTTTACCCAAGACTGCTGCGAGTGCCAGTGGAGCCCTATCCTTTAATGGGCACCAGTGCTTTGCACCTTATGCACCAGCTGTAGCTCCTCCCATGGCTTGACCCTCGAATAGTAGCACCAAAAGGTTCAACTGGGCAAAGATGTGACATTGGTCCCTGTCTGGCAGCCCATAGACCCATAGGAGCCCACAAACACCAGTCTTAAGTTAAATAGTTTTTGCCCTGTACTTAACCCCTGTGTGGCGCTACAGAAAATGTTGATGCCTTACAAATAAAGGATAATCACATATATAGTTGTGAGCAAGCGGGTTGTTGCTAAATCTGCTTGTTTGCGAAGCTACCCTAACGGCCGAAGGCACTCCTTGCCAGCAACTGCGGACCTCGCTAAATTTACAGACTTACAATAACCAAATACGAGACAATCGACTTAGAAAAAAAAACATTACAACCTTGCAAAAATACGACTTTAACGGCCGACCCGCGCGAACCTGAAAACATTAGAAACACAATAAATACACACAAAAAATACATAAAAAACATACCCACAGCAAGGGGAAGCACAGAGGACCTCTGCAAGTGAAGTTACACCTCCATTTAAGTCCAAATTACAGAGTTTAAAGACACGAAAATCCCCTAATCGAGAGAAAAAATGGCCGCCCAACAAATGAAAACGAGGCTACAGGACCCTAAACACGCAAAACACCACCAAGCACGTACGCATTTTCAAAAAACACACCATTAGCAAGGACGCTACATCATATACGGCGGCGTAGCACATACACATTCGCTGCCATTTTACAACAGGAACTTACACAATGCCGAAGTACACATCTAACCGAACGGCTTCCCCTCGCACACGCAGCCTATTTACATTACACACTGCACACATTGCTGACACTTACACCTCAGCTCCACAACAGTGCAAACCTACATTATATGCTGCTGGACCATCAAAACAGATTGTCAGCTCTTCAGCACAATGCTTCCTGCATATATTACTTCAAAATAGGTAAAGTATATTCATTTATTAATGTATTATTTATTTGATTACCATACATCAAACAGCATTAGCTGCCTTACAATTTCATTGCTGTCATTTTTTGACTCCTCACATGATACTCTATGTTTAATTGTAATTTATATGCATAGTTAGCATACATATACATTGTAGGTGTTTCTTATCAATATAAGGGAATGGGATGTAAGGAAAGAAATAGAATGAGATGTAATGAAAGAAAGGATAGTAGTGTTTGGATAAAGATAAGAGGGGGATTCACTAAGCGTCACCGTGACTGCAAAGAGTAACAATGCTAATTTTCCCTATAGGAAATAGAGCCCTGTATTGACATACATTACAATTATTGAGATGCTTAGTGATTCTGCGCAGAGAAAGATTTTGAAGAAGAGTATTTAGCCAAATAATGTATGATTTCTAGCCTCTAACAGTAACAGTACCTGAATGGATTTAAACATGTTTGATACCTAAATACTGAATCATAGACATCTCTCATATGAAGTGAACAGCATTTTGTTTTTTTTCACTGAACTGGAGAGCACGGAATAATCCTGAAAAGAGTAGTGCGTGCTTTCAATGTTCACTCTCAAATAAATCTTCAAGTAGGCGAGAGAAGAAAATTGCAGTTTTTGGAGAGGGTAAGATACTGAAAAAGTGGAGTATTGAGAGAGAAGAGTCTTGGCCTTGAGCAGAATTAGTAAGAAGAGTGCGGGGGCATGTCTTTGGTGGCCCAACAACATTTATGGATAAAAAGAGGGGTCCAGTCCAATAGACTGCCCCCTAGTGTGTATAATGCCTTGTGCAATGCCTTGTCAGATCTTTAATTATCTCCTTTGTTTAAATAAACATTAGTAATGTTAAAATGTGTTTAGACCACTCTGCGAAACAATATAACGGATTTTACCATCTTAACCTTCCTAGCGGTAATCCCAAGCGTGACTCAGGGTTAATTTCCTCTTCCTAAATCGGTAACCCTGAGCCACACTCTGGGTTACCGCAGGGAGGATCTGGAGGGGGCCCAGTGCTGCCGAGCTTGCCTGGGACCTCTCAGCACACCATTCCTCCTCCTCCCCATTTTCCTCCTCCTCCTCCCCATCTTCCTCTTCCCTCCTGATCCTTCCTCCTTCCCGCCTCTCACCTCTCACATCTTCTTATTAGCCTCCGATCAGCTCCTGCTGCTGATCGGAGTCCCGCAGCGAGTCTTATGCCTTTCTCTGGAACCGGCAAATGCTAATGATGCTGCGGGGCTCCGATTAGCAGCAGGAGCTGATCGGAGGCTGATAAGAAGAGAGAAGAGAGTGGGGAAGGAGGGAGGAGGAGGATGAGGGGGGATGAGGGGGGAAGAGGAGGATGAGGGGGAAAAGGAGGATGAGGGGGGAAAGAGGGGGAAGAGGAGGATGAGGGGGCAAGAGGGGGATGAGAGGGGATGAGGGGAAGAGGAGGATGAGGGGGAAGGGTGGGGAAGAGTAGGATTAGGAGGATGAGGGAGGAAGAGGAGGATGAGGGGAGAAGAGGAGGATGAGGGGGGAAGGAGGAGGATGAGAGGGAAGAGAGGAGCATGAGGGGGGAAAGGAGGAGGATGTGGGGGGAAAGGAGGAGGATGAGGGGGAAAGTAGGATGAGGGGGGGATGAGGGTGGAAAGGAAGAGGATGAGGGGGAAAGTAGGATGAGATGGAAAGGAGGATGAGGGGGTAGAGGATGAGGGGGGGAGGATGAGTGGGAGGAGGATAAGGGGGAGGAGGATGAGTGGGGAAGATGAGGAGGATAAGGTGGGAGTGAGGAGGATAAGGGGGGAAAGGGGTGTGGATAATGGGGGAAATGGAGGGGGCAGAGAAGGGGGGAGAGGGGGGAAATTGAGGCGGAGGAGGAGGATAAGGGGAAATGGAGGAGGAGAGGGGGAAGGGGTAATGGTGTCTAAAGGCGGTATGATTATGTCAGTATTTTAGAATGTACTGCTTTACCATTCTAAATACTGAAATAATCATACCGCCAGGAAGGTTAAAAGATACCAATAAATACAGAGAATAAATGGTAATGTTCAGTACAATGATGTACAGTGGTGTTACTTTACATCAATTTGAACTAGTGGCATGTTTAAAAGTTAGTAATGTGTGTAAATGTAGGATTGAAGACACAATAACGTATCATATGTTTTCCCTGGTGGTCCAGTGATTAGGATGCAGTGCTTTCACCGCTGTTCCCTGGGATGTTACACCACCCTGAGGCCATGCAGGGTCGGGCCTGGTCAGTATTTGGTTGGTAGACCACCTAGGAATACCAAGAGCTATATGCTGTGGCCCACTAGAGAAGGCATTGGCAACCCACTCCAGTATCTCTTCCATGAATACCAAGTGGATCGGCATGGTGTGTTGTGGCCCATGCGGTTACGGAGAGTCGGACACAACTGAATTAAATAAAAATAAATTACCTTTAAAAGAACACTATATTTCATAATGAGTATTATGATATTTTAAAGAATTAGTATTAATAAAGAGCAAAATGTTTTCGTATGAATAATAAAAATTGCCTGTTTATGCAGTTGTATTCAGTCCTAGCCATCTGTGTTGTCTTCTAATACTACTCCTAATGTAGGGGGGACCTTGGAGGCTGATATGAGCTTATTCCTACTCAGTGAGTTTCTATTTGTACTTTTATATTACAAGAAGAACTAACACATTTTGTTAATTATTAGTTCTAATTTTAAAATATTGCATTGAAAATACTGCAATAATTTGTCCATTTAGTTTTTTAACTGTTATATTCCATTACTCCTTTGTGGGAGCTGCACATTCTGCTTCTGGTTTCCTGATTTCACAAGAAAGTAAGGAGCTTTAATAGTGTGTGTCTTGTTATTTTACCATTATGTCATTGCTTTTATGCTTTACAAGTCATCTCTAATCTGGTATTCTTCACAGGAAATATAGTTCTCTTTATTGCCGTGCAGCAAATCAAATCTGACAATTTCAATAAAAATATTTACTGAATTAGGCAATATCCTCTGATATACAGAATATGTATAAAGTGGCACCAAACATAGTAGAGACAAATAAGCATTTTCCTACTGTGATATTTAATTCAAATACTTAAAATAATAACTTGTAATATTATTGTGATATTCTAAAAGTGCCAGGTGGTATTGGACCTTTAATAGCAAACCTCTGGCCGCTACCCTCAAGCCATCACTACAGTCTCTCAAGTCCAGTTACACTCTTCTGGTAACCTTGAGATGTTTTTAAGGACCTATTAGTTCTTGTTCCATATATCATGTTCTTCTTCCATATATACCCACTACAAGATTAATTAAATCTTGTAGACATACAACTTTTCAAAGAGAAGCATTACGGACCTGCCTCATTAAGATGAAATAGTGCTGAATCCAATGACAATGGCATTAGTGAGAGTCTTTGTATTACAATTAATATTGCACATTGCATTTTTGCTAATAAACTCAATATGCTTGAATTCAATGCTCATTAAAATGGGACATATAATGTTATGGTAAATAAATAGCAACTATTGTCATCTTATTAATGAACAACTGAAAATGAAACACACTTCCCTTTTAGTGAATGTTTCTCATACATTTTATTATAAATCTGTAGGTGTTTCCTTATATTTTTACGAAGAATAAAACTTAGTCGTGAACAGTAACGTCTTACGTTATGAGTTTTTCTCTCTATTAAGCAGACAGGTCCTGGTTTACTGTTTGTACATAGTGTGGTTGCAGTGGCCATGTTTATTACTGGAATTGCTTTTTTTTTTAACAGCACAGGGATTAATACATGAATGTTTAATGAAGTCTAGCTTGAACTAAATAGTTGCATCAGCATAGTACCTGTAAGCACTGCTACACTGCAGCACCTACATAGGGATGTGCAAGCTCTTGAAATGGTGATTATATTATACTAGCGAATTGCCCGTCAAAAAATTACGGCAATGAAATTGTAAGTGAAGCTAATGCTGTTTGGTGTATAATAATAAAATAAATAATAGATTAATCAAGTAATATACTTTACCTATTTTGAAGTAATATATGCAGGAAGCATTCTGTTGAAGATGTTGCTGTAGCATCAGTGCTGTGGAGCTGCTGTGTAAGCGTGATGAATGTGTGTAGTGTAATAGTGTGCGTGCGCAAGACAAATCCGTTAGCGTAGCTGTGTACTTCCGCATTGTATAAGTTATTGTTCTAAAATGGCGGCTAATGTGTGGTATGCGGCTGTGGCTGATTTAACTTCCTTTGTTTTGGATGTCGTCCGACTTTTTCGGAATATCCGTAGCTGTTTGGTGGTGTTTTGCGTGTTTAGGGTCGTTTAGCGTAGTTTAAATTTGTACTTAAATTGAAGTGTAACTTTACTTGCAGAGGTCCTGGGTGCACCACCTTGCTGTGGGTAAGCTTTTTATATGTTTGTTGTGTGTATTTATTGTGTTTCTAATGTTTTTGGGGTCGCGCTCGTTGCATCCTTGTTTTCGAATCTCGTATGTCTTTTTCGGGAAATGCTGTAGGTGTTTGGTGGTGTTTTGCGTCTTCAGACTGCTGTAGCCTTCGTTTTTTTCGGCGGCTATTTTTTCTCTCGCTTAGAGGATTTTTGAGTGCCTAAACTCTTTTATTTTGAGTTAAATTGAGGTGTAACTTCAGTTTTCGAGGTCCTGGGTGCCCCCTTGCTGTAGGTAAGCTTTTCATGTATTTGTTGTGTGTATTTATTGTGTTTTTCATGTGCGCGTGTTTCGGACGATTTTTGCAAGGTCGTAACGTGTCTCGTATTTTCCTTTCGTAACTACGTAAATGTTGCGAGGTCTGCTCCATGCCAGCAACTGCGGCTTAGCAAGGGCTGCGGCTTCGCAAGGGCTGCGGGCTACGTCCCTGGTTATGGGCTTCTTATGGTTGTGCTACCTAGATCTACAGTGAAAATCTACCTGTTTTAAAACCTAACCAAGATGTTTACTACCCACCATACTGATATTCAGCATCAAGTGTTTCAATCCTACATTAGGAGCATATTTTATATGTAAATGGAAAGATATAACCAATATTTATCCATTACAATACAACATACACTGCTAGATGTTATAGATCCACATGGCACCTAAAATTAACCCTTTACTATTAGGGTCTCTCTGAACTCCAATGGGAATATAAATTATAACCACATGGGTCCAATAGTCATTAAATCCATACATTTCAACCAGACAGAATGGGGGAGGGGGGGGGGGGCGGATACAGCCCTGTAAATGGCATAAGAGGTGGGGAGAGGGGGGTCCTGGTGGATACCCATGCTCATAGGGTGTAATGGGCTAGGATAGTGTGTTCATGTTAGGTAGCTGTGTTATTAATATGAAGTGTAGATGACCATGCATTGCGTCATTTCACCTGGTTTGTTGTTGTTGTTATAAGTCATTTTTTGACAACCATATCAGGTTGGACAACCGATATGACTCCTACAACGACGGACAGGACTGACATCTATAACATGCATGCACTTCTCAGATCACAATGTGTAAATGGGTGAATACCCAGAGCTGCATCGGGCATTACTGTGCCTAATCACAGACCTAAGTATAATAACATCAATTTAGTAAATCACATGGAGTAGTGCTAAGGCGTGATGAGTGGCTAATCACATGTTCTGTTAGTAAATTGTCCTTGTAGACTTAAGTTTGAATGCTCTCCATTTTTATAAATTAGTGGTTGAGTTCCAAAAGGGTGCAAGTTGAAACATACATAAATATGGATGCTAAAATATGGGAACATTAACGCAAAATGGACATTAACATCAATAAGGGCGCTAAGGAAGATACATGCTACATCTGACTCAACCAATACAATGCAATGTTTCCATATTTTAGCAATCATATCTATATGTCATCTTGCACCCTTTTGGAACTTAACCACTAATGCATAAAAATGGAACCCATTTAAACTTGAGTCTATATGGGAATTTTTCATTTAATGGTAAAGAGATTATGCAATGAGAATTTTCGATTCAATTTAAGGCACATGCTGATAAGAGAACCAAGGAATGTGCCCAAATGAGATGGGCAGGGAAGGTGTGGGTTAACCCTTTTCTTGCAGAAGTGTGTATGAGACGGTGTGTACCAGGCTTGCTGCTCCATCAACCTTTTCCTCTTGCTTAGTTTTAGGAATGTAACCACCAATATCATAGCATCTTAAAATAATGTGATTCTATTTAAGTCTTGAGAAGTTAAGATGTTATTTCTATCAAGACCAAGAGAAGGAGTATTACATGGGAGTTACAGCAGATCTCGGTATGACATAAATAGCCTGTTAGAATATTATTAACCTTAATGTAGGTTAGGGAATATTATAAATATATTTCAGCCTTATTAATGCCTGTGGAAGCAAGAGATAAGAAGTCCAGAATTTTGCTTATAACAGGAGCTGTCATGTGACATGCAAAAATATTAATATCAATGTGAAGCAATGAAAAATATGTATTTTAATTGGCTGCCTCAGCGCATAACTCACAAATTATGATTTGTCTCTAAATGATACATAGACAGTCCAGTCATACTTTTATTCCTGGATGTTACATTAGATTAACAAAAAATTAAAGAGCCTGAGGGAACATTGGCTCTTGGCCTTAATGTAATCATAATAATGCCTCGCAACTCTAGATATTAAAGGCATATCCAAGTGTTCTAGGTAATTACATTTTTGCACTCTTTATGCAAAAAGCCTCATTTATGTATACAGCACATTTCATAAAACATTTTTTTTATTAATATCTAAAAATCCCACTAATTATTATGTTGACTTCCCCAGAGGTGTTTACACAGGCCTCTGATCCCCACCCAATCAGCATGCAGCATTAGGGGAGCAATTTTAACTTATTACTTACCTGATGTGTCTTCCTCAGCCAATAGGAGAGCACTGATGTCGGCTCCAAATCACTTCTGGGATATGACCCTATCTGCTGCTTCCTGTCTGTGATATTTGCTAACATGGATCACACTACATATCCCACGGTGCTTTGTAACACAAACAGGAACCCCAAAGGTTTTTGAAATGTATCAACTGCAATGCTTTCTCCTGATTGGACCAAATTTTTTTAATTGTCTGCTAATATAACCTGGATTTGGAGGGGGTGTTAACCCTAATTGTCAGAAATTACAAGACATTTTGCAAACTTCAATTGATGTTAATGTTTATTTAGTTTGCATACACTACTGATTCTCCTTTATCAGATATGCCTTTAAGGACCAACCATACAGATGAAAGGAACATGGAAAACAATTTCTCTTTTAATGCATTTAAAAGTAGTAAACATTAACAAAGCAGTGTTTTGCATAAAAAAAAACCTACATAAAACCTGTATAAACTTATTTCAAACTAACATCAAGTGCACAGAGTATATGTAGGTTTGTAGATATAATTGACAGTTAAATATGACTGATATATCTATGTTACTGCTCATTGGCTAACAGGGGAAAGCTCCCAGATCAGTTAAACATTTTAATGAGTATTTGTCTGCTTTGAGAGCGTCATTTAAAAAAAGAAAACACACGGTCGTACATTATCAAATACCCTCTATCAGATGCAACAAATAAAAAAAGGCTTCGGAATTAGTAATTGTTGAATGTGTATAAAGAGCAAGGTGATCTAGCTTGAAATATTAAGCACTGCAGTTTTAATGTATTATTGGAACAGACATTTTCTTTTACAAATAATTGCTGGCAAGTTGTATATTTGCGTGGGTTCTTATAGAGCAGGAGTGGGAAACGTCCAGCCCGCTGGCCATAAAAGGCCCACAGAAACGATTGGTCCATCCCTTTTATCCCTACCACATTTGGGGAACTATTTGCCCTTTCGACCCCTTCACACATTTGGGGAACTAAGCAGGAGGTTCCTCAGTGTAAGCAATGCGCCACTGGAGAAGCACATGTGCAAGAGAGAGAAACAGCATTGCACGCAAGACAGAGAGAGAGAGAGAGAGACACAGCGTTGAGTGCAAATGACAGGAGAGAAAGACAGGAGAGAGACAGGAGGGGGACAGGAGACAGAAACAGACAGGAGAGAGACAGGAGAGAGAAAGACAGGAGGGATAAAGACAGAAGAGATACAGACAGGAGAGAGACAGGAGGGGGACAAGAGACAGAAACAGACAGGAGAGAGACAGGAGAGAGAAAGACAGGAGGGAAAAAGACAGAAGAGATACAGACAGGAGAGAGACAGGAGACAGAAACAGACAGGAGAGAGACATACAGGCGAGAGAGACAGACAGGTGAGAGAAACAGACAGAAAAGATACAGACAAGAGAGAGAGAGAGAGACAGGAGAGAGAAAGACGGGAGGGAAAACGACAGAAGAGATACAGACAGGAGAGAGATAGGAGGGGGACAGGAGACAGAAACAGACAGGAGAGAGACAGACAGACAGGAGATAGACAGACAGGCGAGAGAGACAGACAGGTGAGAGAAACAGACAGAAAAGATACAGACAGGAGAGAGAGAGAGAGAGAGAGAGAGAGATACATGAGACAGAAGAGAGACTGACAGGAGAGAGACAGGAGAGAGAGACAGGAGAGAGAGAGAGAAAGAGAGGAGAGAGACAGGACAGAGTGTGAGAGAGAGACGGGGAGAGAGTGAGGTGTTAGTTATGCATCAAAAAGAGACACTGGTAAATAGTGAAGAACATATTAGGCTTTATTTGTTTGGATAAAACATTTATAACATATCAGTTACTTGAAACAGCAGCCAGCAGGGTGAAAGGTAAAAATTAAGAGACAAAAACCAAGTTAAGAAAACAAAGAACTTTCTTCCTGTGAGTACCAAAAAGTTCATATACATATATAAACAGTACTCTAAACTGCACAGCGCCATCTACAGCTCAAGAGCAGAGTGTATACATATTATGCAGTACATGCTGTTGTATTTTCCAAGAGGGAAATACATGAGATAGAGAGAGAGGGACACACAGGAAAGAGACAGAAGAGAGAGACAGGACACAGAGAGAGAGACACACAGGGCAGAGAGAGGGAGACAGGAGAGAGAGAGAGAGAGAGAGAGAGAGAGAGAGAGAGAGAGAGAGAGAGAGAGTGAGAGACAGGACAGAAAGAAGTAGTTCCAGTTATCACATTATGGGTGAGTTAATTAAATGTTTGACTAAATACAGCAGGCTAGTTTTTAAGTTGCTCATTTTGTATGACCCGCAGATGATTTTATAAATGTCCAAATGGCCCTTGGTAGCAAAAATGTTCCTCATCCCTGTTATAGAGAAGCAGCCATAATTCACTACATAGCCTATGGAAGGATATTGTACTCATACAATGTAGCAGTTATTTTAGCCTATGATATATATTATTAAGTTAAAGGCATATTTAAGTGTCATTGATTATGAGTGCATCTGATAGAGGAGAATCAGTAGTGTATAAAAAAAATAGTTTTGCATGAAAACATACCAAAATAATATTTAACAAACTTACTCTGATGTTTGCACATTTCTTCAGGTTTCTGCCACTTGATTTTGAGAAGGAATGCTCCTTTAAAACCTTAGCTAAATTAGCATAAATTCATAATTAGTTTTTGCCAATCACAAGCAATTATTACATTCTTACAACAACTGGGAAGCTAGTTTGTGCAGCAAAGCATCATGGAATGTGTAGTCTTATTTTCCCCTGCACAAGGAAGCAGGAGAAGCTCATACATTACTATGTGGATTTCAGCATAGCTCTGCTGTTGTTTTGAAGGTTAGTAAAGGGTTAGAAAGGGTACCTGAATGCAGTCTTTCTATTGGTAGGTACCAGGTGCCTATGTAGGCAGCTCTGATGTGTTAAACTATTTTATTTAAATAAAATAGCCATGGTAACAAGACATGGGAGTACTTGTGGACAACCGCCTAGGTAACAATGTTCAATGCCAAGCAGCATCTGCAAAGGCAAGTAAAAAATTAGCATGGATTAGGAAGGGTATAGAAGCAAGGGAAGCAAATATAATTCTCCCACTATACGAATCTCTAGTACGCCCTCATTTGGAATATGGAGTACAATTTTGGGCACCACTTCATGAAAAGGACATTTTAGAGCTGGAAAAGGTACAGAGAAGGGCAACAAAAGTAATAAGGGGAATGGAGGGGCTAAGTTATGAAGAAAGACTAACCAAATTAAACTTTTTTTCTCTAGAAAACAAGGCGTCTAAGAGGGAATATGATTACCTTAAATAAATACATCCAGGGTCAATACACAGCTTTGTCAAGTTTACTTTTTGTGCCAAGTGGTTTTCAACTGACAAGAGGGCATCCTTTGAGATTAGAAGTAAAAAAAGTGCACCTTAAAGAAAGAAAACTGTTCTTCACTGTAAAGGGTAGTTAATCTGTGGAATTCTCTACCAAAGGAGGTGGTGACAGTAGATTTGATAGTTAATTTAAAAAGGGATTGGATATATTTTCAGGGTTATCCTGGATAATTAGAGAGGAAATATTGATCCAGGGAGGAGTCCGATCGCCTGTATTTGGGGTCAGGAAGGAATTTTATTTTTTTCCCATTTTGAGACAATTGGCAATGTTTCAACTGGGTTTTTTCTGTTTGCCTTCCTCTGGATCAGTTAACAACTAATCTGCATATTGTAGATTAGAGGAGATCTAAAAAGGTTGAACTTGATGGACTAAAGTCTTTTTTGAGCCTTAATCAGTATGTAACTATGCAAATGCATATTTTATTTTATTTTATTTCTCAGTAAAAAATACACACATTTCAAAATGGCGGTCCAAATTGTGCTAAATTAAGTGGATCTTTAAGTTTGAAAAAAAAAATACATTCAATTCCAAGTCCAGCTACTATAATGCTTTAGCACTTTCCCTGCTAAATAATGTTGCAACTAGTTGAATGTAAAATAGCTTTATCCCTGTTCCTTTTCCAGTTCATTGCCACAACTATAAATGTAGTATGAATGAGCTAGTGATGTACTGAGCAGGAAGAAGTTACATGATGCACCTGTAAGATTTGATAAAATAGCCTTCATTACATCTATTATTCTAAATGGGCCAGTAACCTTGAACTTTACATGTGGCTGCAAATCTCTTTGTACAGGCATTAGACGCTTGCTAGAACACTGAATTAAAAACATTTCTAGAATGCATAAAAAATATATGTTTGAGAACTCCTGGAGATGTCGAAACGTATTACATTTGTTCAGGGATTGTTCGACCGCATGGGTGAAGTTATCATTCACCCAGGGCACCAGCTTACGAGGGCATAAAACTTTGCACAGAACTTGCACCTCGGGTCACAACTCAGTGCCCTGTAACAACCAGCCACTTGCCCGTCAAAAATGACGGCATAAAAATTTGAAGCCTTGCAATGTCGCAATGCTGTTGTTTGCCACACAATGTGAGCCTCTCCAACCGTTCCCCCCGCCTCTACTTTACGGGCCTGCGACAGTGAAAGAGACAAGCGGGCCTCGTGGGGTTAACAGTCGCCATTTTTTTTAAACTCGGAAGCTGCTCGGAGTCTCTCTACCCTGAGAGCCTCTCGATGAGCGCCTTTGGCGCTCATTGCTAGCCTCTCCCCTCCTCTAACTTGCGGGCAGTGCGATGAACACCTGTGGCGCTCATTGCAAGACTCTTCCCCCCCACCTTCCTGACAGGCCTTGCAATGACCACCTTTGGCGCTCATCGCGGGCTCCGCTCATTGCAGGCCACAGCATGAGCTCCGTAACTTGGCGAGCGTTACCAACAAATCGCAATTACGACAACTATATATATGATTATGGTATCTCTGTATTTGACTTTTAAAAAGAAAACTTGTCTTTGACATTGACCTTTGTTTTAACCACACTGACATTTTCAAATTAGTTTTTCTAAGCAACCAAACAAGTGTTCCATTCCACTGGACTTGTAACTTCTATGGGGCACAATAATTAAGGTCTCTTGCAGGGTAACAAATCAGCCCTGTATATGCCCTACATAATAATATAGGAATGGAAAGTTTCCCACATACTTCACTCTTTAGCACATTTCCCCTTTAAATGTTACATGAGTTGTATTTTGCATCAGAATAGGAAAAAAATATTCTCATACTTTATTTATTCAACAACTATTGCCAGAAATACATAGGAAAATAATATTAAAATGAGTAAGGGTGGAGTTAGAAACTGCTTTTGCTGCAGAACTGTAAGTTTTCTTTAACTAATCTAATTAGTAAACCCTGCGTCTGCCTCTGCTGCTGCAGTTCCATTTGTCTATACAATCTTTTGAATAACTACATTTGATAATGAGCAAAAATTTTTAAAAAGCAAAAAATACTTGAATAGACATGCATTGTCTTTAAATATGTAACCTATATACTCAGTTGTTTACTGTGTAGTTTCATTCCCCTTACTGATCTGCTTTTTCACTTGCTATCTCAATAGAGTGTGTCTTTTAAACTAATGTACTTTCCTTTCGTCCTGCTGAAAGCACTGGTAGTTTTAGTTGCTACATTTAAATTGTAGAAGATACAAGTGTAATTTCTTCTATGTAAACAGATCATCTGAAACCAAAACAGTAGGTTCCAATGCAGCCAGGGCTGGATTACCCATTAAGCCAACTAGGCAGATGCCTAGGGGCGCTTTCCTGTGAGGAGCGCCACTTTAATGAAAAATGGTTCCTGGCGTAAAAAACCCAAAATGCAGCAGTTCATAGACTGTCTACTAGGGGGTAACCACCTAGAACAAGAGAGTTACAATAGGAAAAGGAACTTACACGCACAGAAAAGGCAGAAATGGGTCAGTGCATAATTTGCGTACCAACTAGCAGGTGCTCCTCCACTTCACTGCCTAGGAACTCCAAAAAGGTATATCCAGCCCTGACTGCAGCATAATTTCATATAATACAATCAAGTCTATGTTAAGTTCTCTTGAAGCATTTTATCCATTATAATGTATAGTCTTCAAAAGAATATGTTTTAAATATACAGTAAGGCTACAGTGGCCCACCATCCAGGTAAGAAGAATCTCT
This sequence comes from Discoglossus pictus, assembly GCA_027410445.1. Classification (NCBI taxonomy): domain Eukaryota; kingdom Metazoa; phylum Chordata; class Amphibia; order Anura; family Alytidae; genus Discoglossus; species Discoglossus pictus. The sequence goes on from CM050167.1 coordinate 49,486,755, forward strand.
CACCAATAGACAAGCTCCCAATGACACTGGGCAACCACCCAGGTAAGAAGAACCTCTCACCAATAGACCAGCTCCCAATGACACTGGGCAACCATCCAGGTAAGAAGAACCTCTAACAAACAGACAAGCTCCCAATGACACTGGGCAACCATCCAGGTAAGAAGAACCTCTCACCAACAGACCAGCTCACAATGACACTGGGCAACCATACAGGTAAGAAGAACCTCTAACCAACAGACAAGCTCCCAATAACACTGGGCAACCATCCAGGTAAGAAGAACCTCTCACCAACAGATAAGCTGCCAATGACACTGGCTAACCATCCAGGTAAGAAGAACCTCTCACCAACAGATAAGCTCCCAATGACGCTGGCCAACCATCCAGGTAAGAAGAACCTCTCACCAACTGACAACTTCCCAGTTCCATTGACCTTAGTTCCTTTTACCTTCAGACCTAGATCTTCACACACCACCACCTTCTTTTCTGCCTCGGAACTTATCTAACCTGACTTCCCATCTACCCTGTCCAAACCCACCCACCGATCTCCATCTAACACAGCTACTACATCCACAGACTTAAACTCTAATTAACACTCTGCTCTCTCCTTACCTTCCAAACCCTTGTTTCTGTCTTTTTATTCCTTCACCCTTTTTTTCATTAATCCTTTTGTATGTTAGCTTCCAAGCATTCAGTCTTGCAAAGCACTCTGTATGTATAAAATCGTCATGTGTATGATTCTTAGCTCAGGGTCGTCAATTCCTTTTGTATCAGTCTGTCAAATGATGTGATGTCATGCTTAGGTTTTACTGTATACCAGCCCTACAGAAAATGTTAACTCTATATAAATAATAATAATAATAATAATAATAATAATATATGCGTTTTACACATTGTACGATGAGAGTGGTTACATTGAGTTTTGCAGCTGGTTCAAGCTCCGGGTCTATTTGAAACCTAACAATGCGTAATAATGTGTGATATAAATATTAGCATTCAATGGAACGGAATAAACAAAACCACCATTAGTGGCAGAGCTACTATTGATACAGAAGGTGCAAAGCACTGGGGCCCAGAACAAGATATAAGACCTCTGCTACCTGGAGTTAAAGGAGTCTGTTAATTTACTAGCGGAAAGGGGCTTATAGTAATTTTGATAGAAAGGTGATCTGGCCACCTACATATATTTTTAATGACTCCTAACGGCACCTACCTTGAATAGAGAAGTTGGAAGGAGGCCCAAATTATTTTGCACCGGGGCCCTCTTTTCACTATCTCGGCCACTGCATATGGGCCAGCCCGTTTTTCCTAGGCTTCAGTGGTCCTTTAATGTTAGGGTAAGCTCAGTTGTATAGGTTCCAGTGGTTAGGATTCAGTGAACCCTGCAACCTGGGTTTGATTCCAGTCAGGGAACCACGAGGTCACACCACCCTAAAGGGGCCATGTAGGGTTGGGCCTGGTTAGTACTTGGAGGAGAGACCACCTTGGAATACCAGGTGCTGTATGCTGTAGCCCACTGGAGAAAGAACTGGCACTGGATCAGCATGGTGTGTTGCGATCCATAAGGTCACGGAGAGTCGGACATGACTAAGTGATGCAAAGTTCCGTTGTAAAGTTCCCAGATATAGGTTAGAATACCAGGCCCATGTTTGGGAGCACATGTATCTGGGCCACCTCTTTGAACATGTGTTATTGCAGTACATTAAAATGAATGTGTATTTAAGCAGGAGCAGAGTTATGTTTGGCGCTGTAGAAAGCCAAGACAAATTGTTCATCGAGCTTTGTATGTGCTGCAAGCTGTTCATTCGGCCTCACATGTTCTGAGATGCCTCACATTTGTTCTTTCCGTGCTCTGCACCTCGCTGCTCCATGCTGTGAGTGAGACAGGCAGAATTTATTGTAGTCATTTTTTCCCAGTATAAGCAGCATTAATACACATTCTGGAAATTTAATAACTGCAATAATTGTAGCAATTACAAGTCCCTCCTATTGTTATTCCTTTCCTTCCGCGGCTCATGTCTGCTTTGTGCTAAATTGAATTTCCCTTTTATAGGTTGAGAGGTAAAGTGGGGTTAACACTATTACTGCCGGTGAAAATTCTTTAGAAATATTCAGGTAAATTCATCTGCTAATGCAAATCTTTAACCTTGCAATTTTAAACAAATTCATAGAAATATGACATAGCATTTTTGAAATAAGAATGTAACCCTTGGAATTATGATCTAAAATGCCTATAAAATACATCAGTAACTAAAAACGCTAAGTTTATTATTTGACCAAAAAAAATATACATACAATAATCTCAAAAACACATTGTTCAATGGAATATATTGTAAATAAAATTAAATCATAAGAAAAGTCATGGAAACACAAAGAAAAATATAGATTACCTAGCTTTACACATTCTCAGCCTTATTAAATTGTGATTCTGCAAATTGAATAGGGCTCTGTATAAGTACAAGTTTTTAGTTAGTGAACTTCTATCCAAAAGCAAGGTCTTCACTAACTAAGAAACTTCTGTAAAGAAAATATGCTCTGTGCTTATATAGACGCGTATTCAATTGGCTGAATTGCAATTTAATAAGGCTGTCTGATACTAAACCTGAGTTAGTTTATCAACAGACAAAGGTCTTGAAGAATTATCTCCATGGTTGTACACTTTTATTATTAAATAATCTTTATTTATGAAGCGCCAACATTTTCCGTAATACTATTTACAAAGTAGAATGGGTACAATTAGCAAATTATAAAAGTATAGAAATACAAGTTCAGGAGACGTGCAATACAAATATGTAACAAATGGTTCCACAAACATCTTGGTGCAACAGAGGTCCCTTCCTTAAAGAGCTTACAATCTAGACGGTAAGGGTGAGGGGTGATACCGGAGGAAGACAGATGCAAGATGGCAGTGAATAGGCTGCAAGTGGATGTGGCTGTGTATTGTACTGTAGTTTTTTTTGTAGCATGTGCAGTTGTGTGTTAGTGGAGAGGGGCTAATAGTTATTTTTTTTATAGAAAGGTGACCTGAACACTATATGTTTGATTTATTGACTCCTACAGGCGCCTTGAATAGAGACGTTGGAAGGAGGCCCCAAAATATTTTGCAACGGGCCCTCTTTTCACTATCTCGGCCCTGCATATTGGTCAGCCTGTTTTTCCTAAATTACATTGGTCTTTTAAGGTTAGGTTGCATCTTATGGCTGAAGGTGATAAGCTTCTTAAAACAAGTTTTTGAAGGGTTTAAAACAGGAAGATAGTCTGGGGGAGCACGGCAAGGAGTAGTAGGAGCAGAGTAGTGGCGGCTTGAGAAAAGTCCTAAAGGCAGGAGTGAGAGGAGGCGAAACGAGAGGAGGAAAGAAGAAGGTCATTAGCATGGTGAAAACTGCAGCTTGGGCATAGACGGAGCTACCAGTGGTGCAGGCAATGCAATGCACCTGGACCCTCCTCTCTGGGGGCGTAGTGCTGTGTATTTTGTTTTTTGCTTTTTTTTCTATAGTGTAGGGGCCCCCCACCCTGGCCCATCCCACTGTGGTAGCCCCACCATGGTACCCTCAGGCCTCCTTGGCAGCACATCCCCCTGGCCAGAAATTGGTTAAAAAAGAGCAATTCTGCTGAAGCTCCAAGACGTGGTAATGTGGAATAGTTCAGCATGCTGGGGATGTGTTTCAGGGAAGGGATGCGAAAGCACAGTACAGAGGGGATAGGTTCTGTGAGAGGGGAGCAAAGGAGATAGGAATGGCTGCTATGTGAGGTGGGTGCTGAGAGGGGTTTGGGTGCTGTGTGGGGATGGATGCTGAGAGAGGATGGCTGCTGACAAGGACTGGATGCTTTGTAGAGACAGTATATATATATATATATATATATATATATATATATATATATATATATATATATATACATAAATAGTACATTTGAGCAACAGCACTTGTACAAGTATGAAAATCTGTCTTCCCATACAGAAGTGACAGCTCAGTGCGTAATTGTTCCTTCTTCAGTATTGGATATGCTTGCACAGTGTCTTCCAGAGCTTGGGTTGGAAAGCAAGTGTCATGGGTTTTATACAAGTCACTTTGAACAAGTTTGGCACTGACTAGGTGATTTGAAAATGAAAAACGTTCTTTTGCATGAACCACCACTATGTCACATACCTCTCTTGAAAGTTGTCTCAAGGTTGAGATCTCCGCACTCCGTCTGTTGACTGTTAGATCGCTCGGCAAACTTGCTTCTATCTCTTCCACAGAATTACGGATTTTCTGGATGCTGGCGACAAAGTCTTCTGTGACTTTTTTGATATAAACAGTATCCGTGTCTCGCTTCTGAAGCTGACTATAGAGGATGTCAACATGTGGCATTATTAAATGAAATAATTTAAGGAAGTAAAGGAACTCCCTGTCTTCCAGCATTCCAATGAAACCTTCGGCTTCACGTATAGATGTTGGATCAAAGTTTAGAGATGCTTCAATTGTCTGGAAACACTCAAGTAGAGCATCTCTGTTCTCGTAGATCACGTTCACGGTCCTAACGTTGAAGTTCCATCGTGTCGGTGCACCTCTTGGAAGTCTTCTACCAACTACCTCATCCAGAACTCCAGTCCTTTTTGGAGAGCGTGAAAAAAAAGATGGTATGCCGCCTATGTTGGAAAAAAAAACTCGAACTCTTCCAATCCTTGAAACTGCTTTCTCCATTATTAGGTTCAGTTGGTGAGCATAGCAATGGACGTAGTGTGCGTTCGGGTACACGTCTTTTATTTTTCTTTGAACTCCTCCTTGATCTCCACGCATCACACTGGCACCATCGTAGCTTTGAGCTATGAGTTTCTTCTTGTCTTCTGGCTCTGGGAGAACAGTATTCAGTGTTTCCAGCACAACAGCAGCAATCGAGTCTGCATCCGTTGATTTCATTTCCGTGAAGCCATCAAATCTTTCCACCACTTGATGCTTCTTGTCAATGTAGCGATAGACTACAACGCACTGTGTCCTAGCGGAAATATCGGTTGGTTCATCCGCTTGGATTGACACAAACTGGGCTTCCTTAAGCTCTTGGTGAATCACTTCCTCAATAACTTCATGCATGCAGTCCAGTAGCTCATTCTTAAACACAGTTGCAGTCTTCAAATGCTGTTGCATTGCACTATCGATACTGCCAACCAAATCCACCAGGCCTCTAAACACTCCTGGATTTAGCGATGTTTCACTCTCGTCGTGTCCTCTTAATGCCAGTTCAAAAGCGCCACAAAAGCGAACACAATCAATTATCTTGGAAAGGATGTACAGGTTCTTAGCCACTTCTTCGTTGTGTTTTTGAATGCTGACTTGGTATCCTTGGTCCAGTTGAACAGCAATGTTCGCCTGTCCAAGCATCTGAAACTTGATCCTGTTATCCAAGTGAGCTTTAGAACTTTTGTGTTTCGCCAATTTATCAGCTAGATGTTTGACGTCAGTCACTCCAGTTTTGGTCCAAGCAGCGTCACCACCAAATAGGATGCATGGGAAACAATATAAGGACTTCCTAGAAACGCTTCCAGAAAGCCAGTCGTTCTTCTTGTACCATTCAGTATTGAAATTACGGATATATTGCTTCCCTCTATCTCTTGCGATTTGCTGCAGATTTATCTTTGGTTGGTCAGCTCCTAACCGTTTTACTTCCACCTTCTCCTCATAGGTTAGGGTGCCGAAAGGCTTCACAAGTAGAGAGTCAATAGTATTCATTTCTGATACCAATAGAAGAAAGAGATCACGGTATATTAATTTATATTATGTCACAAAATTACTTTAAAATAACAGTGTGTTGATTTCATTGGTATACATTACAGATTGCAAACCCTCATGTGACAAGACTACATCAACATCAAATTTGCACCTATACGCATGGACAGAAAATTAAAGGCAATGATACTCACCTACAGTTGACTCTCCTTCTCGGGGTATTCACGTCCAGTAAGTCAACCAACGAGTCCAAACAAATCTGCTTCCACAGATAGTTTGCACCTGGGGGGTGATAGAAAACAACAAAAAAAACATTAGAGCGTTAAAAACCCAAACAGTAACTTTTAAAACCTTAAAAGAGCAAGTGTGACCATATAGGCCCCAAACGCACCTTAAAAACCTTCAAATTCCAAGTGTGACCATATACTCACCTACAGTTGACTCTCCTTCTCGGGGTATTCACGTCCAGTAAGTCAACCAACGAGTCCAAACAAATCTGCTTCCACAGATAGTTTGCACCTGGGAAGTGATAGAAAACAACAACAAAAAAACATTAGAACGTTCAAGACCCAAACCTTAACTTTTAAAACCTTGAAAGACCAAGTGTGACCATATAGGCCCTAACCGCACCTTAAAAACCTTAAATAACCAATTGGCACCATATAGGCCCTAACCGCACCTTAAAAACCCTAAATAACAAAGTGGGACCATATAGGCCCCAACCGCACCTTAAAAACCTTAAATAACCAATTTTGACCATATAGGCCCCAACCGCACCTTAAAAACCTTAAATAACCAATTTTGACCATATAGGCCCCAACCGCACCTTAAAAACCTTAAATAACCAATTTTGACCATATAGGCCCCAACCGCACCTTAAAAACCTTAAATAACCAATTTTGATCAATTGATATCAATATATCACAATAAATAAATATATATATATATATATCAATGAATATATCTATCAATCAATATATATATATATATATATATATATATATTATATATAAATATATATATATATATATCAATCAATATATCTATCAATCAATATATATATATATTATATATATATATATATATATATATATATATATTATATATATATATAAATATATACAATATATATACGCATAAAAAATACACATAAATATACATAAACATATACATAAAACAATATATATTAATTGATATTTATTATTTGATTAATTGATGTTCTTTATTACTTATTATATTATATTGTTCATGCATTTCTATTACACATTATTTTTTATACATATTACAGTGCTATTTTTTGGCTATACATGTTACAGGATATTATCCTGTAACATGTATATCACATAAAATAGTCCTGTAATATGTATAATACATACAGGGTCAAACCAGTTCACACTAACCTTTTTTACCCTTACAGGCTTCCATACCTGCTTGCTGATTTGCTAATTTTTTAAAGACTCTCATTGGTTGAAATCGATGTCAATCAAAAATTTCAGCCAATCAGAGTCCTTCAAAAATTAGTATATAAAGCAGACTGTGGGAAAAAATCAATTAATCGCGGGAGGGGCTCCTTGTAGGAGTAGCTCTGTTAGTTTGTTGTTTTTTTTTTTTTAGAGCGTCGGGTTTTTTTGGGTGGAGGCCTCTTTCAATGGGCCAGAATGGATGGATGGACAATGGCTTCAATCAAGATTGGATTATTTGACCAGTGGCTTCAATCAACATTGGATTATTTGACCAGTGGCTTCAATCAACATTGGATTATTTATTTGACCAGTGGCTTCAATCAACATTGGATTATTTATTTGAACAGTGGCTTCAATCAACATTGGATTATTTGACATGGGCTTCAATCAACATTGGATTATTTGACATGGGCTTCAATCAACATTGGATTATTTTCATGACTATATCCAGAGGACAGAAGGCCAACGCTGGAGGGGTCAATTTGACAGGTAAGTCTGTGCTGTTGTTTATTTTATTTTTATTAATGTTTGTTTAAAGCTGTTTACTTTTGTAATAATAATGTGTTACTGTGTGTTTACTGTATTGTTTTTCCATTACCTTATTTTTATTTTATCTTTAAAAGTGACAGGCACATGTACATGCCTGTTACTTCTAAAAATGGAATAAAAATAGGGGGGGGGGGGTGCTAGGTAGGTAGTTGGATCAGGGTGGAGCGGTCACGCTCAGGCGCCCATCGGTCGGTCAGTGGCCGCGTAGGCCACGATCAGGGGTGGCACAGGCCTCATGGGGGTGAACATCCACCCCCATGTGACCTGTGCAACCCCGCTCACCGCCCGAATACCCCGATCACCGTGATCGGGGTAATCGGGCGGTGTCATAGCATAGGCCGCATCGGGGTGGTGGTGATCGGGCCTCGGGGGTGGCATAGGGCGGCGACATGGAGGTGATCAGGGGTGGCACAGGCCTCATCAAGGGGGTGATCCGATCACCCCCATGTGGCCCTGTGCCACCCCGCTCACCACCCGACTACCCCAATCCCGTGATCGGGGTAATCGGGCGGTGGCATGATGGCATCGCATAGGGCAGGCCTGATCGGGGGTGGCACAGGCCACATGGGGGTGATGGCTGGGGGTGGCACCAGGCATTGCAGGCCTAGGGTCGTCGGTGGTAGTTGGTGGGTGGCTGGGTAGGTGGCAGGCCAGGCAGGCATAGTGGGGCAACTGGTCACCCCTAACTTTTATTAGGGGCTACTAGGGGTTTGGTTTGGCCAGGGGCAGGGCAGGTGCCAGGTAGACTTACTGTGTTAGGCAGGCAGCAGAGCAGATGAGTAGATTCAGCCAGGGAGGTCTCTCAGTCTCAGCGTGAGCAGGGTCAGGAAACAGAAAGGGGGAAGGGACAGGCAACTGGTGGTTTTATTGACTGTATCAGTCTATCAAAATGTAAACTCGAGGCCCTATTTGCTGGCGGGCGCTCAGGGCTAACGGTCTGGGTGGGTTTAGATTGTTCTCTTAGTAACTGTACAACCTTCCATCATTGATTGGTCAATGATGGAAGACTGTCAGTCATTAATTGATACATTTATGACCGCCCATGCATATCGTCACTGTGATGGTGGGCGGCATGCATTAACGGTCAGGGGGCCAGGCCAGGACTCATTGAAGAGAAGAGAAGAGTCTAAAGGTTAGTGTACTAGTGTAATATGATCACACAGGGTGCAGGGGGCTACAATATAGATACACAGCATTAGTTAATGTAGCGCAAGGGTTATCTTAAAGTGACAGTGTCCCTGGGAATATTTTACTAACTTTACTTCATTTTAATACTGTATTGAGACTTGAATGATGATGTACACCTTATATTTAATTGTTTTTGGGTTATTACTAATACATTGTTGTGTTTTTTTATTGCAGGGTGAAGAAAATATTTGGGGGGGCGTTTGCCCTGACGCCCCAATGGACGGGCCGCCCCTGAAATATGTACAAAAATGTGAGGGGTGTACTCACTTTTGTGAAATACTATATATAGTATCCAGTCAAAACTTGATTATGTTGAAAGTAAGACCTTAAAAATGTAATATAAAATGTTCTGGTATTTGATTGAGTTCATGGAGCCTTGTAACCAAACAAGATTCCAAGGGCCTTTTATAGAAAAACAGCCCTACAACATCACAAATCCACCACCATACTTCACAGTGTGGATTATGTTCTTTCCTGCATAACCCTGACTCTTTTTACATCAAACCGACTTCTCCAAAAATCTCTATGTTTGTCTCATCTAACCATAGAACCTGGTTCCAATCAAATTTCCAGTGATGTTCAACAAACATTGTACTTTAAGAGACTTGGGTCCCCATTCCATTCCAAGCCCGTAATTACAATGCCTGTGGAACTAAGTCTGCGGGTTAGAAAGGTGTTACAATTCTGGCTATATTCAGTTGACTCAAGCCCCAATTACAGGGCCGAAGGCTAAAACCGTAAACCATGAACCTGAAGTACTCGTAGACCTTTTTTATACATTTGCCATTTACAAGTTTGAAGGAAATTGCGGGCTTGTTAAATTGTTACAATTTAATATGGTAGCAATTGCTGGCTTGAAACATCAAAGGAGGCGATAGGACGGAGTTATGTTTTTGACAACTGCAGGAATTTTGAGCCTGTAACTCACAAATCGATTGCTGGTAACTGGAAGAGGCCAATTGAATAGCAATAATTTTTACAAGCTACATTACGGGCTCCAGTAATTAAAATTTTGCAAATTGAATGGGGGCCTTGGTGATCCAAGGATGCACCAATCCTGCAATAGTCTAACTGTGATCTATGGAGAAAGTTTGCCTCTCATACCTTCCTCCTCACTCTGTGTGGTGGCAAAATATACATGATTAATCTTCCAGGCAGAGTCATCACATCTCAGTTCTTTGAAATGTCTTAATTATTGTCTTAACAGAGGAGATTGGTATTTTCAGGTTTGAAACTATATTTTATGGCCATTGCCTTTTGCCCTTTCTCCCATTTCATTTGTGTATTCTTTGATCTTCTTGTGGATGACTGAGGGTGTTTGGCCTCCGTGCCACCTCATATTTATATCCAAGTGATACAGAAAGTCATGAATAATCACTTAAGAGTTCCTAAAGACTCAGGTAAAATAGTAATATATATATATGCCAATTAGATTTTGTTCATAAGAATTTCTAAGAATCCTAATTATTGTAACAGATTTCTGAGAAAAAATGTTCATTGTTTATAAAGATTTTTTTTCTTCTAATAATTTTACCATGCTAAAAGGTTAGATTTCTCGCATTTTCAGAGTAAGATTGAACTGGTAAACAAAATACATATTTTCATAGATATAGATTTGTGTACAATATTACATTTGGTTATTATTAAAAACAAAAGTGGAAGTATTAGAAGTGGGTGTGATAAACCACAAGAGCATGCTTAGTGAGAATATTAAGCATATTTGAGTTCCATGGCTTATTAATGCAACTGATAGAGAAGAATCAGTAGTTAAGTCAATATTTTTTTAATTAAAATCCCCAAATAAACATTAATAAACATACCCTGACATTTGCAAATTTCTTCAGTTTACTTCCACTTGATTTTGAATGCCCCTTGAAAACCTTAGCTAATTTAGCATAAAATTCATATTACGTTTTGCTAATCACTGGAAACTATAGCATAGTTTCAATGACTGGGAAGCAAGTCTGTGCAGCAAAGCATCATGGAATGTGTAGTCTTTTTCCCCCACTCAACTAGGAAGCAAGCCAGAGTTCAGATATTGCTGCGTGGATCTCTGCATTGTGCTGCTGTTGGCTCACAGGTTAATATAGGGTTAAAAAAACATACCTGAATGCAGTATTTTTATGGGTAGGTACCAGATGCCCATGTAGGTTCCTCTGGGGTTTTGGGAAACAGTTGTTTTTTTTTTATAAAATAATTCTGTATATTTTGTAATGTATGTTTCTGATATAAGCAGCAAATGTTAGATAAGAATAAGTTAAAAACAGGTAAACTTTCACCTTTAAAAATTAAAAGGCTTTGGGCCTCATTCAATTTGTGGCTTGCAACTCCATCGCAGACAGACGATTATCTGCTAATGAGTTGCGTGCCCAAGTAGCTCTACTCTTCTGATACTATTCTATTATGAGGGACCGCAAGTTATGGCACGATCCTGAAAATCGGAAACCATGCCGTTGAAAATAGCAGTTCTGGACTTAGTAAAATGGAGGAGGCAACCCTGCTGCAGGGTCCTCACATCAACCCCATGCTGCAGGGGTCCCGATCAGGACACTTGCAGCATTCACAAGTTTAAACGTCCCGCTGTGGGTCCTTAAAGGACCTACAGCACACCATTAGTTAACTCAATGCCGCCGCACCTAAAATTAACCCTTCCCAATGGTGGGGGTCCCATTGTGACCCTTGCAGTGCCCCTACATTAACCCTTGCACTTAAAAGTATAAATGTTCTTCTGCAGGTCCTAAAAATATTAATCCCTGCTGCGGGGGTACTATAAGTACCCCCCTGGCACTTAAATTAACCCCATCACTCATGGGGGTCTATACAAACCCTTATGAGACTATAATTAACCCCCACAGTCCAATAGGGATCTATATAGACCCCTATAGGACACTATTAATCCATATATTAACACTCCAGGACCCTCATGACACAAAGTCTAAGCACTACACTATTAAGCATTTCCTACCCTATTCCATATTAACCCCCCTCTAACTAATTGATCCCCCTCTATCCTATCCTATTAACCCCCCTCTACCCTATCCTATTAGCCACCTATACCTTATCCTATTAACCCCCTCTACCCTATACTAGTAACGGAAGTCCACGCCACAAATAGAGGTTCCCGCGCATGTACTGCTAAGAAAAATAGAAATGGCTCCTGCTGATTGGCTAAAATCGCTGTCAATCACATTAATTGATACATTTATGACCGCCCATGCATATCGTCACTGTGATGGTGGGCGGCATGCATTAACGGTCAGGGGGCCAGGCCAGGACTCATTGAAGAGAAGAGAAGAGTCTAAAGGTTAGTGTACTAGTGTAATATGATCACACAGGGTGCAGGGGGCTACAATATAGATACACAGCATTAGTTAATGTAGCGCAAGGGTTATCTTAAAGTGACAGTGTCCCTGGGAATATTTTACTAACTTTACTTCATTTTAATACTGTATTGAGACTTGAATGATGATGTACACCTTATATTTAATTGTTTTTGGGTTATTACTAATACATTGTTGTGTTTTTTTATTGCAGGGTGAAGAAAATATTTGGGGGGGGCGTTTGCCCTGACGCCCCAATGGACGGGCCGCCCCTGAAATATGTACAAAAATGTGAGGGGTGTACTCACTTTTGTGAAATACTATATATAGTATCCAGTCAAAACTTGATTATGTTGAAAGTAAGACCTTAAAAATGTAATATAAAATGTTCTGGTATTTGATTGAGTTCATGGAGCCTTGTAACCAAACAAGATTCCAAGGGCCTTTTATAGAAAAACAGCCCTACAACATCACAAATCCACCACCATACTTCACAGTGTGGATTATGTTCTTTCCTGCATAACCCTGACTCTTTTTACATCAAACCGACTTCTCCAAAAATCTCTATGTTTGTCTCATCTAACCATAGAACCTGGTTCCAATCAAATTTCCAGTGATGTTCAACAAACATTGTACTTTAAGAGACTTGGGTCCCCATTCCATTCCAAGCCCGTAATTACAATGCCTGTGGAACTAAGTCTGCGGGTTAGAAAGGTGTTACAATTCTGGCTATATTCAGTTGACTCAAGCCCCAATTACAGGGCCGAAGGCTAAAACCGTAAACCATGAACCTGAAGTACTCGTAGACCTTTTTTATACATTTGCCATTTACAAGTTTGAAGGAAATTGCGGGCTTGTTAAATTGTTACAATTTAATATGGTAGCAATTGCTGGCTTGAAACATCAAAGGAGGCGATAGGACGGAGTTATGTTTTTGACAACTGCAGGAATTTTGAGCCTGTAACTCACAAATCGATTGCTGGTAACTGGAAGAGGCCAATTGAATAGCAATAATTTTTACAAGCTACATTACGGGCTCCAGTAATTAAAATTTTGCAAATTGAATGGGGGCCTTGGTGATCCAAGGATGCACCAATCCTGCAATAGTCTAACTGTGATCTATGGAGAAAGTTTGCCTCTCATACCTTCCTCCTCACTCTGTGTGGTGGCAAAATATACATGATTAATCTTCCAGGCAGAGTCATCACATCTCAGTTCTTTGAAATGTCTTAATTATTGTCTTAACAGAGGAGATTGGTATTTTCAGGTTTGAAACTATATTTTATGGCCATTGCCTTTTGCCCTTTCTCCCATTTCATTTGTGTATTCTTTGATCTTCTTGTGGATGACTGAGGGTGTTTGGCCTCCGTGCCACCTCATATTTATATCCAAGTGATACAGAAAGTCATGAATAATCACTTAAGAGTTCCTAAAGACTCAGGTAAAATAGTAATATATATATATGCCAATTAGATTTTGTTCATAAGAATTTCTAAGAATCCTAATTATTGTAACAGATTTCTGAGAAAAAATGTTCATTGTTTATAAAGATTTTTTTTCTTCTAATAATTTTACCATGCTAAAAGGTTAGATTTCTCGCATTTTCAGAGTAAGATTGAACTGGTAAACAAAATACATATTTTCATAGATATAGATTTGTGTACAATATTACATTTGGTTATTATTAAAAACAAAAGTGGAAGTATTAGAAGTGGGTGTGATAAACCACAAGAGCATGCTTAGTGAGAATATTAAGCATATTTGAGTTCCATGGCTTATTAATGCAACTGATAGAGAAGAATCAGTAGTTAAGTCAATATTTTTTTAATTAAAATCCCCAAATAAACATTAATAAACATACCCTGACATTTGCAAATTTCTTCAGTTTACTTCCACTTGATTTTGAATGCCCCTTGAAAACCTTAGCTAATTTAGCATAAAATTCATATTACGTTTTGCTAATCACTGGAAACTATAGCATAGTTTCAATGACTGGGAAGCAAGTCTGTGCAGCAAAGCATCATGGAATGTGTAGTCTTTTTCCCCCACTCAACTAGGAAGCAAGCCAGAGTTCAGATATTGCTGCGTGGATCTCTGCATTGTGCTGCTGTTGGCTCACAGGTTAATATAGGGTTAAAAAAACATACCTGAATGCAGTATTTTTATGGGTAGGTACCAGATGCCCATGTAGGTTCCTCTGGGGTTTTGGGAAACAGTTGTTTTTTTTTTATAAAATAATTCTGTATATTTTGTAATGTATGTTTCTGATATAAGCAGCAAATGTTAGATAAGAATAAGTTAAAAACAGGTAAACTTTCACCTTTAAAAATTAAAAGGCTTTGGGCCTCATTCAATTTGTGGCTTGCAACTCCATCGCAGACAGACGATTATCTGCTAATGAGTTGCGTGCCCAAGTAGCTCTACTCTTCTGATACTATTCTATTATGAGGGACCGCAAGTTATGGCACGATCCTGAAAATCGGAAACCATGCCGTTGAAAATAGCAGTTCTGGACTTAGTAAAATGGAGGAGGCAACCCTGCTGCAGGGTCCTCACATCAACCCCATGCTGCAGGGGTCCCGATCAGGACACTTGCAGCATTCACAAGTTTAAACGTCCCGCTGTGGGTCCTTAAAGGACCTACAGCACACCATTAGTTAACTCAATGCCGCCGCACCTAAAATTAACCCTTCCCAATGGTGGGGGTCCCATTGTGACCCTTGCAGTGCCCCTACATTAACCCTTGCACTTAAAAGTATAAATGTTCTGCTGCAGGTCCTAAAAATATTAATCCCTGCTGCGGGGGTACTATAAGTACCCCCCTGGCACTTAAATTAACCCCATCACTCATGGGGGTCTATACAAACCCTTATGAGACTATAATTAACCCCCACAGTCCAATAGGGATCTATATAGACCCCTATAGGACACTATTAATCCATATATTAACACTCCAGGACCCTCATGACACAAAGTCTAAGCACTACACTATTAAGCATTTCCTACCCTATTCCATATTAACCCCCCTCTAACTAATTGATCCCCCTCTATCCTATCCTATTAACCCCCCTCTACCCTATCCTATTAGCCACCTATACCTTATCCTATTAACCCCCTCTACCCTATACTAGTAACGGAACTCCACGCCACAAATAGAGGTTCCCGCGCATGTACTGCTAAGAAAAATAGAAATGGCTCCTGCTGATTGGCTAAAATCGCTGTCAATCACATTTCAGCCAATCAGAAGGCACAAATGGGTGAGCCAATCAAAATGGGATACACCCCTATATCCCATTCTGATTGGCTGATGTAACTGTCAATCTTAATTAATCCAATCAGAAGGCGCTATTGCTTTCAGCCACAGGGGTGTATCCCATTCTGATTGGCTCCAAGCATCTCCAATAACATATTATCAACAATCAGAAGGAGTAGATGCTTGAAGCTAATCAGAAGGTGCAGATGCTTGGAGCCAACCAGAATGGGATACACCCCTGTGTGGTGTATCCCATTCTGATTGGCTGAAGGCAATAACGTCTTCTGATTGGATTATGATTAACAGTTACATCAGCAATCAGAATGGATACATGGGTGTATCCCATTTTGATTGGCTCACACCATTTGCGCCTTCTGATTAGCTGAAATCTGACAGTGATTTCAGCCAATCAGAAGGCGCCATTTCGGATTTTGTATCGGAGCATGAGCGGGAACCTCCATTTGATTTGGGGAGCTCCTCAGGGAAGGAGCTCCCTTAGTAATTACTTTTTTTAGAACCTCTGGATATTTTGGAGGGGTCTTGCCTGGACAAGAGGACTGAAGACCGGAGCATCACTGGAGGGGCATTTTGGCCAGGTAAGTTGACTATTAACCCTATTTATATTACAGGTTGTAATTATATGTTTATTTAATGTCATGTTTCTTTTTATTTTAGGTGTAACAGGACGTCTGGACATTGATGGAGGGGTCATGCCTGGCACAGAAGGGTGAAGACCAGGGCATCGGTGGACAATGCTGGAGGGGCTTTGTGGCAAGTCAGTGGACTCATTAACCTTTTCTCTTTTACAGGTTGTAAGTCTTTTTTTTTTTTTTTTGAAAGTGGTTTTTATTTATTTTTTGTATTTATTTTTTATTTTACTTGTAATTTCTTTTTTGTTTTCTGTAGTTAGTCTTTTTTATTTTTAGCTAATTAGGCTTTTTTATTTTCAGTAATTAGACTTTTTTCATTTTCTCTAATTAGTTGGTTTTATTATTTTTTGTAACTAGTGTTTTTTTATCTTTTGTACTTAGTGGGGTGTTAGGTATTTTATTAGGGGGTTAGGTTGGTAGTTTAGGGGTTAATAGGGTAGTGTAGGGGTTAATGGGTTAGTGTGGGGGGTTCATAGGCTAGGGTAGATTGGGGTTCATAGGAAAGGGGTTTACTAGGTCCACTTAGGGTTAAATAAGACTAGATATGGTTATTGGGCTGAGTTAGGGTTAAATAGGACTAGATAGGGTTATTGGGCCTAGTTAGGGTTAAATAGGACTAGATAAGGTTAATTTGGTATGGTGAGGGTTAAATAGAGTTAATTACTTAGATAGGGTTAATTAGTTAGAGGGGGTTAATTAGATTGAGGGGGTGAATTACTTAGAGGGGGTTAATTACTTAGATGGGCTTAATTTAGAATTATTAGTTTATTTTGGTGGCTAATAGTGTAGTGTATAGACTTAGTGTCATGAGGGTCCTGGAAGACCCTCATGACACTTATAGTGTTAGGGTTAATAATTGTCCCATAAGGCTCTATATAGACCCTTATGAGACTGATGTGGTTAACCAGGGGCTCATGGGGGTCTGTACAGACCTCCAGGAGTGATGGTGTTAATTAGAGGCTCATGAATGAAAGGGTTAAATTTATTTGTACCGAGTGTCCTTTAAGGGAAATTTGACATTTTTAAATGCTGCAGAGGTCCGGATTGAGACCCCCACAGCAAGGGTTACGCTTTGGGGGAGGGGGTAATTTAACATTTATAAATGCTGTAGGGTTTGAGGAAAGTAACTAGCGATTTGATAAATCACAATGGGTCGGTAGGGATCGCGAGTCAGAGCAAGTAACTTGTTTGGAGGCCGCGATCGGAAGGCAATTGCATACAGAGTAACCTGCGACTTAGATTTGCGACCACGGATCTCTAAAAAGTAGCAATTGAATGAGGCTCTTTGTGTAGTATTATTTATCCTAATGGGCATGCAACTGCGGTTTCTCATCCCTCACTGTGAAAGAATCAATAACTATATATAATAATTAGGGGTCTGCGAGGACTTTTTCACATAAACATATGCTTTTAAAAAACCCAAATTTCAGGCTCAGTTATCTGACACTTCCACTCATTGTGCTGTGTCACTTCCACAAATGGAATTACTTGCATTATTGTCCTCTATTTGCTTGATATGTCTCTAAGTCAGGCTAATGCATTACAGTTACTGATTATATTAGTGTGTTTATTTTCTGATGCAAAATATCCATTTAGACTTCTCAGCATTCATCGCTCTCTGCTTTTGCTTGTTTCATTTGCGGCATCAGTGGGCAGCTTGCTCTATGGAATATTTTACATTATCATTATTTACTACATTACAGAAACACTTATTGGATTCTCTTTCCCTCTGCTAATCTCTACAAGGAACAGGTATTTCCCTGGTTGCCTCTTAAATAAAGTCTATAATGTGGGTAATAGAAGTCTTTAATTTTTCTGCAGGTTCTTTGCATACTGTAGTTATTATTCCTTATGTGAGCCTTCTTACTGGAAATATGTGGATGGGGAAACATACGTCAACCAAAGCATGGGTGTAGGAAATAGTGGGTGGGGGGGCGAGGGGCACAAATCCCAGATTTTTCAATGTGCCTGTTTATGTGCAGTATCCCCCACCCCCACCCCCCGCCACACACACATACACACAGATTTTCTTTGGCTCCAACACCCATGTGTCCAAAGGTATTTTTATTAACCACACATTAATTGTACATGAGTGAACCTAAAATATAATGTGCTAATGTTTCTTTAAGGTGGTTGCTCTGGAAATATGAATACAGTACTTCAGCTTGTGAAAACCTTTAAGGACCTATATCAACGTCCATAGTGCAAAATAGCTTGGGGTCCTTCTTAGCAACTTCTATGTATACCCGGTACGGGCAATAAAAAGGTGAAATAATATATAGAGGTGGTCCCCTGAGAACGTATTTAAACCTCATTTGTATGTAACTGGGATCCCGGATAAATAATAAAAACAATACTAATATGTTGTAATAAAAATACAGTGTATTACTGTAATCATAGTAAAAATAATATCCCTGTACTGTAATAATAATTTACAGAAACTATTGTGCTCTTTCTTTAAATTCAAAAAGACAACAAACTCATACAAAAAGCCCTGTATGTCTGTAAGTCGGGTGGTGTGTAACCCAGGGACTACCTGTATAGATGGTAAGATCTAGAGAGATGAGATCACCTTACTATAAAAATAATTATCTTTCCCCTTGTCTCCCTGTCCTCCAGGCTGCCGTCATAGCAGAGGCATAGACCATTCCCTATATCGGACCCTGATACTTTGCACCAGCTGCACTGACCTTAGCTCCACCACTGACCACATTAATAGTATAGCTATCATAACTTTTCAAGTATTAGGATCACTATAATCAACATTTCAGTTTATTGTGATTAAAAATTGCTATTTTATGAGAAATTACATTGAAAATAGTTGGTTTTGCTGCTCATCTAGGCTGGATCTCTTTCCATCTTTTACAAACTTCTTAGCTTTGGTGGCTGAGTGTAATTTACTTTGACTGTGCTACACGTTGCATGATGAGGCAGAAGCAGGGAAGTTGTAGTATGCTCTGCCATCAATGCTAAGCAGTTTTAAAAGATGATACGAGATAAGGGGAAACCCATCTATTTTCTATCTTGTAGGTTTTTTTCACAAATGTTCACTGTTACAACATTGTTTATACTCATATTTACTAAAAGGACCACTGTAGTGTGGGGAAAATGTCACGTTTGTGAAGTATGCAGTAATCTAACAACATCGACAGGTATTAGAGAAAATTCTGGCTCTATCATGAACTGAATCCAACAGGGGCAAAGCTACCGCCGGTGCACCAGAGCAGTCAGCATATATTTCTTTTTATTATTATTTTTTATTACATTTGCCCCTGGGGGCCTCCCAGTCCCTTCTGATCCCCCCTCCTAGCCTGGCACCTCCGGAACCTCTCATCTGCCTCACCTGCTACTGCACTGCTTCAACCCCTCCAGATGCATTTACAGGCCGGGACAGGGAACCCCAAATGACATCACACACACATGATGTCATTCAGGATTCTCTGCCCCAAGAGAACACGTGCTGGCGGGGGGCAGCATTGTGGGAGCTGGTGACACAGAGAAGGGCCAGGGGGGCGGGGGGATATAGAGGTGCTACCCTGGGGGGCCCAGCGGAGGTTGTGGTGGGCGGGGGGGATCAGGAGCTGTCAGGCTGGGGAGAATTAGGATGGGTGGGGTGGAGGGATCAGGAGGGTCTGTCTTAGGCCCCCACATGGGCAAACTGCATAGAAAAAAAAATCTCAATAGGTAAAATATATATAATATATATATGTAATGAGTTGGCACTGAAGGTGGCCCCTGATTCACTTTCTCCACCACTGGATTCCAAGGTTTATTATTAGAGCCTGAATTTATTTATTTTAAGCTTTCTAAAAACATTTCCTATTATCAGGTAGGGACATACACTAAATATGACATTGAAGTGGTATCAAAGCCATTTAAAGGGACATAGTAATAGAAGGTCTCTTCAGTGTGAATTTAAATTACAGTAATTATACTAAAACCATATTTTTTCCACCAATGGTTTTATTCACTTTCTATTGTTCATATGCTCGCCTCTAGTGAGTCATAATCTGTTGCATTCTCCCTTAAAGGGGAGGTATGGCCTATCATCTAGCATTAGATTAATTATTTCATACATTGCCTTGTCTCTGTCCTACGCTCAGTGACCACGGCGCGCATCCCCTGCTGATCATATAAATTTCCCGGCCAGCGTCTTCACTGTGTTCATTACAGAACGTTGAGAGATTAAAAATAACTTGTCAGAACGGGGAAGAAATTTCATTTGTCAGGACTTTGATTTAGCTCTCTATAAATCAGGACGAGGCTCTGGCTTTATTAATTGCAGTAGTCAGGGGCTGTGGATGGATTTCCTCGCCTTCACCCTTAATTACCCCGAAGCTCAATGCTCCGTGACGAGCATCAAACTTGGCCTCAAAATAGTCAAAACGGGAACATCTACACTAGTTGCTCCAGGGCTTGTAACACAAGTGTTAGGATTTGGAAACAAATATGACCATGATGTATACAGCTGCCATCAGTGTTATTATTCTGTATTTCCATTGTATTCTGGGGAACAGTACAAGGAGTAAACAAATACATAATTATAATCATATGCATTTTCTATTATCAATACAAAATCATTATACGAAGACGTGTATTGATTGTATAAGATACAAAACAGTTTAGTGCAATAACTGTATTTCTTGGAATTCTGAGCAGGAAATACATGTTTTAACTTATATTTAGACGTCCTAATGTGAACACAAATGTAATATTTATTTACTGTACTCTGTACAATGGAGGGCTTCTATTGTTCTTTTGCCCACCATATGCTAAACAATGTTCTGATTAATAGCCTTCCCACAAATCTATTGCAGGAGTTAGGTACCAGCCCCACAATGATGAGATCCATTTAAATCTAAAAAAAAAAAACTCTGTCTATGGATGGGTTTCCTAACTCAGGCATAATCCATCCTATGCTATGCTTCAATTTGTGTTATACCGCATGCATATGCTATAAGGAGCCATGTATAAAGTTACATAGTTACATAGTAACTGAGGTTGAAAAAAGACTATTAGTCCATCAAGTTCAACCTTTTGATATTGGATTAAAGAGGGAAAATGCATTGTGGACTCATTTGCATGTACCAGCCCAGTTTCCCAGAGTGCAGTGCAATATATTTATTTCTCTGAATTCTGAGCAAGGAATATGTTTTTTTAACTTCATTTTAGAATAAGAAATGTAGATAAAAATGTACTATTTATTTACTTTCTTAGACTGACAATCTAGAGGTGACGCAGCTAACGTCCCACTTACTACATGTCACAACCTGCTTCTTCAATGGGGCTTGAGAAGAACCTAGTTCAAGCCTACCACCGCAGGACCGTGTAGTTCTCACTACCTCTGGTACAGAAGATGGCCTCAGGATATAATCCCTTAGAATTAGGATTAATGCACAGAAAGGCACTTACACCTTGTTTATGTAAGTAGATACCATTGACATGGTTTATTAATTGGCACATTGTATACAATTTTCTGGCAAACAGGCTGGCCAATCAGTAAGACCCTTGCTTACTGGGGAAAACCCTGTACCTCTGATGAGATCAGATCTCATCCTGTTGATTGTATTACCTCTCACCACTTGCTGTAAACACTCAGACTTTTGCTCAAAACCCCCTGTGTTTGTTTATTTAGGTAGGGCTGAGTGCATCACCAGATAACAATACTGTAATATAATAGGCCTTAATCTTATTTAGGTGGGGACTGATGCAATAGCCTGCAGGATAGCTAAAATGTTATGCAGAGCAAGATACATACAGTATAACAGAGTAATAATATTTTGACCATAAGCAATACAAAATACATAATTTTAAACATAAACAGGATAACTTGTTCCCAGTCCATGCCCAAGCCATAGTCCAAAACAGTGCAGTCAGGCCCTGGGCATGACACTACATAAAGGGAATGTACACATATAAGCAAAGACAATGATGGCTACTGTTAAACATTTTGAGAAGTTTTAGATAATTAGCTTGAAAGTTAGCATACATTACATGAAAAAGTCTACCCAAGTTCCTCTCTTTAAGTCAGGTGAAAAGAAACATCTTAAAGATACTCTGTCATACCAAAATGTTTAAGTAAATCATTCCTGAGATATCCATCATGGTAATTGGCTAATGTAGTCTGTTAATATTAAGTAGATATTTTATTAATATGCACCATTGCAGATTTCCGAACCAATATGCTGCATGAACTAATGAACAGAGCTGTGCATGCCTGACCCCTATAACATGCATCCAATCTCTATATGTAAAGGGGTGGATAGGTGGTGTATACACAGTGCTACATCGGGTATTACTGTGACTCATCACGGATCTAATTATTTAGCAAAGCACATGGAGACCTGAGTTAGACGTTAGATCTCTGCTCATCCCGCATCCTGTTATTAAATTCCCCTCATTGTGTGAAGAAATTACTGTTTTTCTGGCAATATACAGGATTTGAAATGTGGGGTTGTCGATTTTCCATCTTATAGTTCTGTTTTGCTTAATAAAAAAAAAATCTATTTCATAATTTACTAATTTTATTTAGTTTAAATAAATGTATTGCGTTAATGATCCCATTATTTTGTGATAGGATAAAGTCTACATGTTACAGTCCACTCTATTTAGTAGGCACATTTGTTGCCGAGATCCATCTTCCCCCATCACCTCTATTATAATTAAGCATGACACAAGTGCCAGTTCTTGTTTGGCTATCTTCATAGCCTGACATATGTTAATGAATCACCATTCATCAGGACTCTCATCCGCATCTCACTCCTCACATTTGTGCATCTGCCCCAAGTTTAATTGATTGCAACAGGGCAGTGAACCTCACTAGACTGAAAGGTAACATTTTAAAAAATCACTAATGTACCGAACTACCTGATCATCTATGGTCCTGCCTTTAGTTTGTATTTTTATTATTAAAGGGACATGGATTTTTTTTCTTTGTTGCATTAAAGAGTATTTAATGTGTTGCAGTGTGTCATCTTTTTTCACAAAAACTTACTCACAAGTTTAACTGCTCTTGGGGGCTTATCCTCTGACAACCAATGAGGTCTACGGACAAAAGTATGTTCTCTGCATTTACTGTTAAATTCAATGAAGTTTCAACAAGTTTTTAATTAGACATTTTTTCATGCAAAAAACAACTTTTTTATTTATAAAAAGGGATTTTTTTTTAATTCTTGAAATAATTAGCTGTGTTCTATGTTGTTAATTGATCCAGAGGAAGGCAAACAGAAAAAAAATGGTCACTAATTATCTGACGGCCTGTGTCACATTGTAATGTTCCTATGGCTTCCTTCCTCGCCTCCTTCCCATTGATACATTTAAAAAATATTTTAGGGTTAGTCTTACTCTCCTTTGTAAATAACTTATCATTTTCTATTTTAGCCAGTCTAATAGCCCTTTTGCAAGCCTTGTTGGTTTACTTGTACTCACGTAGAGCAGTATCTGTCCCCTTTTGTTTGTATAATTTAAATGCCTGTTCTTTACTGTTTTTGCCTTTAGCTTATTACCTAGTTCTACAAAATCATTCTTTAGGACTCTCCATCTTCCACTAACTTTGTCATTGGTACCAATATGTACCAAGACCGCCAGTTCATTTCCAGCCCCTCCCAATAATTTATCTACCTGATCCACAACATACCGAACCCAAGCCCCCGGGAGGCAGTGAACTGTTCAGTTGCTGGGATCTGAGTGACAAATCACCCTGTCTACCTTCTTAATAATAGAGTCCTCTACCACTAAAACCTTTCTCTTGCTCTGCCTATTCTGCCCTCCCACTCTTCCATTAGAACTGTTCTCCCGGCTTTTAGAGGGAACAGCTCCTTCTGGCATTACCATTCCTGAATGGACATCCCCAACAGTTTCACTCAATCTGGGAAATCTGTTGGTGTGCGCCAACTCAGAATTAGCCTATTTCCTCCACCTGTTCTCCCTGCTTCCCCTTGTAACTGTAACCCAGCTACCTCCCTGGACATCCTCACTAGCCCCATCTCCACACTCCATGCTGAGCCCATCTAAACTGTGCTCCGTGAGCACCAACTCCAATTCCAGGGGAGCAATATCACTCAGTGTTTCAATTCTCTTCTCTAGTTCTCTGAATTGAGCTTAAAAAGAGGCAACATACTCACACCTGTCACAGAGGTATGGATCCTGGATTAGCTGTTCCAGCAGGTCATACACGTGACAGGATGTACAGTGAGGTTGCCACTGGACTGACTCATAATTACCAATTGCAAGAATGCAGTGGGAAGTGGGAAAAATCAATACATTTGTATAAAGCTTAAAAAATATATATTTTTTCCTCCCTCCCTTCTTTCCTCTTGCACTACATTTAACCCCTTTTCTTTGAACTCCCTCCTTTTTTTTAAACTCCCACACTTATACTAGAACTGCACTTTTATTAGAACTGTTTGCAAGCTCAGAAGTTCGCTTCTTTCCCTGCTTATATTAGGTTCTTACTATTTACCTGCACAATAATCATTACACAAATACACAAACACCCTTTACTTGTCAGAAGAAATCACAGAACAGATATTCTAATTAAGCAACACAAACATAGGGTCGTATTCAATTCGGTGCCCCCAACTCGATCGCAGACAGCCGAATGTCTGCAAGTGTATTGCGGGCTCCTGTTGGTCTCCGATTGCAGTGCTATTCAATTGCGCAAGTTACGGGCCTGAGCCTCAAGCCCCTAAATCCCTCCTGCGGCCGAAAACTGTTAAGGAGCTTGCCAAGATGCGATCGGCTGTTACGATTCAATCACGGTATAACGTACTGTGACACATGCCTCTCAGCCAATAGAAAGCGGTCTAGCCGAAGATGATTGACAGAGGGAGACTATAAATTTGCGTTCCACCCGCCCATGCGTTTTCTGTATTTTCTTTCAAAGTAGCAGGTCCTGGAGTTGGAGGTTAGGTTCTATTGGAGAGAGAGTAGGAGAGATTTGATATAGGTAGTTTGTGATTTTATTGATTTATATTCTATTTCATATGGATTTACATTTAATATTTGCTTACACATATTTACAGATTACACATATTTGCAATACACATAGTTTAAACTTGGAAGGAGGTACCGGCAGAAGTTACTGAGGTAGGCACAGAGCCAAGAGATGTGAGGTCTGTCAAGCACAGATTTGATGACATCAGGGCCAAGGTGAGGACGATGATGACTAAGGAGGACAGAGACTGCAGCGTGACCTATAATGAGTGGGAGAGGGTCACACTGGAGCTTCAGGCTCGGTGGCCCAGCAGGACCCAGCCTCCATGTCAGGTGAATATTACATACACCACCACATATACATCACACACTCCACACATGTACATGATAACCAACAAGGACACTGACATGAATAGATCATATCTAGCATATGATAGCTAATCTGAGTTGCAATTAGGAGAATCACCCTGGTTCAAGCCTATATGCCAGATAGTTAGGAATGAACACATAACAATGTATTATTCATCATAATAATGACATATACCTTTCTTTTATATCTTTCAGCATCCAGGAGTAGGTCTAGGTCAAGTGGCGAGCCACAGGCAAGGGCGTCGGATCATTTCAGCAGGTTGTGGAGAAGCAAGCTCCGGCCCAACAGGAACCGGCTCAGGGGGAGGAGGAAAGAGGAGGATCTGAGGGCCCCAGATCAGAGGAGGTCATTTGGGTGGTGGGGTCACCGTCCAGAGCCCCGGCAACCCCGCTGGGATTTGACCTCACCATCCCCCCTCCTCCAAAGACTGCATATCTCGAAAGGGCCCTCCAACTGGACCCATGGGGATTAGTGCAGCCAGCCACCACCTCCTTCCCCACACAGCAGTGTTCCTGGCCGCCACCACCACCTGACACAACCACCCCACCTCAGGGGTTGCCCTAGGCTCAAGCTGGGCCCCAGAACCTCCACACTCCATCACCGCCACCTCCTTACCCATGAATGCCCCACAGACCTCCATCGCCAAAAAACCCAAGCCAGGCTGTGCAGGCAGAGATGCTGACCCTCATGCGTAAGCAACTGGACTGTCTTTGGGGGATCCAGGTCAGCATCTCCGCCAATCATGCGGAGCTCATGCGCAGCCTGGCTAGGCGCAATAGGGAGGAGAGGAGGCATCATCTTATGACTGAGACCTACCTGGCCGGGCTGCTAAGGTTGGGACAGGTCCCGAGCCCCGCCTCCTCTACCCCGGAGGCATCCTCCAGCCACCAGAAGCCCCGCCCCTCCTCTCCTCCCACCATGCCTCCACCACCTGTTGTGCCGCTGCTTCCAGGGGGGTTGCCTCCCCCCTCCACCACTCCCCACCACCACCACCAGCAGCATGGATACGGCAGCCGGCCGCAAAGGATGTGGAACCTGTGGCTAGGTGGAGGAGGACATAGGGGCTGCAGACATGTTTGTGCTTTCTCAACAGCACTCATCAGTGACAATCTATTGGTCACAATGTTAACCTAATCTAGCCTGGCTACAGAGTCTTGGATCTTGGCCTATGTGATGGTCATATTTTGTATGCAGGTGGCTACCTTCCATCACATGGTTCATGATCCTCTTCTCTTTGGATATGTAGGGTTCTGTTTAACATGTCACCAATTGATGGTCACTGAGGAATGCTGTTGAAAAGAGATGCTGCAGTACCTATCTTTTTTTCAGGCCTTATTTTGTAGGTTGTCTTTTTTTGTTTTAGGTACAATTCAGGTCCATGAAGGCATCTTCTGCATCTGCAAGCATTGTGGAGGAAATGTATGAGGTGTAAGGTTTTCCCAGTGTCTCTCATGTAGACCTTCCTTCAATGACAGCCCCCCATTAACATGTAGCTCCCACAATCTTAATGTTATCATATAGCCAAATATCTAAGACATGTTTGTTGTTAGCTTAAATGTAGACGCATACCGCTATGGCGGTGGACTGCAAAGTCTCACAATGGCTTGTTAATGACAGCCAGCATTAATACATGCACTAGTGAAGCATGTGATCCAGACTTCAATATCGGTCTGAGAACAGATCACTGTGTCTGATGTAAGTGACAGTGAATCTGGCTGCTGACCTTTGTGTCCTCCCCTTACTAATGGGTATTTTCCTATATTGCTGATTATCCAGAGGCCTAGCTAATAGTTAGTAATGCTTGCAGAAGGGAATCGGGTGAGTTGGTATATTGTTACAGTATTTAGCACGGTGCTGTACATGCATGTTGATTATTTTATTCTCCTCCGCCTTTTTTTAGTTGACCACTTTTTTTTTTGTCACCACACTGAATGTGTGAAACTGCATTGGATTACACAGTCCAGAGGTTGAATCATCTGTTTCATTGAGCAGATCTAGAAGTTGTAAGTGCTATGCACATTAATGGTTTCTTCAATTAAATAGAGTGATTTGTGCTGATCCTTTTTTTTCATCACATTCTGTTTGCAGTGGTGTAGTGACCATGTGTGACCCTGGTATGTGCTATGCATTATCATATTCTAGACTATGACATTACCCCCATAAGGTATCCCCTTTTTCCCCCAAGCCTCTTGCTCTCTCGGGATCCACCCACACCACACCCATGATATTAATGCACAGTCTTGACCATTTCTGATTGTGCACTGTGTAAAAAATAAAGCTTTATTATACCGTTGTAACCATGTCAGTGTGTTTTCAATGGTTGGGGTTATGGGACATCACATATGTGTCACATTCTTACATCTGTAAACTAATGAGCCCTAGTTACTATGCAATAGATCAATACATATAACAATAATAATATTCATAATAGCATTAGATATAATATAATACTATATATCATATATAATAATAATAAAGGGTTAATACACATGCCAAGTCCAATTAGTGATACTGTGGAGTATCAACATTCCCCTGAGGGCCTGATAGGAATATGACAGGTGATACTGGAGTGGGTTGCCAGTTCCTTCTCTAGTGGACTGCGATTTGTCTGACCTCTCTGCTATGACGTGCCCTTCTACAGTGGCCCTAAATGGTATAGCTCACAGCTTCATCAGGTTGACAAGCCCCTTCACCACCACAGCTTAGCAATGCTGAAGGGGGCCAGGGGAACATACACCACACTAATCTACTCTAGCCCATTAGGAGGGGCTGCAAAAAACACATGGAGGCTGTGCAGAGGCACATGGAGCAACAGCCAACTCACCTCCATCTCCACTACGCCCATCCTGGTAAATCTCACGCCATGGCCGGTTGGCCATGTTCCAGGATGTATAGCCATTCCCATTGTGTAACCTCCTATTATGTTTTGCTATTTATCAATTTACATTAGTGTGGATTGCTAAGTAATGGTGGTGAAGGGACTTGTTTAGCTGAATGAAGCTGTGAGCTATACCATGTAGGGCCAGTGTAGGTGGGCAGGTGATAGCAGAGAGGTTAGACAAATCCTAGTCCACTAGAGAAGGAACTTGCAACCCACTCCAGTATCTTTGGCATGCACACCTTGTAGAACAGCACAGGCAGAGACCTGGCTAAATATGCTGAAGTCAACAGGGTCACAGAGAGTAGGACACGACTGAAGGACTTAAAAACAAATATTAAAATGTTCACCGGGTACTTGATAAATGCAATGGGGGGTTGAAATTTGGCCACTATTTTTAGAGTCCACATTAGAGCCTCTGTGAGTGTGAAAGGGTTAATATGTCAACCATTCGCATATATTTGTATTGCAATTTAATGATGTAGTGTGTCTTTAGTAGCTTTCAGCATGTAGCAACATGTCTTTTCATATTGGCATATGCATGACCATTACAACCTATGTGGAAAATAAAATATTTATTTTCCAGTATTTGATATTTGGCAGTTGTTGTGCATGTAATTGTAATGTCTTCAATTACAATTCCGTGTATTGGTGTCTTTTTATAGTAATTTGCAGTGTTCCAAACTAGTCTGTATACCCTTTGCGGTCCTGTTTGGAACCCGTAAGCTTTGGGCCTCCATTTGGTGTTTGCAAGCTTTATTGTGGCTGTGGTCTTTATTGCGGCTGCGGTCCAATTGAATAGCAAAATAGTTTGCGATCTTATGGGCCCCCTGATCTCCCAAAAGCTCAATTGAATGTGGCTCATAGTCCAGAGAGCTATAATGTACAGAACAGAAACAAAAGATTGTGTGGGATTCTCAATACATATGATGCAAATATCTTATTATATTCAAAATACTTTTCTAAGAATTGGTTTATCTTGTATAGAATTCATAATTATGTTTCTGGTGTTGCTATGGTTTCTGGATTTCACTAGGAATATGTGTCTTTTTATTTTGCGTACTCATTTGCGTGTTCAAATAGTTCCTGACTGGTTTTCCCATCTGCAGCTCATGAAGACAGTGCACAGTGCCTTGCAAAATTATTCACCCCTTGGCATTTTTCATGTTTTGTTGCCTCACAACCTGGAATTAACATGGATTGTTTGAGGATTTGCATTATTTCACCACAGATTTTCTGTTGGATTGAGGTCTGGGCTTTGACTAGGCCATTCCAACACATTTACATGTTTCCCCTTAAACCACTCAAGTGTTGCTTTAGCAGTGTGTTTGGGGTCATTGTCCTGCTGGAAGGTGAACCTCTGTCCTAGCCTCAAATCATGCACAGAGTGGTACAGGTTTTGCTCAAGAATATCCCTGTATTTAACACATCCATCTTTCCCTCAACTCTGACCAGTTTCCCAGTCCCGGCTGCTGAAAAACATCCCCACAGTATGATGCTGCCACCACCATGGTGTTCTATGGGTAATGTGATGTGTTGCGTTAGCGCCAGACATAGCGTTTTCTTTGATAGCCGAAAAGTTCAATTTTAGTGTCATCAGACCAGAGCACCTTCCTCCATACGTTTTGAGTCTCCCACATGCCTTTTCGCAAACTCAAAACATGCCATTTTGTTTTTTGCTGAAAGTGATGTCTTTCTTCCGGCCACTCTGTCATAAAGCCCAACTCTATGGAGCGTACGGCTTATTGTCGTCCTATGTACAGATACTTCAGTCTCTGCTGTGGAACTCGGCAGCTCCTCCAGGGTTACCTTAGGTCTCTGTGCTGCCTCTCTGATTAATGCCCTCCTTGTCTGGTCCGTGAATTTTTGTGGGCGGTCGTCTCTTGGCAGGTTTGCTGTTGTGCCATGTTCTTTCCATTTTGTTATGACAGATTTGATGGTGCTCCTGGGGATCATCAAAGATTTGGATATTTTTTTATAACCTAATGCTGACTTTTACTTCTCAACAACATTGTCCCTTACTTGTTTGGAGAGTTCCTTGGTCTTCATGGCAGTGTTTGGTTAGTGGTGCCACTTGCTTAGGTGTTGCAGCCTCTAGGGCCTTTCAAAAAAGGTGTGTATATGTAATGACAGATCATGTGACACTTAGATTGCACACAGGTGGACATCATTTCACTAATTATGTGACTTGTGAAGGTAATTATTTGCACCAGAGCATTTTATGGGCTTCATAACAAAGGGGGTGAATACATACGCACATGCCAGTTTTCTGTTTTCTTTTTCTAAAAATCAGTTTTATGGATATATTTTTTTTCATTTCACTTCACCAACTTAGACTATTGTGTTCTGATCCATCACATAAAATTCAGATTAACAAAACATTGAACCTAAGGCTGTAATGTAACAAAATAGGTAAAAAGTCAAGGGGGGGATACTTTTGCAAGGCACTGTACTTCTAAGTACAGGGGTTGCACTGTCTCATAATGACCAATACTTGCCGGCATTCTGCCTGGCACTCCTTAAGAGAGGTCCCTGACAGGCTAATTTGAAACACTTCACTTCACACTTCATGAACTACATGAGCTATAGAGGAGGCTGAGAGGACAGACAAATGTACTCCAGTTAATGTGAAAGAATAATACAGGTACAGCATTGATTTTCCTGCATCGTTCATTCCAACGCCTTACCAGATTGTCCAGCACTGGTTTGGCAAATCCATTAATCAGGCAAAGCCACCCGACCCAGCAAAGAGGCAATCCAAAAAGGGTGCCGATGCCACAGCCACACAAGGGCAATGCCCCTGCTATACATTTGTCCGGATTAAAGACGGTGTTGGAACATCCATTGCCGAATAATCTGTGTTGTGTCTGTCATATGGTTTTCTGCACAATTTCTTTTAAACATTGCCTTATACAACTTATATGCCACCAAACAAACCTTCCATAAACTGAAGAGCTATCATAACGTTTATCTTGTTTACACTTAATTTTCAGCCACAGTACAAACTGCTACTAACACTTATGTCGTAATTTCATGCCCCGTCAAATATTTGACTCCGGCGACATTAAAGATGTAGTAGCCCCTTTAAATAATTGCATACACACAGCTCTTACTGTGACATATGTTAGAAAGATGACATCCCGGTGTGTACCTGTCACTGGGGTATTCTAGGTACATTTTTTCCAGTGTGGTATTACAGTCCTCATACGCTTCATACACCATCTTGGACAGCATTGTCATATCATCATGCAAGGCATGACCCAATAAAGTGGTGCACGTATGAATTAATTTAAAGATACACTAACACCAGGCTGCAATATGCATTGCTTTATTCTGGGGGCATGACCAGTACGCTTCTTCAAATAGTGCAGAATGTCTTGGAAGAAGTTGTAAAAATTGTGGCTGATAACTGTATATTAATGTCAATTTTATCAGCCCTATTGAATTGCATTAATTATTACCACATTTCAACAGAACCAACTGAAAAGTTCCATGTAAAATGCTGGAGAATACAGAAAATAAGAACTATCACAGCTTAGAATTCAGCTGGCTCTTGAGCTGCTCTTGAACTTTTCACCCAATCAGCTCACAGAATTCAATGTCAGTGCAAAATTTAAGTTTAAAATGGTAGTGTCTACTCTTCACAAATATGGAGAACTAACTGGAAAACTAGACATGTTTTATCACTTTACAAAGTTTATGTTCTCTTTAATATAAATTAATTTTAAGTTTAGGTGAGTTTAGTTTAGGTCAATCTTTACCCTTAAAGCTCCACGACCTGAGTATTAAATCTTGTTTTTTAATTAACTTTAATTAATTTTTTAATTTTTCTGATCCTTATGACCATTGTGAAGTGTAGCTCTTCAAAAGAGCATACAATCCATGTAGAAGTGTTTTAATAAAATTATTAATTATAATAATTTCAGTATAATTTAAATGTAATTATTTAGTTTTTATTATTTATTAAAATTCAAAAAATACATTTATAAGTAGAATTAAGCTATTATAATTAACTTTGATGTGTTAATTATAATTAAGCATGAGTGCTGCCGGCACTGGGGAGCCACAGTTCATTGAGAGAATGCATGAATGCCAACATGTACTGTGACATACTGAAGCAGAGCATGATCTCCTCCCTTTGGAGACTGGGCCACAGGGCAGTATTCCAACATGATAACGACCCCAAACACACCTCCAAGACAACCACTGCCTTGCTAAAGAAGATGAAGGTAAAGGTGATGGACTGGCCAAGCATGTCTCCAGACCTAAACCCTATTGAGCGTCTGTGGGGCATCCTCAAACAGAAGGTGGGGGAGTGCATGGTCTCTAACATCCACCAGCTTTGTGATGTCATCATGGAGGAGTGGAAGAGGACTCCAGTGGCAACCTGTGAAGCTCTGGTGAACTCCATGCCCATGAGGGTTAAGGCTGGAAAATAATGATGGCCACACAAAATATTGACACTTTGGGCCCAATTTGGACATTTCCACTTAGGAGTGTACTCACTTTTGTTGCCAACGGTTTAGACATTAATGGCTGTGTGTTATTTTGAGGGGACAGTAAATTTACACTGTTATCCAGGCTGTACACTTACTACTTTACATTGTAGCAGAGTGTCATTTCTTCTGTGTTGTCACCTGAAAAGATATTATAAAATATTTACAAAAATGTGAGGGGTGTACTCACTTTTGTGAGATACTGTGTGTGTATATATATATATAGTAGTACTAAAAATGAATAGTACATTTGTGATTCTATTCTAAAGTCTAAAAAATAAATTAATAAATGTATTTCCTACTCAAGTTCCTCAGAAATACAGTACAGTTGATGCACTGCACTCTGAGAAACTAGGCGGGGACATGCAAATAAGACCACAATGCATGCTCACTCTATTAATCCAAAAACATCTATATATATAGCTCCTTTTAGGCATATGCTTGCTGTATTACACAGATTTAAGCATAGCACAGGATGGATTATGCACAAACCAGGAGAGCTTTTTTTCATGTCCCCATCCGGTTTCCCAGAGTGCAGTGCATCAACTGTATTTCTGTACAAATTGAGCAGGAAACAAGTTTATTAACTTATTTTTTAGACATTCAAATAGAATCACAAATGTACTATTCATTTTCTGTACTACTGTACTCTGTATGGTGGAGGGCTTCTATCACTCTTCAGCCCACCTTAAGATTAATGATATATATATATATATATATATATATATATATATATATATATATATATATATATATATATATATTTATATTTATATTGTTTTAATTATTATATTTTCTGATTATCCTCCTTCCACAACTTTCCTTGTCTTTTCTCTCACGGCTCCTTCAGTAGAAGGAATCAGGGTTAGAAGGTCGTGAGAATGAAGAAACTAATCCACAAACTGCCTTCTGTGAGATTTATTTACGAACTGTGATGTTATTTTTTTCAGACAGTCAAATTACAAGGTTTGTATCAGAGACAGTTGATTTTAAATTGTGCTGATGTCAAAATCAGGCCCAGGTGGAGAAGAGGTTGTTTTATCAAGATCTCTGGCCTTGTTTCCTCAAACTCTTATTAATCTGCCACAATCCAAGATGGAGCAAGTCATATATTTAGTGTTTCTCTGAGCACTTCCTATATCAGCACTGACTGGAGTGACAAGCACGAAAAGAGTCATTTTTAGTAACTTTGAGATAAGGTGAAATGCAAGGTACACCCATTAAAAGTGACATAATAAAACACTGCGGCTTCTGAGTGAAGTCAATGACCTTTTCAGCACATACTAAAGTATCTCTACTTTCTTCAGGAAAGCTTTGTTGTGCTCACAAACTGGTCAGCAGTAGCTGGTCAATCTCCTGATACGAGCAGGCCGATGGACCCTGTCAGCAATCATGTGAATGGAGATACTCTGGCATATGTTCAAAAACACTTTGGCTTAATTCAGAGGCCATAGAACTTAAACTTACACATTCAGAAAGGCAGGGGTGTAGGAGGCAAAATAATTCTGGGGGGATACAGCTCACTTGATACACAAAACACTACTATACACATACATACACACAATGAGAATTCTGGGGGGATTTGTCCCCCTCATCCCCCCCAGTTCCCACACCCATGCCAGGATACTGCCCATAAGCCCACTTGTTTAGAAAGAAACAACGCAAACGAAATGGAATCCTCTAGTAAAGAATAAATGCAGGCAAAAAATACAATATTTTAATGCCGTGATTATCAATTTTATTATTCAAATGACCATACAGAAAAAATTGAAAACACTGGTCCTTTAACTCTAGAACACCCCTGTAGAAAGCATTTTTGTAAGAATTTAACCTTAAAAGGTATGTCTGATCATCAACATTTCCAGAATTCACTGCCCATTCACATAAAGTACTAGGAACTTGTCTTAGAGGTTTCCTGGTAGTCCAGTGGTTAGGATTCGGTGCTTTAACTGCTGCGACCTGGGTTTGATTCCAAGAGCTCACACCACCCGGAAGCCATGCAGCGTCAAGTCTGGTAAGTACATGGGATGGGAGACCACCTAGGAATACCAGGTGCTGTATGCTGTGGCCCACTGGTCAAGGAGCTGGCAACCCACTCTAGTATCTCTGCCATGAATACCAAGTTGATCAGCATGGTGTGTTGTGGTCAGGGTTGTATCTACCTTTTTGGAGCCCTTAGCCAGTGAAGTGGAGAAGCCTCTCCATGGACCCATTTTTGCCTTTTCTGTACATGTAAATTCCCCTTCCTGTTGTAACTGTCTCGTTCTAGGTGGTTACCCCCTAGTAGCCAGTCTATAAACTGCAACATTTCATTTTTTTTTAAGCCAGGAACCATTTTTTTTAAAGTGGCTCACATGGAAGCACCCCTGGGCGGCTGCCTATTTGGCCTAATGGGTAATCCGGACATGCTTGTGGTACATGAGGTCACAGAGAGTTGGACACGACTGTACGACGCACACACACACATGTTGTCTTAGAGCTTAACACTGCACTGCAATGAAAGCAGAGCTATTATTGACTAAAGGAATATAGGAAGGTTTTTCACGCATTGCTGCAGTGCAGATTGTCTTTACCCTAAATGATTGGTAATAAACTGCCATTTTGTGTAACGCTCTCCGACCGCCGTCTTATGAACTGACCTGTTTGTTCCAATCAAGCTGCAAAGTCCACATGTCCATCAATGGCTTGGCACCGACATATTGTTTTCTCTAAGTGATTAGAAGAAATCAATAACCAGGCTACAGCTTTTCCAACAGAATTCACCGGAATTATGTTTTCCTGTTGTATATAGATGCCCACACAAATCAAAAGGGGAAGCTTCAATTCAGGATTAGCCTTTTTAAATATTTCTAAGCAAACCAGGGCTCACTTGAAGAGGATAGTTTTGGTTCAAAATCACCTTGGTATTAAAATAACGTACAAACAACCTGAGGTGTAAGTCTCCCTGTAATTTTGTTTATATATAAGAAACATTTGTACTTAGTGTTTTATTGTGAACGAAACCAGAGTTGTGTCCGACACCTTTAGGGGAACTGTTGTTTGGGCATAAACAGCACTATCTGACTATATATGTTTTACAAAAACACCACCAGGCCAGGCTAAAACTACCCAAGATTCCAGACATGTGGGAGACCAAGAGGACCAATGGAGCAGCAAGGTTTCTGCATTCATATTCATCCCTCTTTCTCTTTTCCCCTCCACCCCCTCCCCCCACACATTTACACATCACATACAAACTAATAAGATTAGCAGCCATGAACATAAAACCATTTGTCTTGCAATTTTAAGACTTTTCCCCACACCCCTGATATTAATCTTTTCACACTTCTGTATCCAATAATGCACATTCCACCGACACCTTTTATAAGTACTCCTGCATCTATAATACACACAGTAGAAAATCCCCCACCACCAATTAGTTTTGCCGGGTCTACTTTTTTGGAACCCCTACGAGCTTGTGCGAAAGGTATGCTCGCACCCGTTTTTCCCTTTTCTGTGCATGTATATTGATCTCTATGCCCTCATAACAGCTATTTCAACAACATAGCTACTCATACACACACAGTATTTCCCTATTTTTAAGCCAAA
The DNA here is from genome assembly GCA_027410445.1 of Discoglossus pictus. NCBI lineage: Eukaryota > Metazoa > Chordata > Amphibia > Anura > Alytidae > Discoglossus > Discoglossus pictus. The sequence continues at coordinate 49,523,146 of CM050167.1, forward strand.
CATTATTTTTAGGGGTTTTAAGCTAAAAAAAGGGGCGCCCTTAACAGGAAATTGACCCTAGGCAGCTGAATAGTTGGCCTAATGGGTAATCCGTCCATGCCAATTAATAGTTTACGTATTATTATTATTATTTATTATCTTTATTTATATCGTGCCAACATATTCTGTAGCGCTGTACAGGGGGTTAGTACATGACATTAAAGATACAAAGATAATTTTGTCAGACTTAAATAAATTCATGTGATGGATTAATTCTATATTATCCTGGTGAGTTACTAGCAATCTGGAAGAGAGTACCTTGATAAATCTGGCTTTAAGGGGTTTGAAAGGGATACTGAAGGCTTTGCCACAACCTTAACTGTATTCCTACAATGCTGCAATGAAAATAACTTTAAAGTTAACAGTGATATCTAGATGGCAAAGTTTGTAACTGTCCTTCCCAAATAATCCAAATGATCTGCAGCATATTGTATAGTACATTATTTGGCTGCTATACATTCAGCAGACATTAGAAAAGTCGAAATATAATGGCTTGAAGATGATGAAAAGTTTAGGGACCTCATACTAGGGATTGTCCCTTCTTAAGTAGCTGAATTTATTAACCTTATTCTAGACAGAAGCATGAAATTCACCCAATAAATCCAAATACTACAAATGGAGATTGAAAAGAAAACAAAACACTGGTATACTGATTGGTGAATTACATGTACGAAGGCATGAATTGTTTCAGACTAATTCAACAGAGTATATACAATGGAGAGATAAAGGGATTTACAGGCTCAGGAATAGAAACAATGTCTATGGCAGAAATAATTGGAGGGGCAGAGGCAAAAATGGTGAGTGGATTCTCTTCCAGGAAGTTATATACAGTAAAAGGTTAAAAGGAAATATACAAGCAATACGCCAACAGCTTATTGAAGCAAATCTCATACCGTGTGTCTAATTATGATAATGAAATTAATTTTGGCATAGGATGCACAGTATGAAAATATGTGTCAATAATAAAATGGTATATTCTCTACATTTTGCAAATGTCTAAGGGAAGATTTATATGTATAATTATTTTGCAGGTGTGTTTTAGCAATATAATAAATATAGAACTGTGATAAAATGGTTCTATAAAGACAGATGAAGAAATGTAATTTTATGGTGAAAATTGATACTCCATGTTTTTTTTAATTGTAGATTTGGACCAAGAAGCTTTTTTGCACATGATGTGAGGATGAGTCTGGAAGACCAGAGAGATGTGTTTTACAAGAACCGCTGAAATTACTGTTTTTTGCCTCAAAGCAAAATTGGAAGTTCCAGGACTTAATGTTATTTACTGATTCATGGAAAGTCCTCTTAAAGGGACAGTTTAATATTTTTAATGTCAACCCTATTTTTTGTTCACAATTAATATAAAAAATGAATTTGCAAACAGCAGCAAATCAAAGCTGTAGGCAAAAAGAAATTCCTAAACACATTTTATTTGATGAATGGGTGTTGCTGTACCCCTCCCCACCTCTCTCATTTTCCTGACCACTACTGAAATTAAGTGAAATATGTCAACTGAGATAACAATATTCATGCCTTACCAAGACAACCTAATCAATGTTATCTCAGTGTCAAGTCATAGGATTCTAAAGTTGGATTATTTTGAAGACTTTTTGTAGAAATGACATTAGGAGAACCTTAATTGTATTTGTTTATTTTGTATTTTAAGTACACAAAGGATAAGCCTCCATTTGTAATATTTTTGTGCAAATTCTATTTTTCCTAACTTCCTGAACTGCTTGTTAACTTTCAAGTTTATCAAGTTAGACCCAGATTTACAAGACATATGTTTTGCAAATGGCTGACTATAGTAAGTTCCTAGTATGAAGGGTGTAGTTTAAGTTGTGAAATAGATGACAAAACTAATTTATCATTATAATATACAAACCCCAGGCATGCCGGGTCTGACGCAGCGCTGCGTGACCCGGCGTAGCCTGGGCGCTTCTGATTGGCTGGGGGAGGCGGAGGGACTGCCCGCCCATTTCGCTGGCTTCCTCCTCTCTTCGCGCCGGCCATTGAGCTGATTCCCTCCCTCCCCTTGAGTTGGTGGTTAGTTAGGAAAGTAGCAGATATACTAATAAGGTATGTTTAGGGGGTGAGGTTGGTTGAACAAAGTTCAGGGAGCTTAAGTTATGTTTAAAAAAAAAAAGCCGTGGAAAGGAGTTGATGCAAGTAGGAATGTCTTTGGTTGGCGGGAGGTGAGGCACCCGGCCCACGGGCTTAAGTGGTCGTTGCCCTGCCTCATGGGCGTGCTTAGTAAAGCACTGGGAGGCTCTGAGCGCGGGCCCAGGGCGTGTGGTTACTGACTCCGCCTCCGGGATGTTATTTGAGCTGTGATGTAACAATGTTAATTATATTAATTGGTTATTGGTTTATGGTTGCTTTAATAAAGCTGTGACCCGTAATTTTCCCAAGAAACGCTGGGTCAGTGTGTTTATTTATTCTAACGCCCAATGGATCATGCCAGCGTCATGCATAAATGTAAATGCCCTCTCGCACATGAAGGCTTCTCTAAAATAATAATATATGCCTCCAGAGGGCCATTCGAAAAGTGGTCCTTTAACAAAAGTTGTTCCATCAAATATTTTGCAAAAGTTTATCGCCGTTGTTATCCCTTACTAATAAAAATTCTAATTTTTAACTATTACATCCCAATTTGTATACATACTAGAAAATATGTGGGTAGTAAATACCTTGGGAACTTAGCATTCCTATAATACTTCGATTCATAGACTAGTGGTTCAATCCACACAAAGGAAGCATCAGAAAATAATTGTTACAATTAATATTATTTCATCATTTGGCCCAAAGGACTAGCACTCTATTGTAAAAGATTTATATCCCAAGACAAACCCCTTCTTTGCTCAATATGACTAATATTCCTATCCATAATATGGACATTGAATGCCTCCTAAAAGAAGCTGAAGAAAGCTTCAGCGGAAATCCACAATCAATAACTGAAGGTACTAAAGATATAAGAAATACCTATGGAGATCTTCTAAAAGTAATGAGAAAGCAAGTACGGTCAGTATGGGAAATAAGTAGTTTACAAAACTATCTTAAGAACAAGTATGTTCCCAGAGGCTTAAGACTACATCTTAATCCTGCAATAAATTTGAGTGATGAAACTTTTGTAAATAAATGGAAAGAAATCTTTTTAAAATGCTCATCTGAATTAATCAGTCTAATTATTGAGACAGAAAAGCATAATCTAGAATTGCTAAAACCTAAGATTATATTATGTCAGCAGGAATTCAACAAACAAAGTGACTCTACAGAGTATGAGCTATTATGCAAAAAATTAAATGACAATATTGATAGATTCAAAAGAGACATTAAAGACCGTAAACAGAAAAAATTCTTAAGAGATAAAACAGCATCATATCCACTAACTCTAATTGCAGGTTAATTGTGTTTACATGTATAAAGACAGGACATACTGAATTGGATAAGCTATTCACCATCCCCTTGAAGTACTGTTAGGTGTGAACCCTTTACCCCTCTATTCCCACTTCTATACCGATGCAAAGAAATTCGGACATAAGCTCCTCAGATTATGACAATTCAGACATAGATGAACATTCTATCCATAGCTCAAGAGGCAGACGACCTGGTATGCACTATAGAAGGGAGGCATATAACACAAGAAAATTTGCACAGACTAGAATGCCAAACAACTACAATAATGAAGGTTTTTTAGAGGAAAGCCAGTTCCCGGTGAAAGGCCCAGAGAGGAGGGACCTAAGGAAAAAGAACTAAAGACTGAGAATAAGCTCAATAGTGGTCCTATAAAAGACCAGAGTTTGAAAATTATCAATTTATCAGACTTTACCATAAACAATGACCACGAATCAGTACTAAGAAAAGGCCTTAGTTTTGTTCCAACATCAAGATCTGACAAATTCACTCACATTAAGGATATAAATCTTTTTGCTCGGAAATTGGCCCTTCAAAAATTCTTTAAAAACAAACAAGATAAAGAACATATGAAGCTAGGTATAAATAAAGAAGATATTGAAACCTTCAAACTCCTAATGTCTTTGCTAGAAGAAAATGCCTCTTTCAAGCTAGGTAAAACACATGAAAAAATAAAAATATGGAAGAATAAAAGTTGTTTCACACCCTTTTTAAAAGAATACTCTAATATCTGGGTTTTCCTACAACAGGTAACAAATGATATAGAAAGTTTAGATTTTAAAAAACTGGAAAAAACTTTCAATTTGACGAAAAAGGAATACCAAGCCCTTGAGGAACTCAAGTCATGTAAGGATATTCAAATTAAGCAAGCAGATAAAGGGGGTAATCTTGTAATACTGAGCAACGTTGAGTATATAAGGATGTGTAATAGAATTTTGGATGATAGAGTCACTTATGAAGTACTAACGAAGAACCCAAATCTTGAATATAGACTATCTTTAAAGTCTATATTAGAAAAAGCTAAAATGGAAAAGATTATTGATGAACAAACATATGCTTTTCTCTTACCAAAATTCCCCAGTATCTCGACCTTCTATGCACTACCAAAAGTGCACAAGCAAACAGTGCCTATCCCAGGTAGGCCTATAGTGTCTGGAACGGGAAACCTGTCATCCAATGCCAGTATTTTTGTGGATCACTATTTACGTGATTTAGTACAGAATTTGCCCTCATATATACAAGATACTAATGATATCCTAAAACAATTGGAACACCTAACAGTACCAAAAGACACTTGGTTAGCAACCATTGACGTTGAAGCACTATATAGCAGCATACCTCATAAATATGGCATTGAAGCAGTGAAACAATTCCTGAGTACAAAAAGTACTAATCTGAGGGAATTTAATAATTTCATCACTCAACTCTTAGAGTATGTCCTAAAACATAATTTCTTTTTGTTTAATGACAAATGGTTCCATCAGATAAAGGGAACCGCAATGGGTACCCCTTGTGCCCCTAGCTATGCTTACCTTTTTTTAGGGTGCTGGGAGGAAAAGATCTTCTCAGACCCAGATATGGAACTTCTTTTTGTACATGCAATGATTTGGCGTTGCTATATAGACGACATCTTTGTGATCTGGGATGGTACTAAACTTGAGTTTGAAACCCTTATGAATTCATTAAACAAAAATGAGATGGGTTTGAGATTTACACACAAAATCCACAGATCAGAGATTTCATTCCTAGATTTACTCATCCAAAAAGATGATGAAGGAAATATCTCAACTACCACATTCAGAAAAGAGACAGCTGCAAATACGCTATTATTGTGGGATAGTCAACATTTTGAGCCCCTGCAGAAAGGTATACCTAAGGGGCAATACTTAAGAATTAGGAGAAACTGTAGCTCAGAAACTCAGTTTAAAATTGAAGCAGATAAATTAAAACAGAGATTTCGAGAGCGAGGATATTCAAATAAATGCCTAAAGAAAGCATTTCAACATGCATTGAGTTGCAACAGAACAGAGTTGCTAAATAAACCTTATAGGAAAAACATTCAAACAACAGACAATACATATCCTAGATGTATCATGACATATGGGTACGAGTCCGCCTCAATTAAAGATATTATATCCAAACACTGGCACTTATTAAGAAGTGATGAGGACCTGGTAGACATACTCCCACAAAAAATACCAATTACATACCGAAGGGGAAAAAATCTTAAAGATACACTAGTACATAGCTTCTTTAAAGAGAAAAAACATAACAATACATGGCTCAATCCCCCACTGGGATGTTTTAGATGTGGGAACTGTAAATTTTGCAGATACATCAAACCCACAAAAATATATGAACATCCATCCAGTGGGGAAAGATATGTCTTAAAAGACTTCTCAAATTGCTGTACTACAAATGTAGTTTATGTGGCTACGTGCCTTTGTAAAAAGATCTACGTAGGGAAGACGCGACGCCAACTGCGAAGACGCATTGGTGAACATATCTATTCTATTAAGAAAGATCTTGAAACCCCTCTAGCACGCCATTTTAAAATGATTCACGGTGGAAATAGTGAAGTTTTAACGTTCACAGCTCTTGAGAAAGTCTACCAAGGCCCCAGACAGGGTGACCTAGATAAAAAACTTCTCCAACATGAAGCAAAATGGATCTATAAATTAAAAGCTTTATCCCCTAAGGGATTAAATGAAGGATTTACATTCTTACCCTTCATTTAAATAGGTATGCTAAAGGAGAACCCTTTCATATGAGTCATCATCACTCATTTATTGCCAAGTTCTAGGTAGGCCCAAATTTTCATTTCATTCCAGCTATAGTTTAGGAGTACCACTCTATTTAAGTATAATTAATCCTCTTAAGTTTTTACAACCAAGAGGAATTATAGTCAAGTCTTGTCCCCTCTTTGGATTCACATTCACATGACAAGCACTTATTTATGGTTAACACTTAGGTATATTCTCCCATTCCTACCCTTATTTAATTTTCTTGGAGAGAGTCAATCTCTTATTTAACACACATAAAGGGGCTGAGTCTTTCCCCCCCCCCCCCCCTTTTCTTTATTTCTTCAAGTTTTTATGGAAGATTTTCACTTTCCACTTATGTGATTCACATCTTTATTTTTCACTTTATAGGTTGTCATATATTTCTCCCAGCACTATTATTGTCTTTTTAATAAATATTATTAGGTTTTAATAGACCTTTCTGGTAACTAGAGGATTATTATTCCTCCTTTATCAATAAGTTGGTCACACAAGAATTATTTTTACCAACACTATCCCTTCACTATATAATGCACTGCTTTATAGAGGGGGCCTGCTCCTACCTTCATCTATCTAGGATAATATACTCATTCCTTATATGTGCTCTTATGAATAACATGGGCTATTTATTTCACACTCGCTCTCTTTATATATTTAACGTTATTAACATCCCCTTTACTCCTATCTGCGCATCTACTACATACTTGCATAACAACATAGCGCTATGCGCCTCCGGAATCTACTGCGCATGTCCGAATAATGCCAATTGGTTGCCGTAGCTACGGCAGCATTTAAAAGAGGGCCAGACGGCTCAGTGTTCTTTTACCTTGACAAAGACGTCTGATGACGTCGAAACGCGTCGGCCTTTGATGACGTGGCATGCCTCACAGCTAAGGGCACGCCGGCGTCACTTCTACTAACAGTACTGTATTTTAGATATCTAGAGGATGTATGCTTACCCTCCCTGTCCGTTTCCAAATGTGTGAATGCTGTTACTTCCATATGAGATAGACTTTGCAAAATTTTGACAGAACATAGAGTGGGAGATAACCTGCTGGATATCATTTATTTTAGTATCTCTGTTTTCCACATCATGCTGATCCCTGCAATGGGATATAAACACAATACTAGTGTATCGTTATAAAGAGGATTTTTTGTTGTGAGGACATAAACTATATCCTACCCTGATTAGGCACAAGAGACAGCAATTCCTGTGATTAAATTGTGGCATGTTTACAAGACAGATGAAGACATAATGCTCAGACTTGTGGAAAACAACTGAAACACCATCCAAACAAAGTCCCCTAGAAGCCCAATACAGCATGTATTAGAGATATATTTTAAGCTATTTTTGAAATTCCAAACTGTGAACCCTAGAAAACAAGGGTCAGTGTTGTGAAATCCACTTTGTGAATCCTAACAAATTAGGGTCATCTCTATGACATTTATTTAGCAGCATCATATCCACTAACTCTAATTGCAGGTTAATTGTGTTTACATGTATAAAGACAGGACATACGGAATTGGATAAGCTATTCACCATCCCCTTGAAGTACTGTTAGGTGTGAACCCTTTACCCCTCTATTAAGAGTCCAAAATAATACCAAACAGGTAAAATTTCACACATTAGATAGCCCATTTTAACCTTTTTCTCCAATCCGGGATTTTTTAATACCTTATTGTTTTTAAAGTTTATCGCCGTTGTTATCCCTTACTAATAAAAATTCTAATTTTTAACTATTACATCCCAATTTGTATACATACTAAAGCATGGCAATAGTAAACATCAAAATTCAAAAATATACCTTTTCAGATGCCAGTAGCATCAAATTAGAGACAATCTGTGCTACAAAAAGTTGTATTTTATCATACAGTCTGTTTTATCTTGGGATCGGGGAAGTTATAGGACCTAAAACAATCTGATCCCTATTTTTCTGATCTTTTATCTATAAATAAAGACTTTCAACCAAAACATTGTTAAACAATGCATGAACAAGATATATATATATATATATATATATATATATATATATATATATACATATTATATATATATATATATATTTATATATATATATATATATATATATAAATATATATATTACACATTACACTCCCTCTTTGTAGCAAAGACTCATGGGTCTTTTTATGAAAGCTTAGTGAATTTTATTTATTATAGCCTGTGCCATGGCACTCAGAGGATTTGCTATAAAGTGCTGTTTATTTGTTTATTCAGCAACTATGTCTTACCTACATTTACCCTATAAAAGAAATATATTTGCTCTAAAAGCATCTGTGCTAAATCCTAAATATGATGGATGTATGCTGCATATTACTGTGCTTGGTGCAAGGTTTCAAATTAAAGATATAAAAATTGTATTGCACTCTCCAGACTCGTGAAAAATGCTCAAAAAGTGCTTTATTTTGGTTTTATAATTTCATACTAACATAGACCATTGTCAAACGGTTAGTGCATGAAAAACAAGATTATTTAGGCCCAAAATAATTAATTAGGTCAGTCACAACTGCCATGCCAACCTAGGGAAAGAATAATGTTTAATGCATACTTATACAGTGATATTATATACATATTTACAAGTAGCAATGCCTGCGTAATGCAATGTGTACTGAGGAATACACATACCTATAATAATCTTATTACATATAAATTACAACTATAGTATAACTATATAGTGTATATATAAATCCTAAAAATAACAAAAATGGTGGTTTATCATCATGCAGAAATATAGCAAAGTGGTGAGTAATATCTTCTCATATAAAGAAGTTGAGAGTTCAAACCCAATTCTCCCCTCCTCCTTTTACAATTAATACTATTTATTTTATTTAAATAATTATTTTAAAAATGTTACTGTAACCATAGTTGCATAGTTATGTACGCTAAATAAAAATTTATAATTATAACGAAAATGGAAAAACTTGTTTTTATTTTCTCCCCATCGTCCCACCACTGTGAGAGGTAGTTACTGGGCCTAGAAAGACAGTTTGAGGAAGGTTCTTTATAAAAATAAATTAAATACCCAATATTTATGCTCAATTATCTGAAATGTTCACTAATTTTTAAAGAACCACTAAGTGCAATTATATTAATCATATGTGTGCCTTTTATTTCTGCATTTAGTAGAATGGATAAACTAGGTGAACCTACTGGTTCTGGCATTTCGTGTTTTGTTGCCTCACAACCTGGAATTAACATGGATTGTTTGAGGATTTGCATCATTTAATTTACAGAACATGCCCACAACTTTGAAGATGCTTTTTTTTTATTGTGAAGCAAACAACAAATAGGACAGAATAACAGAAAAAGTCAATGTGCATAACTATTCGACCCCCCTAAAGTCAATACTTTGTAGAGCCACCTTTTGCGGCAATCACAGCTCCAAGTCGCTTTGGATAAGTCTCTATGAGCTTGCCACATCTTACCACTGGGATTTTTGCCCATTTCTCCTTGCAAATCCGCCTTCTCCTTTAAGTTCAATGGTTTGCGTTTGTGAACAGCAATATTTAAGTCTGACCACAGATTTTCTATTGGATTGAGGTCTGGGCTTTGACTAGGCCATTCCAACACATTTACATATTGCCCCTTTAACCACTCAAGTGTTGTTTTAGCAGTGTGTTTGGAGTCATTGTCCTGCTGGAAGGTGAACCTCCGTCCTAGCCTCAAATCACGCACAGAGTGGTACAGGTTTTGCTCAAGAATATCCCTGTATTTAGCCCCATCCATCTTTCCCTCAACTCTGACCAGTTTACCAGTCCCGGCTGCTGAAAAACATGGGATGGTGATCTTTGGGTGATGTGTTGGGTTTGCGCCAGACATAGCGTTTTCTTTGATGGCCGAAAAGTTACATTTTAGTCTCATCAGACCAGAGCATCTTCCTCCATACATTTTGGGAGTCTCCCACATGACTTTTCGCAAACTCAAAACGTGCCAATTTGTTTTTTGCTGAAAGTAATGGCTTTCTTCTGGCCACTCTGCCATAAAGCCCAACTCTATGGAGCGTACGGCTTATTGTTGTCCTATGTACAGATACTCCAGTCTCTACTGTGGAACTCTGCAGCTCCTCCAGGGTCACCTTAGGTCTCTGTGCTGCCTCTCTGATTAATGCCCTCCTTGCCTGGTCCGTGAATTTTTGTGGGCGGGCGTCTCTTGGCAGGTTTGCTGTTGTGCCATGTTTTTTCTATTTGGTTATGATAGATTTGATGGTGCTCCTGGGGATCATCAAAGATTTAGATATTTGTTTTAACCTAACCCTGACTTGTACTTCTCAACAACATTGTCCCTTACTTGTTTGGAGGGTTCCTTGGTCTTTATGGTAATGTTTGGTTAGTGGTGCCTCTTGCTTAGGTGTTGCAGCCTCTGGGGCATTTCAAAAAAGGTGTGTATATGTAATGACAGATCATGTGACACTTAGATTGCACACAGGTGGACATCATTTCACTAATTATGTTACTTCTGGAGGTAATTGGTTGCACCAGAGCTTTTTATGGGCTTCATAACAAAGGGGGTGAATACATACGCACATACCAATTTTCTGTTTTCTATTTCTAAAAAATAGTTTTATGTATATGTTTTTCTCATTTCACTTCACCAATTTAGATTATTGTGTTCTGATCCATCACATACAATTCAGATTAATAAAACATTAAAATTAAGGCTGTAATGTAACAAAATAGGTAAAAAGTCAAGGGGGTGAATACTTTTGCAAGGCACTGTATATACAGGCGGCTCCCAGGTTGCTGATGACCTGACTAACAGATGATCCCTACTTAAGAACGGACTCCCAAGTCTTTTGTATGAGTTTTTTATGAGTTCGTTTGAATTAAAAGAAAGAGCACAATAGTTTCTGTAACTTATTATTACAGTACGGGGGATATTATTATAATTACACTGTATTATTACCACCACATATGAGCCCTTATAGTATTGCTATTATTATTATCATATTTATTATTATTCAGAGATCCGACTTGCATACAAATCCGACTTAAGAACATTCTCAGGAACATACCTTGTCATTAACCCGAGGACCACCTGTATTTGTATTTTGTGTGTATTTGATACATTTATTATGTCCAAATCTTTATACTATTAGGAAATAGTTCATAACCTTGACTATGCATTGATTATTAAAAATAATTAATTAGTAAAAATATTCATTCAGTTTAGATTGGAGATTATAATAAATAAGACAGTTCATGAAGTGGTGTCCTTGGCTTTAAGATTAAACTCTGGCCTAATGTACATTTCCAACAGTGGCGGCTGGTGACTTTTTAAGTTGGAGGGGCGACAGGGCGAAGCATAGCCACTCCCCCTTTTTCAAATCACACCCATTTTCATAACTCCTCCCCCTGATGTCATAATGACCTTTATAAGCCCCGCCCAATGACCTTATACTTGTAAAGCCCATTGAAATACATGATCAGCAATGCAGAAATGTCAAGAAGTAAAGTAACAATGTGTTAAATTCATTGGTATACAATATAGATTGAAAAAACTCATGTGACAAGACTACAGCAATATCATAATTGCACCTATACGTATTAACAGAAAAATTAAAGGAGTGACACCAACCATTAGTCGGGTCTTCTTCTCAGGGTATTCACGTTCATTAAGTTGACCAACGAGTAGAAACAAATCTGCAGCCACATAGGGTTTGCACCTGGGGTTGAAAGAAAACAAGCAAATCAATCAGACCATTCAAGAACAAAACCATACTTAAAAAACATTAAACGACCAAGTGGAACCATATAGGCCCCAAACATACCTTAGAAGACCAAGTGGAACCATATAGGCCTCAAACATACCTTAGAAGACCAAGTGTGACCATAGGCCCCAAACATACCTTAGAAGACCAAGTGTGACCATATAGGCCTCAAACATACCTTAGAAGACCAAGTGTGACAATAGGCCCCAAACATACCTTAGAAGACTAAGTGGAACTATAAAGGCCCCAAACATACCTTAGAAGACCAAGTGTGACCATAGGCCCCAAACATACCTTAGAAGACCAAGTGGAACTATATAGGCCCCAAACATACCTTAGAAGACTAAGTGGAACTATATAGGCCCCAAACATACCTTAGAAGACCAAGTGTGACCATATAGGCCTCAACCGCACCTTAAAAACCCTAAATAACCAATTTTGACCATATAGGCCCCAACCGCACCTTAAAAACCCTAAATAACAAATTGGGACCATATAGGCCCCAACCGCACCTTTAAAACCCTAAATAACAAATTTTGACCATATAGACCCCAACCGCACCTTAAAAACCCTAAATAACAAATTGGGACCATATAGGCCCCAACCGCACCTTAAAAACCCTAAATAACCAATTTTGACCATATAGGCCCCAACCGCACCTTAAAAACCCTAAATAACAAATTGGGACTATATAGGCCCCAACCGCACCTTTAAAACCCTAAATAACAAATTTTGACCATATAGGCCCCAACTGCACCTTAAAAACCCTAAATAACAAATTGGGACCATATAGGCCCAAATTGTAAAAAAAAAAATATATATATAATATATATATATATATATATATATATATATTGATTGATAGATATATTGATTGATATATATATATATTTAGGTAGTTGGTTCATCCAGGGTGGGGTCGGTCACGCTCAGGCGCCCATCGGTCGCCAATCGGACTGCGTAGGCCACGATCAGGGGTGGCACAGGCCTCATGGGGGTGAAAATCCACCCCCATGTGGCCTGGTCAACCCCGCTCACCGCCCGAATACCCCGATCACCGTGATCGGGGTAATCGGGCGGTGCTAGCATAGGCCGCATCGGGGTGGTGTTGATCGGGCCTCGGGGGTGGCATAGGGCGGCGACATGGAGGTCATCAGGGGTGGCACAGGCCTCATCAAGGGGGTGATCCGATCACCCCCATGTGGGCCTGTGCCACCCCGCTCACCACCCGACTACCCCGATCCCGTGATCGGGGTAATCCGGCGGTGGCATGATGGCATAGCTAGCATAGGGCAGGCCTGATCGGGGGTGGCACAGGCCACATGGGGGTGATGGCTGGGGGTGGCACTGGCACCAGGCATTGTAGGCCTAGGGTCGTCGGTGGTAGTTGGTGGGTGGCTGGGTAGGTGGCACTGGCAGGCCAGGCAGGCATAGTGGGGGACTGGGGGTAACTGGTCACCCCTAACTTTTATTAGGGGCTACTAGGGGTTTTGGTTTGGCCAGGGGCAGGGGCAGGTGCCAGGCAGAGGCAGGTGTAGACTTACTGTGTTAGGCAGGCAGAGCAGATGTGAGTAGATTCAGCCAGGGAGGTCTCTCAGTCTCAGCGTGACCAGGATCAGGAAACAGAAAGGGGGAAGGGACAGGCAACTGGTGGTTTTATTGACTGTATCAGTCAATCAAAATGATAACTCGAGGCCCTATTTGCTGGCGGGCGCTCAGGGCTAACGGTCTGGGTGGGTTTAGATTGATCACTAAGTAACTGGACAGCCTTCCATCATTGATTGGTCAATGATGGAAGACTGTCAGTTATTAATTGATACATTTATGACCGCCCATGCATATCGTCACTGTGATGGTGGGCGGCATGCATTAACGGTCAGGGGGCCAGGCCAGGACTCATTGAAGAGAAGAGAAGAGTCTAAAGGTTAGTGTACACAGTGCTAGTGTAATTTGATCACACAGGGTGCAGGCAGGGGGCTATATAGATACACAGCATTAGTTAATGTAGCGCAAGGGTTATTTTAAAGTGACAGTGTCCCTTTACTAACTTTACTTCATTTTTAATACTATTGAGACTTGAAATGATGATGTACACCTTATATTTATTTGTTTTTGGGTTATACTAATACATTGTTGTGTTTTTTTTATTGCAGGGTGAAGAAAATATTTGGGGGGGCGTTTGCCCTGACGCCCCAATGGACGGGCCGCCCCTGATTTCCAAACAAAGCTGGGGAAACCCCTGAAATAGTTCCAGTGTGTTAGCTTCTAGGTAGTTAATAATAAGAATAAAAATTATTACTCACCATTCTCCCAGAAGATACTCAAAGTAGGGGAAATAAATAAAAAGAGTTGTAATTAACCATGTCACTTGATTACTTGCCATCACAATGGGTGCTCTCTTTATAATATACTAGCGAATTGCCCGTCAAAAAATGGCGGCAATGAAATTGTAAGTGAGCTAATGCTATTTGGTGTATAATAATAAAATAACTAATAGATTAATAAAGTAATATACTTTACCTATTTTGAAGTAATATATGCAGAAAGCATTGTGTTGAAGAGCTGGCAATCTGTTTTGATGTTGCTGCAGCATTAGTGGTGTGGAGCTGCTGTGTAAGCGTGCTGAATGTGTGGAGTCTAATAGTTTGCGTGCGCAAGGCCAAACCGTTAGCGTAGTTGTGTACTTCCGCATTGTTCTAAAATGGCGGGTAATGTGTGGTATGCGTCTTAGCGGAATATCTGTAGGTGTTTTGTGGTGTTTTGCGAGTTTCTTGTGGTGTTTTGCGTGTTTAGAGTGCTGTAGCCTCGTTTTCGTTTTGTTCGGCGGCCATTTTTTCTCTCGCTAAGAGAATTTTTTAGTGTCTAAACTCTTTTATTTTGAGTTAAATGAAGGTGTAACTTCATTTTTTGAGGTCCTGGATGCTCCCTCTTGCTGTAGGTAAGCTTTTTATGTATGTGTTGTGTGTATTTATTGTGTTTTTAATTTTTTCATGTCCGCGGGTTGCGGCCGATTTTTGCGAGGTCGTAATGTGTGGTAACGTGTCTCATATGTTGTTTGCGTTGCGACGTAAAGTTTGCAACTCGCGTGCCAGCAACTGAGGCCCTCGCTTTACGAGGGCCGCGGCTCGCTGCTCGAGCCCGCAAGCGTGAGCAACGGCTTGAGCTGGCTCGCCTGCTCACAACTATATATGTGATTGGATATGTTTATTGTACTTTTTTAATAGTACTATTGAAAATCTTGTCTCTTTATAAATAAAGAGTAGTAATAATAATAATAATGATGATGGATTCCATAAACTCCCCAGAGGGGGTGTAGTATAAAACGTAATTAATTATGACTGCTATTGGCTGCTAATTTAGGGCTCTCTGGCTTGGTATCAAATGGATTATTGCCAAACACTAGTAATAATGACCTCAGACCATATAATGTGGTCCTCCTATGTCTATATTTACTGAGAATGTATTTATTTCCACTGGAATTCCCTGACCGCGCTCATGTCTCTCCAATGAACATTCGCTTTGCATCTTTCTGTATAACTTCCTGGTTCCCACGCTGGCAGCTTGTAGCCGTGATGGAGTGAGGTAGCCCACACGCTCTGATGGAGGGAAATACACACTTAGCCTACATATGGAAGTGCTCAAGGGCCTGCTGATATCACAGCTGTAGAGTTTAACAGTTGCTCTCAATTCACAGGACGCAGGCGGCATTAAAGCGGCTTCCCATAGCACCAACATACCTCTTCCTACAGTGAGAAACATTCATTACAGCAAAGCCATAATCAAGACTTTGCTTAGCTGTGCTAACATTGAAATGGCAGGGATTATTGATTTGAGGAAACCTTTTTCTAAGAAAATCTCACCAGTCCAACACATTAAAAATATCATATATTATTTGTTCAGAAAACACTGTGTAGCATGATGGGAAATTATTTAAATTGCATGTAGCTGCAATCTGCAGCGGCGCTGTATGCAGAATACACGCAATCTTGACGATTAGACTAATTTGTTCTAATTGGGAGAGTCCCTGACTGGCCTAGAATCAATAACAGTTGTATGTCAATAGCATACATATACATGAGGGATGTATACATACTATAAGTATGTACAGTACACGTTGATTCCCTATAATACAAACAACTTCATAACAAACTATTTTAATAATGATGAAGACTATGATTTATAGCCTGTCACTGGTTACCAGATAAGTAGAGTATTCTTTCCTTGCGGGTATGTATTAATGCTATTCAATATATTGAATTTGAGGATCAGTTAGCAGACTGTAAAGGGTCTATTTATCATGATGTTTTGACTGTATTGTCAGCCGTTTAGCACATTGCATTGCGATTTACCATAGCTTATTTCATTAGCGAAATCCATATATTTATGAACATTTAAAATTACTCTGAATTCCTATTTACTATCATGCATCTATTTTTAAAGATCATAATCATCTTTCATATGTGAAATGTCAGTAATTTCTAGAGTATTATTTCTCTGCTTGGTAATTTTAACAATTTGTCTAGAAATGAATTTGTTTTCATCAAACCAGGACCTGTATAGTGTTCCAGTCAGCAGGGCCAGATCTACCTTTTTGGAGCCCCTAGGCAGTGAAGTGGAGGAGCCCCTGCAAGTGAGTACACAAGGTATGCACGGACCCATTTTGCCTTTTCTGTGCATGCAAGTTCCTTTTCCTGTTGTAACTCTCTTGTTCTAGGTGCATACCCCCTTGAAAGTAGTACGTTTTTTTAAGCCAGGAACCATTTATTTTTTTTAAGTGACGCCCCTCACAGGGAAGTGCCCTTAGGCGACTGCCTAGCTGGCCTAAAGGATAATTCAGCCATGCCCGTCAGTAATATTGTTATCGGATCAAGACCCAGTCAAGAACCATGCTTATTTGTAAACAAACACGATAAAAATATGATGGAGGTGAAACGTTTTTGCAAACTGCGCAAACATTTTTATACCTGTTTGTTTTACCATTCTAATTAATACAATTATTTAAAATAAAGGTGTCTGGTACATGGATTTTGCTGCACTTGCTAGGCTGCTGATTCATTATTTTTCAGCCCCCCAAAAAACCTCTCTCATGCACTATATTATACAAGAATATAATGCTAGTCTTACATCCATACATGCAGCAAAATATATGCTTATTTATAATTCTTTCTCAGTTTTACCCACTGTATTCACAAGGCACACTCACTGTTATTAGTAAATAGGTTGTCATTTTATCTCACAAGTCATGGTTACAAATAACAGTGTTTGATAAGTCAACGCCATATAAATCACATGGCGTAAAGTCATATTTTCTCATGAGATAAAATTACCTTGATAAATCAAATCAACGCACTGCAAAATGTCAGCCTTACGTTTAGTGTGATGCTGTACATAGATATATCTCTGAGATTCTTCCACAGTCGCAACAACTACAGGTTGGATTTTGGTCACTGCTGACCCTAAGAAAATGCTCATCAGATGCCTCTTTTTAACTAACATATATCTGGTAATATCGGACCTCACATGGCTTCTTGTTTATGTGAAACATTAGCAATGAGATGAGAATAGCAAGGCTGCTTCAGACCCATATAGGTGTAGCACCTTATGTTAGCTCATTGATAAATAGTGTATAGCTCCCTTTTTACAAGGAGGTAAAAATAGGGCGAGGGTTCCCTGGTGGTCCAATGGTTAGGATTCTGTGCTTTCACCGCTGCGACCTGAATTTGATTCCAGACAGGGAACCAAGAGGTCACACCAAGTCATGCAGGGTTGGGCCTGGTCAGTACTTGGATGGGAGACCACCTAGGAATACCAGGAGCTGTATGCTGTGGCATACACAACTGGAAACACAATCTGTATTTTCAGCTGGGAATTATTGTCCTAGATCTAATGACACTCCAGGAAGAGAGTTATATAGGTACCATATATACTATAGGGAGCACTTGTTGTGTTGTTCAGTTGTGTCCATCCCTGTACCTCATAACGCCAAACACATGTTGCGTCTGGTTTTGTTCATCCATAAGATCTTCATGGCAAAGATACTGGAGTGGGTATCTCCACTGGACCTCTTCGCTATGACCTGCCCATCTTGTGTGACCCTACATGGTATAGTTCACAGCTTTATTGAGGTACACAAGCCCCTTCACCAAGACAAGGCATTGATCCAGAAGGTATAGGGAGCACTACCGAAATGCTTAAGCATGCAGGTTTCTCCATCATGGCCTAGTCTGAGAGACCTCCTCAGGTTCTTCCTGCATGAGCAGTATTCAAGTTGACATGTCCAAGGCCAGACTGCCCCACCCAAAGCCTTGCACCTCAAGTAGCAAACAAAGATGAATCGTATCAGACAGGTAGTTGTGCTGCACAAGTAGAATCCATTCTTTAGCCCAAAAGACATGGGGCCATATTCAATTGAGGTTTCAGGCGATCCGGCAGCCCGTAAGTGAGGTCACAAGTTATTTTGCTATTCAATTGGCGTCTTTTTGCGGGCTCCAAACAGTTTACGAGTTAAGGACTTGAAATTATTGCGATGGTAAAGCCCATAACATACAACCTCCAGGATCCTTCGATCTTTCACTTTCGCAAAGGCTAAAAACGCAAATCGCTATTCAATTGCTCAATTTCCTCAAGCCCACAAATGTTTTCACACCTGTAAGCGGCAAATGAAGGAAAATATCCAACGAGTGCTAGAGAGGACCCGCAAGCGTGTTAAACACCTATTCTGCACTGTAAATAACGGGGGAAAGCGATGACAGACATTAGAATCAATTGCCCAACAGTCAAGAGTCAAGCTCGCAAATCGGCAGGAAATTAAATGTATTTTTCTGTTTTATTTTGGAGTTAAATCGATCTTGGGTATCAATAAGTTAATACAGATCAGGCCACCCATATGGACTAGAACAGTATTGGCATTCATTTTAATAAATCTTTATTTTGAGGGTTTGCGAGACTGATCGCATATCAGACCCCCGAACCTAATTGATTGACATGTAACCTCCATGTGTTACTGCCTTAATTGAAATGGGAGGTTACGGGCTTGCTTAATTGATCATGTTCCCGCCCTGAACTGATACGAGCCAGTGCATGGTTTCTGGTTTCGACTTTAGGACCGTAACTTGAGGGCTTGAGCAATTGAATAGCATCGCAATCTGAGACGAACAGGAGCCAGCAACACACTTGCATACATTTGGCTGTCTGCGATCGAGTTGCGGGCTTGGAATTGAATATGGCCTATATTATCCCCATTTCCATTCTCACATTGATTTTTGCCCCACAAGATTGTGGGGAATTGTTTTGTTTAAACTGCAAAGCTGTAATTGTATAAAATAACTCAAATAAATTGTTAAACAGCAATAAATAACTAGGTGTTGTATGAATTGCATTGTATCAGAAGGTAATTTATCACTAGAATTTATATGAGAGACAGTTTTACAATGAGAAAAATACCTATTTAATAACTCCTACTTGGCCTCTTTTACTAAGAGCCATTTTATTATAAATATGTCTGTCTTCCTAAAACATCTGTTTATAGGCTTATAAATGGGGCTCACATTTCTACAGAAAGTAACTATGAGAAAATGAACAGTTTATGTTTGAGGAGGTGAGAGAAGAGATGGGAAAATCCTTCATGTGTTCCCCATATGGAGCAAACATAGGTTATGCATGTGGTTTTGTCATGGGAATTTCCCAGGATACTGTATGAAAATATATGTTATTTGGATGTTAGTGCTGTTACATATGAAAATGTAAGCAATTAAAACAAGTTCCTGAGAAAACATAGGATGAAATGTGTATTATAAAAAGCTACCAAAAGCCCTATAATAAATAATATTAATAAAAGTTTTTTTAGTAAAACAAATTTACGATTTTAGAAGTCAAAACCATGCATATCTATTTAATTTTTTATTCGTTTTTATTATTTGTTATAAAAAAATCAGATCCTAATTTGTATTTATTGTTTCTTTGTCAATTTAAAGTTGGTCAACTTTCATTCTTTACAAATTTCATATGGTGTTTTTCTTTACTGTGAGTGGCTACATTTTGCTTTCTGATTGTTACTTTCTCAGGTAGGTTTGTCCTTGTAAATTAATCATCTTCCGTGTAAATAAATTCTGCTGACAGCACTGGCAAATGTAACTGCTACATTCCAATTGTGCCTGTCTATTTAAAGTCTCGTCTTACTTTAGGAAGCCAAATGGTAGATTACACAGCTTGTGAAATATGATTAATTAGGTTTATTCTTACATGCTAAAGCATGCTGCATATGTAGTTTTACGAGATGGCAAATTTAAAAAAATATGATCACAGTGGCCCTTTAAGTCTGGGGTTACTGATGACTGGACAATAGGGAATCTTGTTTAGTAATCAATTTTATGAAGATATAGGTGAATCCTGGTCATAGAAATTCTATTTAACAGAAAGGAAATTGGCTAAGAATCCTAAATATACATTGTAATCTCTTTCAATATATACTAGAAAGTAAAGTCACAATGTTTATATGGATTCACTCACATAATTTATTTACTATATCTGATGAAGGTGCCATAGTGCTCAGAAAGCTTGCTTTATTTTTGTCATCTTTATACCAGTTTTGTTATTTTTACTTTTTTAACTGTAGAGGCGCCTAAGAGCCAGCCAATAAGAAAGATATCTACAGGCCTTTAATTTTAGACATGACTATGGACTAAACAATCTTAGATATACCTATGGACTAGCCAAACAGATAGGCTTTTTAGGCAACCACTTGTAGTAATGTCTGGAGGACAGTAAATTAAAGAGACAGGTTAGACCATTGTTGGGTGGCCGGGAGCAGATTCGGTAGCAGTGCGGCGAGGGGCTGCTAGATGGAGCTGTGGACATTTTAAACAATTTCTAACCTTAAACTGTTACCGGAACCCTTACCCTTACCCTTACCCTAACCTTAACCCTTACCATAACCCTATAACATTTTGTTAAATTTCAGATGAAATACACTGATATTGGCAGTGAAATCTCGGCCCCGCCATCTAGTGGCTGATCGCCGCCACTGCTGCTGCCACTGCTAGCGGTCACCCAACAGGAAAGGTTCAACATACCTTTGAACCAGTTTGCCAGACAGAAGCCAAATGAGGAGATGCCATTAAACCGGCCAATCAGGAAATCACTAGCCATAACTCTGCTTGCTCTCCCTCACAGTTTTCATACTTGAGCCTGCCTAAATTAAGCCTATGCTAGACTTCAGCCTACCCGTTCTGAGCCTTTTCACCTTGGCCTAACCTTGTTTTCTCTCTGGGCCTTCTTTCCTTAACCTGTCCTTCCTGTGATCCACCTCATTCTCCAACCTCAACCCTTGGTTACTAAACAACAACTTACAACATTGTTAATCGTCATCATGTTAATTGAAGATTTCTATTGTTTACTTGCAGATAAAAACATAATCAGATAGCTATACAACACAATATGCAAATAATCTATTTAAAAGTGATACTATAGCAGATTGATTTTTTGGGACAGACCATTGTCTATAACAGCTTTGTCACTGATGCCCATCTTACTTAGATGTTCTCGTTCTAGACTATTCATACGTAAATCCAATATTTTTTTACATAGTATTCCCAATATTTTTTCTTATAATTCAATGTACGCCGTAAGTCACACTGCAACATCTCACTAAAAAAGAATTCCATGGATATAAGTGTAACCCACACTAATAATAATAATAATAATAATAAATAAACATTTGAACCACAATTTTTGGGGGTATCAACGTGCCACAGCATTTATTGAAAAACAACATATAACCAGAAAACTTTGACGGAGTGGCCCGGTCAGAGGCAATAACCTCATGCCCTTGGGCACGCGCCCCTGGGCCCACCTATTCTGATTGTACCATGCCCATGAGGAGGTGGGAGGGGGACCCGCCCCCTCATTCTTTGCCACTGACCTGGGCAACTTCCTTACCTGCTGCTAAGACAAAAAACAAAATTGCACACATAAAGTACATAGAAAAACATAAACACATACCCATACAATAAATATACATGATAACACTTTTTTTTTTACACGGAAAATACAATAACCAACAACAAGCCCTAAACTAACCATTGTTTCCTGAGAGAGAGGGAGGGCAAACCTCTCGCTGTCTGGCTGTGGAATGGGAGCGTGGCGCCCATGCAGCCAATGAGGGCGCGCCCAGGGTCCACCGGGTCATAGGACCCTTCTGGTGATCCCAGGAGCCGCCCTCAGTGTCCCAAATTCAGGAGAAAGTTCTGCACCATCACCTCTCTTATAAAGTCATTTTCTCATAGTCCCAGCACTGCCATTGCTATGGGAAGAATTTTTAAGAAATATTTCTGTTACAAAACTATATTCCAAATTAAATCCAAATAGCCCATTTCTCACGGGGGGAGGCATATCAATGTTTTCTTTTTTTCTCTAATAAAGCTTTCCCATTTCCCAGACTATAAATAGAGATGTTTATTTATATGGACATGTATGGGATTAGTGTGGATGCTGGGAGAATATCAGTCACATATTTGTATTTCTTCATAATTCATTCCAGAACTGCTCCAGGCTTTTCCTTAACCTTTTCTGAACTGAAGCAGAAATAAATTATGTTGTGTGGAAATATGCATCTTATTGAAGCAGTTATATTTTCTATTAACTTTGTTTTGTTCTGCTGTATGTGTATTTTTATTGTACTTCTATTGGATGTATTTTCTATTATATTTATTATTCTTGTTTAGTATGCATTGTTCTATTATGTGTGCACCCTAGCTGCCTTTTCATGGTGAAGGGCTTGTGTATCTCAATGAAGCTGTGAACTATATACCATGTAGGGTCACCCAAGTTGGGCAGGTCATAGCAGAGAGGTCAGACAAATTGCAGTCTGGTGGAAAAGGATATGACAACCCACTCCAGTATCTTTGAAAGAAAACCATATGGATAAGCACAAACAAATAAACAGACAGATGTACCTGGCATATATATGGTCACAGAGAGTCAGGGACTGAACAACAACAATTATGTTTACATTATATGTTTATTTATTATTTTTAATACTTTTGTTCTGTATGTACTTTATTTCTTCAATTTTATATCAAGCAAATAATACACTGGTATGTACAATTGCAGGTCTAGATAGGTTATTATTATAGTTTATTTATAATGCGCCGACATATCCCGTAGCTCTGTACATAAATTAGGAAGAGTCAAAAGGGTTATGCCCAGAATGCACTGCTTGATCTAGGGTGGGTGCTAACTCACATGGGGCTGGGTGGTGTTTATGGCATGAATCTTGTAAAAAGGTAGCTTATTGAATCTGAGGCAAATAGATTTTTATATATATTTTCTCATATTATATTGTATGCTAGTAATTGCCCGTCTCTCCCCCTTCCCTTCCTTGTGTCTCTTTATACATCTCCCCTCCCTTGTGTCTCTTTCTCCCTCTTCCGTCCCCTGTGCCTCTTTCTCCATCTCCCCTCCCTTGTGTCTCCTCCCCTTCCATCCCCTGTGTCTCTTCCCCACCCTCCCCTGTGTCTCTTTCCCCCCTCTCCCCTCCCCTGTGTCTCTTCCCCCCTCTCCCCATGTCTCCCCCCTCTCCTCTGTGTCTCTTCCCCCCACCTCTCCCCTCCCTTGTGTCTATTTTATATATATTCTATATTGTATATATATTGTATCTGCTTCTGGATGGCTACCTTGTCATGGTAAAGGCGCTTGTGTACCCCAATGAAGCTGTGAGCTATACTATGTAGGATCACCCAAGGTGGGCAGGTCAAACAAATTGAGGTCCACTGGAGAAAGAATTGACAACCCACTCCAGTATCTTTGCCAAGGTAACCTTATAGACAATTATAACCAGAAACATAACGATAGCTACTGCGGTCCATATGGTCATGGGGAGTAGGACAAGACTGAACGACTAAACAAATGAGACCTATCTACCACAGTATGCTCTGTGTGCAGAGATACATTTAAGATACATTTACATTTAGTTTTAAGGACATTAAATATGATTTTCGTAAGATATTTCATGCAAATATACGCTTTTAAATGAAAAATAGAACATTTTTGCTTTCCATGTCCCTTTGAAGATTTTATTCAAATTTTTTTTTTTTTTTACTTCTTAAAAATATTTTATCCTGTTATCAACCCTAGTTCTTTATCAGATAATTCAGTAAATATGGGATTCAGTGCTCATTTAGTGGTCTGAAATACTACAGCAGTAAGAAGGGAAATGATAAATGAGCTCTGATGGGGGCCAAAGTTCACAAAGCCCAGTCTCTAGTTTAAGAATATGGTGCCAACTTTTGATGGGCAAAAAATGCTTACGTTGTCAGAGCTCATTCTAGGTATACATGTAATCCCTAATTTTAGCCATGAAGATAAATCCAACAAGCAAAATGTAAAAATAATCTAGGGTAATAGTGGGGATATTGCGGCAGATGTTAGGTAGATGGCCATCAATCTTGCCCAATTCCACTGATGCAGAACATACAGCGTCTCATTATAGACGTGGCATCTCCAAACAACAGGTTACAAGCAAGAAGTCTGCAGCTGGATGTACTGTGCTAACATTTAATGCCTGTAAAATATAATTAAGGATCTTAATTTAACTGACTAGACTCGACTTTACAGCAGCAGCAGATGTAGCGCAGAATGGATGCAGGGTTTTTTTTGTTTAGAAATATTACCCGTTATAAACTTACAAGGTTATTTTGTACAAAACATAAAACATTAGTGTTTAAAATTAAAAATGATAAAATTGGCTTTTTTTGCAGTTTTCATCACGCTTTTTAGTATTCAGCCTTCAATTTAGAAATATATATATATATGTAATGGGCCTTGAACTATAAAAGATACGCTGTAATGCTTTACTTAGATTTATTTTTATTTTCCATGGGTTCCTTTGTAATATTCCCAAGAACTGTCATTAATTTTATATATATGAAAAATAACATTTAATAAAGAAGCTATACCTTCCATGAAACAACCTCATACTCAACTGTGCTAGGTGCCATATTTGGCACCGCAGGTTTGATGCAGTCAATGTTTTCCTAAAAATACAGGTTTTTGACTATTACTGTACAATCAAAAACTAAAATAAAAATAATAATAAAACAAAAAAAAAAAATATATATATATATATATATAAATATATATATAAAAATAAAAAAAAATTATATATATATATATATATATATATATATATATATATAGCCGGATATACCCCAGAGGCGCCCCTAGGCAAAGGCTCTTCAGGTGCAACACCAATACATAAAACATACGCAATATTATAGTTGGAGTGACACATTAGAGCTCTAAAATATATTATAATTTAAAAAGATCTATCTACATTATCTATATTCCCTCTCTATCTCCCTCTCTCTCTGTATATATATATATATATATATATATATATATATATATACACACACATACATTTACACATATATCTTCATATTGGTACCACAACTGACCTTTAATGCAAAAAATGAAAACTCTTACTAAAAGCATATTCAGGTTTTTAATTAAAAAAATACTTTTGATGCCTCTACTGATCCCTAGAGACATGAAAGTTGCATGTGTGAAAATACAATGATTACATTTCTGCAGGAGCAGGGCTTGGTGTTATTGTTTCAAGCTGATCTTGTGCGGGGAAAGGTGGTAGTTATGAAACCAAACAAAATGAAATATTTTATACATTAAGAATACTGAAAAATGTTGATTTTCTCCCCAATTTTTTTTATCTTGCTGCTAATATTGTTAACTTGCATACTTCACAAACATGCAGCTTTTCTTGAATAACAATGGTTGCTAAAATAAACACTACCTGAAGGCTAATTTCATTATTTTCTTGTAAGAAGGGCTGCTTAGAGGTTGAAGATTGTTATCTGAGGTTTTTGCTTATACAGGATCACCATGTTATACATTATAAATATATATATAAAGACGGACGGATATATTGATAGACAGATAGATAGATAGATAGATAGATAGATAGATAGATAGATAGTCTGCCATATTTACATGTATCCCTATTAGAGGTAAAGAGTACATAATGGACAAAATTATTGAAATATATATATTTTATTAGCAGCTAAAATTCAGAACTACCTTGACTTTCTAAATAATGAATCCGACATCCTACTCTCTGACCTTGATACCAGTATTTAACAATCATCCTAACATTCAATGAAAAAACAAACAAAAAAAAAACACTGTTTTTAATTGTTCTTTTGTAGAGTTTAATGTAAATTTGGCTTTCCATGTCTCTTTATTGTTCTCTTTGTTTGCCTTGTTTTTATACTGTATTATTATACTATGATTACATATGTAATAGATTACTCTCCCATTCAGCCCTTAATAAATTCCAGGCTACATGTCCCTAGTCATTCACTGAGCTCCTGTGCGGCCCTTTGAAGAACTACAGCTGGAGTCAAGGGTCAGATCCAGTTTATTGTCTCACTTAACCTTGCTCCTTCCCCTGTGACCCATGATGGGTCACCCAAAGTAATTGTGTTCTGCCTTGCCAAGTATACTTGATTTTTCTAAACAGCCTATAAAAAGTGGTATAAAGATAATTTAAGTTTTAAGTTTAAATGAAATGGAATATATATACAGTGGGGGGGAGTATTTGATCCCCTGCTGATTTTGAACGTTTTTCCACTGACAAAGAAATGATCAGTCTATAATTTTAATGGTCGGTGTATTTTAACAGTGAGAGACAGAATAACAAAAAAGAAATGCATGTCAAAATAGTTATACATTTATTTGCAGGTCTATGAAGGAAATAAGTATTTAACCCCTTCAACTTAGTACTTGGTGGCAAAAACCTTGTTGGCAATCACAGAGGTCAGACGTTTCTTGTAGTTGGACACCAGGTTTGCACACATCTCCGGTGGGATTTTTATCCCACTCCTCTTTGTAGATCCTCTCCAAGTCATTAAGGTTTTGAGGCTGATGTTTGGCAACTCAAACCTTCAGCTCCCTCCACAGATTTTCTATGGGATTAAGGTCTGGAGACTGGCTAGGCCACTCCAGGATCTTAATGTGCTTCTTCTTGAGCCACTCCTCTGTTGCCTTGGCTGTGTGTTTTGGGTCATTGTCATGCAGGAATACCAATCCACGACTAATTTTCAATGCCCTGGCTGAGGTAAGGAGGTTCTCACCCAAGTTTTACGGTACATGGCCCTGTCCATCGTCCCTTTGATGCGGTGCAGTTGTCCTGTCCCCTAAGCAGAAAAACACACCAAAGCATAATGTTTCCACCTCCATGTTTGACGGTAGGGGATGGTGTTCTTGGGGTCATAGGCAGCATTCTTCCTCCTCCAAACACGGCGAGTTGAGTTGATGCCAAAGAGCTCGATTTTGGTCTTATCTGACCACAACACTTTCACCCAGTTCTCCTCTGAATCATTCAGATGTTCATTGGCAAACTTCAGACGGGCCTGTACATGTGATTTTTTGAGCAGGGGGACATTGAAGGTGCTGCAGGTTTTCAGTCCTTCACAGCGTAGTGTGTTACCAATTGTTTTCTTGGTGACTATGGTCCCAGCTGCCTTGAGTTCTGGGCTAATTCCTCACCATTCTCATGATCATTGAAACTCCACGAGGTGAGATCTTGCATGGAGCATCAGACCGAGGGAGACTGGCAGTTATTTTGTGTTTCTTCCATTTGCGAATAATCCCACCAACTGTTGTCACCTTCTCACCAAGCTGCTTGGCGATGGTCTTGTAGCCCATTACATCCTGGTGTAGGTCTACAATCTTGTCCCTGACACCCTTGGACAGCTCTTTGGTCTTGGCGATGGTGGGGAGTTTGGAATCTGATTGATTGATTGCTTTTGTGGACAGGTGTCTTTTATACAGGTAACAAACTGAGGTTAGGAGCACTCCCATTAAGAGAGTGCTCCTAATCTCAGCTCGTTACCTGTATAAAAGACACCCAAGAGCCAGAAATCTTGCTGATTGATAGGGGATCAAATACGTATTTCCCTCACTGACCTGCAAATCAATTTATAACTTTTTTACATGCGTTTTTCTTTGGGTTTTTTGTTATTCTGTCTCTGATCATTCCTTTGTCAGTGGACAAACGTTCAAAATCAGCAGGGGATCAAATACTTATATATATATATATATATATATATATATATATATATATATATATATACCGTATATACTCGAGTATAAGCCGAGTTTTTCAGCCCTTTTTTTAAGGCTGAAAAGGGCCCTCTCGGCTTAAACTCGAGTCACCCTGTGTCTCTTTCCCCCACATGTCTCTCCACCCCCGTGTCTCTTCCCCCCTCTCTCTCATGTCTCTTTCCCTCCCCCTCCCTTATCATCCTCCTCATCCTCCCTCCTCAACCCCCCCCTCAATCCCCCTCCTCATCCTCAATCCCCCTCCTCATCCTCAACCCCGTCCTCGTCCTCAAGCCCCCTCCTCAAACTCAACCCCCCTCCTCAACCTCAGCCCCCCTTCTCAACTCCCCCTCTCCCTTTCCCCTCACTTACCTTCCATCAGCAGCTGCTCCTTCGCTCCTCAGCGCATCTTTCTGCTGCGTCGGGACCCGGCATATGCTAATGACGTGACGTCACATGCGCATCACGTCATTAGCATTGGCCGGGTCCCGACGCAGCTGGAAGACGCTAGGAGGAGCGGAGGAGCAGCTGCTGATGGAAGGTAAGTGAGGGGAAAGGGAGAGGGGAAGTTAATTAGAGAGGGCTAAAGTGAGGAGGGCGGTTGAGGTTGAGGAGGGAGAGACACAGGGGAGGGAGAGGGGGACACAAGAAAGGGGCACAGAGGGCACACAAGAGGGGGACACAGAGGGCACAAGAGGGACACAACGGGCAGCACATTTCCCACCCTCGGCTTATACTCGAGTCACTACTACCGTATTTTGCGGTATATATATAAAGTTTGCTCACCATAAACTAAATGATTATTGTGGTACACAACATCCCCACAAAATGTACTGCACAAATCAGAACCAACCCCACACTGACGAGAGGCATTAGCCTTGAAACAGTGACTGTCTGTGGGTGAGTTCCTGGCTTGTGCATAAAACCATCCTGTACGTTGCTTAAAGCTGTGTAATACAGTGAGCATATGCTTAAAATGACCCATGTACAAAATGGTATTCATTCTCTCAGAGAGCAGTTCAATGACTGTATTTCTGAGAAACCTGAGCGAGAAATAACCTTTTTAACTTATTTTTAGAGTTTCAAACGGGATAAAAAATGTACTATTTATTTTCTGTACGGTGGAGAGATTAAAAAAAACAGACTCCTCCCCACATCCTATTTAATTCTATAAAATGGAAGGTGAACCTGTGTTGTTGTTATATCGTTCAGTCATATCCCACTCCCCGTGACACTATAGACCTTGGCACGCCAGGCACAATCGTTATGTCTCTGTTTGTGCTTATCCATAAGGTGTTCTTGGCAAAGATATGGGAGTGGGTTGCCAGTTCTGTCTCCAATTTCTATCTACCTTGTCGTGCTAAAGGTGCTGTGAGCTATACCATGAGGGGTCATCCAAAATGGGCAGGCCATAGCAATCGTGAAGGGGCTGTGAGCTATACCATGTGGGGTCATCCAAGATGGGCAGGTCATAGCAATCGTGGTGAAGGGGATGTGAGCTATACCATGTGGGGTCATTCAATATGGGCAGGTCATAGCAATCTGCTAACTACCTTGTTGTGGTAAAGGATAGCATGAGCTATACCATGTGGGGTCATCCAAGATGGGCAGGTCATAGCAATCGGTTAAGGGGCTGTGAGCTATATCATGCAGGGTCATCCAAGATGGGCAGGTCATAGCAATCGTGGTGAAGGGGCTGTGAGCTATACCATGTGGGGTCATTCAATATGGGCAGGTCATAGCAATCTTCTAACTACCTTGTTGTGGTAAATGATAGCATGAGCTATACCATGTGGGGTCGTCCAAGATAGGCAGGTCATAGCAATGGTGGTGAAGGGGCTGTGAGCTATACCATGTGGGTTCATTCAATATTGGACAGATCATAACAATCGGTGAAGAGGCTCTGAGCTATATCATGTGGGTCAACCAAGAGGGGCAGGTCATAGCAATCGTGGTGAAGAGGCTGTGAGCTACACCATGTGGGGCCATTCAAGATGGGCAGGTCATAGCAATCGTGGTGAAGGGGCTATGCTATGACCTGCTCATCTCTGATGACTCCACGTGGTATAGCTCACAGCCCCTTCACCACGACAAGGTAGTGATCTAGAAGGTGAGCCTGTGTTACACAGGACCAAACATGATTGGTAATTGTTAGTTTCATTGATAGCTCACAAAGTAACAAATCCGTTGCTTTGTCCATTGTTTGTTATTTATCCCAGCTCAGCACTGTGGGAGGGATGAAGTGCTCCACCCATTGCCACTCAAGCTATACTATACATCCTCTTTTTCAGTGCTTGGATATGTAT
Source organism: Discoglossus pictus (assembly GCA_027410445.1). Taxonomy (NCBI): domain Eukaryota; kingdom Metazoa; phylum Chordata; class Amphibia; order Anura; family Alytidae; genus Discoglossus; species Discoglossus pictus. The sequence goes on from CM050167.1 coordinate 49,553,527, forward strand.
ATACTTTTGCTAGCATTTAAAAGGTGGTCATATAAAAGCAACTTATAATTGTGACCCTGAAGCGATGTACTTGAAAATGGAGAATGTTTTTAGAAGTAAAAAAAACACAGTCTTTAATGTACCAACTATTATGGGCAATTATGCTGGAATGGGAGCAACTTTTGTTTCTGATTTCCTATTTGCAAAAATATAGCTATTACATAGCTTACAATACATATCTTTTTTACTTTCAAAAAAACATTCTGGCCATTCTCAAAGTCACATAATGGAAGTCCCAAGTAAAAAATGCAGTTTTCTATAGTAAATTTCAGGAGGCTTTCTGTTCCACCTGCTATGGTCAGAATGATATCTCTTGATAATTGTAGATCATTTAACACAAACAGTCAGAGGCGCTCAATCTGAGAATGGACAATACCTAAGTCGGTTTGCTCTATAGGTCTGGTTACCTACTCTGAGAGCACCCTCCTTTAGCTGACTTGTGCCATTCACAGGGAGAAATATCCTGTAGTATATCAGTCTGGTCCCACTTAATAAAGTGATCCAGCCCCGAAATACCAGGCAATTCTACCCTGAACAGGAGAAACAGCAAACCCCAGACGTACATTTCGGCCTCTCTTGGGCCTTGTCAGTGAGTTGCAGCTGTACTCCCTAAAGCACAGTAAGCAAGGAGTCTTTGCCAATGTAGATCATTGCCAATAATTGCTGGTTACCCCATAGGGTCTTATTCTATTAGCTTCAGGGCAAAGCATAGGGAGTACATACACGTATAAAACAAAGTTACTCCCTGGGATCTGAGCATGACTAATATTTTTTAACATGACAACAGTCATCCTTTAAATGGAACTTTTCCAATAATACAAATGTTCCTTTTTTTGCTTTCAGGACCATAAGGGCATGAGATGCACAATATGAAGCCATATAATGGGTGACAAATCCTTTTATCTCTTCCAGCTGTCACAGTGTGAAGTCCCCACTGTTCCCCCTATTGCTGACCCCACTGACTGTTATGGGATTTGGCAAAGGACACATTTAACTTAATAGCACATTTCAAGCAAAATAAATGTGGGAACATTACTAAAACACAACCCCTTTTTCATTACTGGGAGGGACCACATATTTTTCCGCAATGCTCTGAATCTGTTCATGCTTATAGTTTATATCCACATTCCTATTATCCGCAGAACTATGACTGTAAAGTCCCAAATTACTGGTATTATTTGTGTACTAGTGCAATGAAAAATGTGGTCAACAAAAGTGACTAATTTAAATTTTGCAAATTAAAAAGTAAAATCCAGACTTGCCTTCATTACAGGTACTGGGTATTGAACTTCTCTTAAACATAGAAACACAGATTTAATGTCAGATTTTAACCAAAATGGTCTGCCCATTCCAGTTACCTAAACATCTGGCTTAATTAAGCCTCAGGGTAGCCATATGACTTTCCCAGGCATGCTTTAATTCCTTTACTGTGTTTAACTCTACCACTTTCACTGGAAGGCTGTTTCACTTATCTACTACTCTTTCTGTAAAATGGTATTATCTCATAATCCCTAACTCTACTACCTTCCAACTTCAGATTACGAACTCTTGATTTGAGATTATGCAGAATGTATGGTTCTATTTTATCTATATTGTCTTCTGGAAGCATATATGTGTGTGTGTTTTACATATAAATATATGCACAAGTGCAAATTAACTTGTAATAAAAAACAAATGGACTAGGGGCCCTATTACACTTACAGGAGTTACAGAGCAATTACATTAGAGTAGGCCGCAAGGACATGGCCTGAGGAAATGGGCATTGTGTCTTTTTCAATGTTATCTTTCCTTCCTCATGCCTCTCTTCACTGATAGACAAGACACACACCCTTATGATTCAGCTCTAAGGAAGTGATGTAACAAACACCAAAATTGATTCCTGTACTTATAAACAGAGTACAGAAATCTCTAAGTAATTAGACACACAGGTATATTATATACCTAGTCATATTCAGGAACCTTACATATGCCTTTAATTGATGGGCAGTATTTACTTGGATGTGTGTTACCTATGAGTGTGTGGTGCACATGCTTGAGTATGTGACGGGATGATAGTGTTTATGATATTGACCTGGGCTGGTCCTTGGTTGCTGAGTGTCCACCAGGAGTCTGACCACCGTTGCAGGGGAGATCCAATCCCTCAGCATCCTCTCCCACTACATAAAATGGAAGGTCACCAGAGGGCCACCACCTGTTGTTCTGCCTCCTCTGACATCTTTCTCCTGACCTTGCACCTACAGTCATAGTATTGGTGCTCCATGGATCTCACATGCCTCACATACACCCCCAGATCACTGACCTCCATGGCTACCTCTTTCAACATTTTGGTCGCCTGGTCAGGCCTCACATCCCTGCTACCGTGGAGAATATTCGCACGGGCATGGATGGCACAGAGTAACGCCATGAATTCCTCATGCGTATAATTGGGGCCCCTGTGTTTTGGAATAGCCTCCTGACTAGACCTGTGGTGACCCGAGTTCCAGGACTGTCCTTAAGGTCTGCCCTTCCCCAGCCCTTGCCCCATCACTGGGATCAGGCTCCTCCCCCTCTGCCCCTGTAAATGATGTGATGACAGTAAACTGTGTGTGATGTGTCATTTATGTGTAGACAACCTCCAAACTACTCTCCCTCAATCACTCATCACCTTTCCTACTTACTTTAAGACACTCACCAACTTCTGGAGCTGCTTGTTTACTAGTCAGAGTTTGGGTGGGAAACATGCTCTTTTATCACCTGTTCCTGTCAGTTAACTTGACGTTTGTGTTTACGATTGGTTCCAAGGGTTATAGAGCAGCTCCAAATTCAGCAAACACCGCAAATTGGCTAATTCGCCTATGCATCCCTCAATCTGGCCTCTATGCATAATACGCAAATCATTTTTTCAGTACATGGTTTTACGTATAGCATGGATACACTGCAAAACATGGCTAGTTGAGATTGTGATGGGTTCATGTCTTGCGCAAAAAAAGTCCCCACAATTGTGGTGGAGTTTTTTGAGCAGATACGCTAGAAATTGGAATGGGGCCCATATACAGTAGTGCAGCAATGCAATCTTATATTTTGAAATTTTGTCCTTGATCTTGTCTTTAACCAATCTGACATTGTGGATAATATTTCCAAACAACTCAAGCAGTGCTCCATTTTCCTGTACTTGTAACTTATATAGGGCCTAGTCCAGGGCACCAAATCAACATGAGCTGTCCATAGTTATGTTATTACCTGTAGTAGAAGTCCACGCACAAAGAGTAAATGTTAATCCATTATTAACTTTTTAGTACTGCAAGTAATGGGGTCAGCATCTACTGTACTAAGATATTACCTTGAGTACCTACTATTCATACATTGCCATAATATCTTTGCATAGTCGTAAGACACTTGGAATTTTGAATGGCGAAATATGAGTATAGTTTTGGTATTCAATTGCAACACATTTCCATTATATCAGAGACAAAAGTCATATAAAACCAACATGTTATTATATTTGTATTATGTTACATTCTGAAAATGAGTGCCATTTTCTTTCATACTTAGATTTCTCATACATTTAAATGGGCCAACAAACAGGTTGCTTCTAATCTAAATGAAATTATAGGTTACCTGACAAATCTCTCCTCTGTGTTACACGGCCGAGGCAATGTGACCTCATATTACGAGTGTCTCACATGAAAATCCAAATCTTTATTTGCATCTCTCTAATGTTGTTTTTTTAAATACGTTTCCATGGTATTTGTAGCCTTCAATATATTCCCTGTAGCCCTCCCGCTGCCTCCTAAAATATATGGTAATGCAAATCTCCAAAACTAGTGATTTGTTTGCAACATTTGCTCACCAATTTGTTGTACTTTGAAATTCTTTTCATCATATTTATTTTCTTAAGAAAAAAACATGTTCTGTTGCATTTCATGTAAATGCATCTAATGCTTTTTTGAAGTGTAAAATATGAAAAAGCTGTGCTTTACTAAATTTGTGTTCTTAAAAAAATTTTTTTTTTTTTATTCACAGTAAATATGTTCCGTACATAAATATGATCCCTGTAATATTGAAGTTAGTTATATATTTCCTTCTCATTTTTCTGGAAATCCAACAGTGTTTTACACATGGACACAGCCCTCCCTTGACTGCACCTTTGTATATTTTGTAGTAATAAGTTGTGCGTTTCTAGATCCACACTATGTACTGTACAGCAGGAGCAGGGAGCGCCAGGGGCATACATAGAAGATCAAAACGTCTGTGAATGCCCATAGCAGCACATTTGCCACTAAGAATTTTGGATAAAAATAATATGACTAAAATCAGTACTACTGCTAAATAATAAGTTGTATGTCCTAGGAGAAACGCCTTGATATAATGATGGTGTAGCTTTTAATCTGTTCAACAACTGAATGCTCTGAACCTCACAGTTTCATGGACATCCAAGCAGTCTCCACCCCCCCCCCCCCTTCCTCTCCCACACTCTACTTTAAAGGCCTCGCAATGAGCGCCTTGCCTTGTGTCTCATTTACTCCCTCTTCTCCCTCCCTTGTGTCTCCTTTCCCCCCTCCTCTCCCTCCCTTGTGTCTCCCCCCCCATTTTTTTACCCCCCTCTCCCTCCAGTGTTTCTAACCCCCTCCCCTGTGTTTCTTTCCCCCCTGACTCAATGCGCATGCTCATGTCTCCGACGCAATGTGTATGCGCGCAGCTCCGGCGCATGCTTGGCTGACTCCGTGCAATGCGCATGCGTGTGGCTTTGTGATCGATGGGAGTTGTCGAACAATGTTTTTTTGCAAGCGTGACGACGAATCACAACTTGACAACTATTATATATATTGGTTTAAATTGACCCAGTAAAGAATCCTGTTATTACATAAATGAAAAGTAAATACAGTGCCTTGCAAAAGTATTCACCCCCTTGGCATTTTTTGTTTTTTTGTTGCCTCACAACCTGGAATTACCATGGATTGTTTGAGGATTTGCATCATTTAATTTACAGAACATGCCCACAGCTTTGAAGATGTTTTTTTTTTATTGTGAAGCAAACAACAAATAGGTCAAAATAACAGAAAAAGTAAATGTGCATAACTATTCACCCCCCTACAGTCAATACTTTGTAGAGCAACCTTTAGCGGCAATCACAGCTCCAAGTCACTTTGGATTAGTCTCTATGAGCTTGCCACATCTTACCACTGGGATTTCAGCAAAACTGCTCCAGCTCATGCAAGTTGGATGGTTTGCGCTTATGAACAGCAATCTTTATGTCTGAGCACAGATTTTCTATTGGATTGAGGTCTGGGCTTTGACTAGGCCATTCCAACACATTTACATGTTTCCCCTTAAACCACTCAAGTGTTGCTTTAGCAGTATGTTTGGGGTCATTGTCCTGCTGGAAGGTGAACCTCCGTCCTAGCCTCAAATCACAGGTTTTGCTCAAGAATATCCCTATATTTAGCACCATCCATCTTTCCCTCAACTCTGACCAGTTTCCCAGTCCTAGTTGCTGAAAAACATCCCCACAGCATGATGCTGTCACCACCATGTTTCACTGTGGGGATGGTGTTCTTTGGGTGATGTGATGTGTCGGGTTTGCGCCAGACATCACAGTGTTTTCTTTGATAGCCGAAAAGTTCAATTTTAGTCTCATCAGACCAGAGCACCTTCCGCCATACATTTTGGGAGTTTCCCACATGCCTTTTTCGCAAACTCAAAACATGCCATTTTGTTTTTTGCTGAAAGTAATGACTTTCTTCTGGCCACTCTGCCATAAAGCCCAATTCTATGGAGCGTACGGCTTATTGTCGTCCTATGTACAGATACTCCAGTCTCTGCTGTGGAACTCTGCAGCTCCACTAGGGTTACCTTAGGTCTCTGTGCTGCCCCTCTGATTAATGCCCTCCTTGCCTGGTCTGTGAGTTTTGGTGGGTGGCCGTCTCTTGGCAGGTTTGCTGTTGTGCCATGTTCTTTCCATTTGGTTATGATAGATTTAATGGTCATCCTGGGGGTCATCAAAGATTTGGATATTTTTTCATAACCTAACCCTGACTTGTACTTCTCAACAACATTGTCCCTTACTTGTTTGGAGAGTTCCTTGGTCTTCATGGTAGTGGTTGGTTAGTGGTGCCTCTTGCTTAGGTGTTGCAGCCTCTGGGGCCTTTCAAAAAAAGGTGTGTATATGTAATGACAGATCATGTGACACTTAGATTGCACACATCATTTCACTAATTATGGGATTTCTGAAGGTAATTGGTTGCACCAGAGCTTTTTATGGGCTTCATAACAAAGGGGGTGAATACATATATGCACGTGCCAATTTTCTGTTTTTCTAAAGAATAGTTTTATGTATATATTTTTCTTATTTCACTTCACCAACTAAGACTATTGTGTTCTGATCCATCACATAAAATTCAGATTAACAAAACATTGAACTTAAGGCTGTAATGTAACAAAATAGGTAAAAAGTCAAGGGTAAGTGAATACTTTTGCAAGGCACTGTATATGAATACATCTAATTACAATTGGTTGTTATTAAAAGCTTACAGCTTCCCCGTAAAAAAAAAATCTTGAAGCCTCGCAATGCTGTTGTTTGCCACACATTGCGAGCCTCACCCCCCCCCCCCTCTACTTTATGGGCCTCAAGTTAGAGAGTCTCTCCCCCTTCTACTCTACAAGCATTACGATGAGTGCCTTTGGAGCTCATTGCTGGCCGAAGCATGTGCTGCGCACGTGAGCAAGTCCATAACTTTGCTCACCATCCCCGGTGTCTCCCCCCTCCCTCACCATTGCCCCCCCCCCCCTCCCCTGTGTCTTTTTCCCCTATTTTCCCCCTCTCCCCTCCCATGTGTCTTTCTCCCCCCTTTCCCTTCCCTGTGCTCCTTTTGCCATTTACAGGTTTAAAAACAAAGGCGGCCTTGCGGAAATTGATTAATTTCCCCAAGCTCGCGAAGTGCATCCGAGTTACGGCCTTGAAAAATGTTTACGTTTGTAACGGCCACCATTTTTTTTCAAGCTTGTAACTCAGAATCCATTAGGAGTCCGCTAAAAGACACCAGTTGAATATCGAAGTACCTTTCCACCTCACTTATGTACTCCCTGACTCAGGGGGAGGCAGGGAGCCCATAAGTGAGGTTGCATGCTAATTTCCTATTTAATTGGCGTCTTTTGGCGTCCTCCCAACGGTTTACGAGTTATGGGCTTGAAAAAAAATATTGCCCTTTTTTTTTTTTGAAGATCGGAAGTCGGAAGTCGTTCAGAGCTTCTCCCCCTCTACCTTGCGAGCCTTGCGATGAGCTCCTTTGGCGCTCAATCTGAGCCTCACCCCCCTTAGACTTGTGGCCCTCACGATGAGCGCCTTCAGCGCTCATTGCAAGCTTCCCCCCCTCTACTTTACGGGTTTTGTGATGAGCGCCTTTGGCGCTCATTGCAGACCTCGTCAAACCCGTAACTTTCGGGTCTCGCGATGAGCGCCGATGCCTTCGCCACTCATTGCGCATATGCAAGCCGGTAAATTTTAACATAGCATGACCGACAAACTCGCAATTACGACTGCTATATATGTGATGTTGAGTTGAAGCGTTATATAATTCAACTTGATAACTGAACCTAAAGACCCTCCCGCTCTTGAAGTGCCAAATCTCTATATCTAGGGCCATTAATTTTCTCTCACACTGAGGGGTGATAGAAAAGCATGTCCAGTTTAATAAATTATAATAGCCACAGGCTTTTTTAATTGTTAAAGTATTATCATTATTCTGGTCTATACCAATTGGATATGCTCTTATTGTCCCCACTGTGAAAGCTAGACAATAGCTCTAAAGAGAAACTTACACAGAGAGAGGTCCTTTGTAGATTTTTTTTTTGCGTTGTTCAGTGATTTCCAACTTTCCGTGACCTTATGTACCATAACACACCAGGACATCTTTATGCCCACGGTCCATGCTGATTTACTTTGGTATTCATGGCAGAGATACTGGAGTGGGTTGACAGTTCCTTCTCCAGTGTGCCACAGCATACAGCTCCTGGTATTCCTAGGTGGTCTCCCATCCAAGTACTGACCAGGCTCAACCCTGCCCATCCTCAGGGTGGTGTGACCTCTTGGTTCCTTTATGCTTAAAACACCAACATTTCAAGCTCAGTTATCTCATCCACAACCTATTGCAAATATATTTATGTATACTTTTCTGTTTTGGAATAAATGGGACCATTACTGTATTACTATGAGGTTATTAGCAATCATCTATATTACAGAACCACATGTTCATAGAAGAATCACAAATTCAATACGTTTGATAGACCACACAAGATAAGTCTAAACTAATTTAGTCAAGCAGTACTTTTTTTACTCCAAGGACCAAAGGACTATCTAGTACCATAAAATTGTTTCACATGGCCCAGAAAACACCTAGAGGATCAAAAATTGTATTCCTTGATCTCCAATTATAACCCCAGAGCCCTTTTGAAGATATTGTAAAGCTTGAAACTAAAAAGGTCCCAGGGTTGGGGAAACCACAATATAATGGATATAACAGGTTGTGAAGTAAAAAGTGTACATGTAGAGCTAAACGTCGCATTGTATTGTATTGTGGGTTCAATATGAGGTTTAAGCTGGATGTAGCCTTAGGGGCACCCTCCTAAGACAGTTGGTGCTAAGAATGCCATTTACTATTAACCAGGACCGTTTTGGAGATTTTATTGAATTGTATTCTGAACACAAATACAAGTTTCACCTCTAAGATATTTTGGAGACTTGTTCCAGGACGTGCAACCATGGGTGAAGAGTCCCAATGTGTAAGGTTGCCCTCATCAATTTCAGTGTATGGGTATAATTTTGGTATTCAATTAGAAAACACTTCCATTATATCAGAAACAAAAGCAGTATGTCATATCAAACCAGTATAAACTTTGTGTGAACTTGAAAGACCTATTTTGTCAGGATCTTTAAAATAAGAACTAACAAATGTATTCAACCCCTTTCAATAAAACTTATTGGAAATCTTATCAGTATCCAAAGTCCCGGGTGACAAATTAGAATAGCAAAAATCAATAAATGCTCACATTAAGGAAACTAGCTTATAATAGCTAATAAAACACTGAGTTTTCAGTTGTATAAAGGTGTGTATGCATTTTTGACTTTCTTTATTGACTCTTTAGTTGGCATCCACTTGTCTGCCTCTATTTGTCTCCTTTGTAATTCTGACCCCTGCTGGATCGCTATTATGTCGTGGTGAAGTGGCTTGTGTACCTCAATGTAGCTGTGAGCTATACCATGTTGGGTTACCCAAGATGGGCAGGTCATAGCGGAGAGGTCAAATAAATCACGGCCCACTGGAGAAACAACTGGCAACCCACTCCAGTGTCTTTGCTAGAAAACATTATGCAAAAGAACAACCAGAGACATAACAATGGTGCCTGGCATACTAGTCCATAGGGCCACAGAGAATTGCACACGACTGAACAACAATGACTTTGTTATTTAGTTATGTTGTAAAGTATCAATTCAATATACATTCTTTCAAATGAACTGAACAGAGATATTATCTGATGCCAAGGTTCCTCCATTACTTCCATGCATAATCCTGATAGGTACTGCAGCAAAATGCATTCTGTCACTAAAACAAAATAGTTCAAATTTAGACCCTGTATTAAATTTTTGCACATAAATATCTTGCACATAATCATATTTAAGTTCTTCATAGATGCATACTACAAATACGACACTTCAGCGGTTCTTTAATGTTAAGTTTTTATTTCCTTCATCATATCTTCCTTCATTTCACACTTAGAGAACCCATTTTCATAAACATGCTAAACAGTATAAGTTGTTATTATTTTTAATTTTCATACAAATGGGTGAACTAGTTTGCATAACACGCTCTGTTTGTATAGGTGATGCCATCACTCGCCAAGGAGATAAACACAACAACCTGAGACGCATAACGTATGCACCCAGAGTAAAGATAAACGCTTTCATTTGACTTGGTATGTAAATAGATAACATGTTTACCTTAAAGGTGATCAAATATTTCAAAGAAAACCAATTACACAATTACACTGATAAGTTGTTTACCTCTATTTAAACTTGCAATGTTAAACTGCCCATTTACATTTAATTAGGTTTGCGAACTTAGCTCTGGATATACTCCATGAATATTATGCCAGAGCTGTGTATTGATGTCTGAGTTGTGTACAGAGGCTTGTGATTGAGTGCTTGTTCAGAGTTGTGTATTACCGTGTGAAACTGTGTGATCTGAATTGTGTATGACTGTGTTTTCAGTTGAGTATTTGACTGTGTGATTGTTTTCAGTCGTAAATTAAAGTGTGTGATTAAGGCCCACATTAAATTCCAAGCCAGTAACCCCAACGTGATGCTCGTAACGGCTGCGTGCTTGAAATTTGGCCGAGTTACGGTGCTTTTAAATTATAAGGGCTGCGAGCTACGAGCTGGAGACGCAAAAACATAAACCATCTGTCGGTTGGCGGCTTTGCTGGCTGGGACGTCATCAATTAAGCAAGCCCGTAGTTACGGGTTTAGATGGAGCAGATGGAAACAGAGATCGTCAGCATTGCGTCACAAGAAAATGGAGGATGGATTTCAAAGTCTTACAGGGTTCAAACCCATATTCCAGTCATAATGCAATATTAATAAAGCTGCAAATATGATATTCTATCTCATACGTATAACAGTATATGTCTTAACACATTGATTCGATATAGCACATAAAATATATATGAAATTAAGTATTTTTCTGAGCCGATTTGCGGGCTTGAGAATGTTGTGCTATTCATTCTAAGACCTAACATCACTTTCCCTTGTAATAAAAGTACAGTAGTGTGTTTTTATTTGCTTTACAAGTGGTACGTATTAGACTTTACCCCACTTGCGGGTCCTCTGGAGCACACGGCCTTTGGGGTCCATTTGCGTGTTACGGGCTTGCTCATGAGCAACTTCTTTGTAGCGGTTACGGGCTTGACAGATCAAAGGATTTACAGGTGCGAAGTTCAGCATTGCTCCACGCGTAGCCTTTTTTCGGCCCTGCTGCGTTTTAACCCGCAAGTCTTCTGAGGGCTACGTTACGGGCTATGTTTTAATGTGGCTGTATGTTCTCAGGTGAGGATGAGTGTGTATGACTGTGTGACTGTATGTTAGAGTGCGTGGTTGCATGTTCTGAGTTGTGTGACTGTGTGTTCTCAATTTTGTGTCAATGTGTTCTGAGATGTGTATGTATGTTTTTGACTTTCAGCATGTGTTTTCAATTGTTTATAGACCCCCTCAGCATAGGGATTAATGTTAGGTGCAAGGGGGATCCCATTTGGGACCCCGCAGAATAGGGGTTAATAAGGTGGGTGCCTTATGGACCCTGCTTGTGGGAGTTAATACTTTAGTTGCCATGGGGGGCTGTATGCACTAATAAAAAATAAAAAAATACATAAAATAAAAAACCTATACCGTGCAAAAAATAAAAAACATACATTACTAAAAATAAAAAAGAATTACATAAAAAAGAATGCCATAAAAAATTTAAAAAAGCATTACAATAAAATAAAAATATACAAATTAAAATAAAACCTGACTTTTCCTGGGCAAAAGATTGAGGACTAGGGCGTTGTTGATTAACGCTGGATGATTATTTAGATAGTTGAGTATTAATTAATGTATTTTATTTTACTGATTTATTTTTTTTATTTTAATTTGTATCCTTTTATTTTATTGTAATGCTTTTTTGCTTCTTTCTTTTTACTCTTTTTGCTATGACACTTCTGGAGACTAAGAAAATCTGATTTGTTAGGGATTGTGATTCCTTCTGGAGTTTTGTAATGGGAAGTCCTAGTAATGCTTCTTCTGTTTGGGAATATCAAACCCTGACAGTTCACCTAAGGTAGAGTATGTTTCTTCCCATACATGAGTGATTTTAGGGCATTCCCATAATGCATGTCTCAGTGTACCTGTTTCGTTGTAGCCTCTAAAACAAACGATTTGTTACCCCATTGCGCTTCATCAAGGGTTATATTCAGTTATTTTTCCCAGGATATTTTGTAGGGTAATTTGACTGTTGTAACTTGGTCATGTAGTTAATTATATAGAACTAGTCGTTTACCCATCATAAATGATGGTATAATATTACATGTGTCTCTTCACCGCCCTCTCCCTCCCCTGTGTCAATTCCCCCCCTCCCTCGCCCCCCTGTGTCTCTTGTTTCTTGCATGCAACAATCACCAAAGTATGATGGATCAATATAGGCATCATTTTTTATTACCAACAATTTTCTGCCAAATAATGCTCTTAATCAGGCTCAGATTTTTTATACAGTTGTGCTAAAAAGTTTGTATACCCTTGGCGAATTGGTAATATATGTACCATTTTTAAAGAAAGCATGAGTGAGCAGGCAAAACACATTTATTTTATTTCTTATGGGATTCATATTCAAATGTAGATTATAACAGAACTAGTGACTTGCCTGTATAACCCGCCACTTTCATGCCTCGCACCTTTGGCGCTCATTGCGAGCCTCTACCCACTCTCTGACCCCTATGTCTGTTTCCCCCTCTCCCTTCCATGTGTTTGTTTCCCCCTGTCTCCCTCCCCCTCCCTGCCCTGTGTTTTTTTCCCATTATTTCCCTCCCCTGTGTCTTTCTCCTCTCTCTCCATGATTAAGTCTTGTGTGGCTCCCGTTTAGCGCCTATCTATCCATTTTTTCAGTCTTGCTGCCTCACATTGAGAATCGTTGGTTCTTTTTTTAAAGCCTTGCGGAGTGGCTAAGTTTTACTGCCTTCGGCCTCCTTTGAGTTACGGGTTTACGGACACCCTTTTCTTCCTCCATTAGCCGATTTTCAATCTCAAAAAAATGCCAATTAAACCTCAAATTAGCTTGAAACCGCTCACAGGCTCCCTGCCTCTCCCCCTGTGCTGTGTGTGAGGTTGTAAATTAGTTTGTGAGTAATTGGCGTCTTTTGGCAGTCTTTCGACAACTTCAGAGTTGCTGGGTTGAAAAAAATTGCTCTCATTGCAGCAAAGTCGTGTGGGCCTCGCGATGAGCACCGTAGACATCCACAAGCCTGTAACTTTTAACATTGCATGACCAACAATTATAACTTACCACAACTATTATATGTGATGGCACAATCATAAAACAACACATGGCAACAATCATAAAACAAAAAATGAAATTATCCTGTTCAAAAGTTTCCATACCCTTAGTCCTTAATACTGTGTATTGCCCCGTATAGCATCAATGACAGCGTGCAGTCTTTTTTTCTAGTTGTCTTTTTGCAGGTGGTATAGCTGCCATTTTTCTTGGTAAAATGCCTCAAGCTCATGCAAAGTCTTTGGTCATCTTATTATTATTATTATCTTTATTTATAACTCGTCAAAATATTCCGTATCGCTGTACAGGGGTTGGGTACATGGCAAAATGAACACCTTATAAAGAATGGAGGGCCCTGTTTTTGAGCTTAGAATCATATGTACATAGTGCTTTTTTCTTTCCAAGGCACTGACACAAGATTGAAAACTTGCAAACGTACAATATAAGGGATTGTAATTGTTTTGCATGAACCGCACGTTTGAGATCTCCCCAGAGTGGCTCAGTGATATTAAGGTCAGGAGACTTTGATGGCCACTCCACAACCTTCACCTTTTTCTGCTGTGACCACTAGAGGGTCAATTTGGCCTTGTTATAACCAGGCTTTTTTGTGGCATTGGTGTAGTAAAGGCTTCTTTCTGGCAACTCGACCAGGTAGCTAATTTTTCTTCAAGTATCGTTGTATTGTGCTCTTTGAAACTACCACACCTTCTTTTTCCAGTGCAGCCTGTATTTCTCCTGAGATTACCTGTGGGTTTTTCTTTGTATTCCAAAAAATTCTTCTGGCAGTTGTGGCTGAAATCGTTCTTGATCTACCTGACCTTTGCTTAATATCAAGAAATCCCAAAATTTCCCACTTCTTAATAAGTGATTGAACAGTACTGACTGGCATTTTCAAAGCTTTGGATATCTTTTTATATCTTTTTCCATCTTTATGAAGTTATATTACCTTGTCACGCAGGTCTTTAGACAGTTTTTTTCCTGCTCCCCATGGCTCAGTATCTAGCCTGCTCAGTGCATCCACGTGAGCGCTAACAAACTCATTGACTATTTGAAAACATACACTAATTGAAATGTAAAAAGCCACAGGTGTGGGAATTTAAACTTTAATTGCCATTTTAACATGTGTGTGTCACCTTGTGTGTCTGTAACAAGGCCAAACATTCAAGGGTATGTAAACTTTTGATCAGGGCCATTTGGGGGATTTCTGTTATAATTATGATTTAAAAAGGAGCCAAACAACTATGTAATAATAAATGGCTTCATATGATCACTATCCAACAATATCATTATAATTTCAAAATAAATGCCAATATTTCAAAATTTCTGCCAGGGTATGCAAACTTTTGAGCACAACTGTATATATATATATATATATATATATATATATATATATATATATATATATATATACAGTATATATACTGTATATATATATATATATATATATATATATATATATATATATATATATATATATATCGCAATGAGATATTTTAAATAAAATGTGTTTTTACAACAGTACTACACCTGCTCTGCACCAATCCTCTAGTTAAGTGATCCTAAAGTAAAGCAGCTCGGAAGAAATACTTCCCTGGTGGGGCATACTTATGTACCACCAATATGAGTTACATGGTAATATAGTACTAGAGGTTTGGAGAAGAACATACGTCCATCAAATTTATATTTTTTCACTCATATGTTTGCTTTTAGTGCAGGTCCTTGGTGAAGTTGTGGATAAATGAGTTAGGAGAGGGGAGCTGGAATTACAGGTACATTTTATATTTACAAACAGCACTGGTCTTAATCATTCAAAGATTCTGGGTCATGGATCAATAATTTCCCAATATCTCTATTTTTATTGCTCACTATATTTTTTATTGCTCGATATATTGTGTTGTAACATTAACACATTGTAGGTCAGGTTCCCTATGGAATACAGATGGTTTGAAACATACTCTCTGTGTTTCAAGTTTGTCTTATTAGGTTAAGCAAACAGCTCATTTCTCTTCTATGCAAGTCAATGGAGTTACTTATCACACTGGGATACCCCAATGCAAGAAAAAACAAACAAACAGTGAGTACATTGTGAACCTGTCTGTATTTAGACAATGCCCTACAATGGACTGTATTTACAAGCAAGGCCCAACATTCAGTATATACAGAAACACAGATTTGATGGCAGGTAAAAACCAAAAGGGCTCCCTGGTGGTCCATTGTTTAGGATTCAGTGCTTTCACCACTGCAACCTGGGTTTGATTCCAAGTTAGGGAACCAAGAGGTCACACCACCCTGAAGCCAAACAGAGTTGTTCCTGGTTGTTCCTGGTCAGTACTTGGATGGGAGACCACCTAATAATACCAGGCGCTGTGGCCCACTGGAGAAGGAACTGGCAACCCACTCCAGTATCTCTCCCATGAATACCAAGTGGATCAGCATGACCATGGACATAAAGATGTCCTGGTGTGTTATGGTCCATGAGGTCACTGAAAGTCGAAAATGACTGAACGATGCAAAAAATCAGTGGTGGTTAAGCATCAATTACACAAAAAAGTCGTACCACTCAAATACCAAAAAGTCCAATTAGCCAGTCCACTGTATTTACTTGAAGGTTGAATTAATTAATCTTCAAGGTGGTTTATGCTTATACCCTGGCATGCTTAAATTCCGTATCTGTATTTGATCCTACCACTTCCACAGGAAGGCTAATCTACAATTTTCCAGTTTCTGCAGTTCAACAAAACGTTTTGGGGAATTAAAAAAATATATATATTAAATATAAGGAAAAATAAAATGCAGTATGCAGCTTAATTTTAAATATTCAATCCATCTTTCTTTCATCTTTCATTCTCTTATTTGTTATATTTTCAAACGATTATTATTTTTGGTTCACTCTCTGCCTTTTGATCATCTTGTCTTCCTCTTCATTTTTACCTCCTTCTCTCCCCTAATGTTTCCTCACTACCTCCTGCTCTTTTCTCTTCCTCGCTTTGTTTTTTCCGTCTCTTCTCGAGCCATTTCTGTGTCCTGGTTTTCTCGTGCATGCATTTCTGCAGATGATCGGGCAGTGACGGCGCCTGTGCGTGACTGTGTGTCTGTCAGTCTGTAGCGGGGAGCAGTAGGAAGCTGACACATCAATCCCAGCTCTGTGTCTGGATTTAATGAGAGCGCCACAGGTTCGAGCTGTCACTCATTCAAGTTTCATTTTGCTGCCTCCATATGGCATCTAGCCTGAAATTCACACTTTCTGTTCCCGTGACAATTAAACACTCCTTGCTCCTAATTGACTGCGATGAAGCTGAGAATCTCATTAGGTTAACCCTTTATCTGTCTACAAAATATGGACATCTCTATTCTAAACAAGGGGTTAATTTGATAGTATTTACAACTGAATAAAACTGTTAGAGTTCAGCCAAGAATGTAATTATAACTCTATCATCCCTTCTAATTAATATGTATTTAGATAATGAAATAGCTAGTCCGACAAACAGATGGACAGACAGACAGACAGACAGATAGATAGATAGATAGATAGATAGATAGATAGATAGATAGATAGATAGATACATAGATAGATAGATAGACAGATAGTTAGATAGATAGATAGATAGATAGATAGACTGGATAGATAGATAGATAGATAGATAGATAGATAGATAGATAGATAGATAGATAGATAGATAGATAGATCGATAGATAGATAGAACAACCAACAAACTCTTCCTTCAAATCATGTAATCTGCAGAGGACTTGCCCCCCCCCCATGCCCCCAGTTCCTACAACACTATGACGATAGATAGACAGACAGACAGATGGACAGATTGATAGATAGATAAAACAACCAACAAACTCTGCCTTCAAACCATGTAATCTGGAGGGAATTTGCCCCCCCCCCCCATGCCCCCAGTTCCTACAACACTATGACGATAGATGGACAGACAGATGGACAGATAGATAAATAGATAGATAGATATAAAAACCAACAAACTCTTCCTTCAAATCCTGTAATCTGGAGGGGACTTGCCCCCCCCCATGCCCCCAGTTCCTACAACACTGCGACGATAGATAGACAGACAGATGGACAGACAGACAGATAGATAGATAAATAGATAGATAGATAGATAGATAGATAGATAGATAGAACAACCAACAAACTCTTCCTTCAAATCATGTAATCTGCAGAGGACTTGGCCCCCCCCCATGCCCCCAGTTCCTACAACACTATGACGATAGATAGACAGACAGACAGATGGACAGATAGATAGATAAAACAACCAACAAACTCTGCCTTCAAACCATGTAATCTGGAGGGAATTTGTCCCCCCCCCATGCCCCCAGTTCCTACAACACTATGACGATAGATGGACAGACAGATGGACAGATAGATAAATAGATAGATAGATATAAAAACCAACAAACTCTTCCTTCAAATCCTGTAATCTGGAGGGGACTTGCCCCCCCTCCCCATGCCCCCAGTTCCTACAACACTGCGACGATAGATAGACAGACAGATGGACAGACAGACAGATAGATAGATAAATAGATAGATAGATAGATAGATAGAACAACCGACAAACTCTTCCTTCCAACCATGTAATCTGGAGGGGATTTCTTCCCCCCCATGCCCCCAGTTCCTATGACCCTACGACGATAGATAGACAGACTTGGTAATGGCATATTTTAACAGGTTTTAAATATTCGATTCGTATCGCATGACAACAAGCAATGCAAAGATTACAAAATTAAATTGAATTCCCTCTGCAACATTTATTTGCTATAATGTAATGACTTCCGTCATCATGGCTCTAATAAAGGTGTGTCAGAGTACGGCACCGTCTGAGTTATGGAATACTATGGAAAACTCATATACGCCCCCTAGACTAATCGGTTTCAGGTGACACTCCAAAATCAAAAATTGTAAGAGTAAAGTCCTAATAGGGATGCAAATTTGTGTAATGTGAATTAGCTTTTTAACCTTTCAGCATTGGGTTTTTTTCCTGCAAAAAAATGATGTATAATATGTAGATTCCATATACCTATAAGGAATGTATACAGTATTTTGCTTGATAAACAATTGTTTTTATCTAACGTTTTTATTATTTAAAACATTTCTAATGTTGGAGAGTATTATTGATCTTTACAACAAAGGGAGTAAAAAGGTAATTAGATGTTGGACACCTTCACGCATCAATGATGTCACAGAATCAAACACATATTGATTTCAAGGGGAGTTAAATAATAATACATATCTTATTCAGTAGATCATTTCCCCTTCTATTACAAGGGATTCACAAATAATACCTGCTTATTCTACACTGTGTTGCAAACAGGATTTTTAATGTATAGAGATTTATACTACATCTCTATCGCTTTCGCTTTAACCCCTCAGACATTCAGAAAGCCACAGGGTCAGATAATTTAGCATGTGAGCAAATAGAAACTAAGATATAGCCCTGTATTCACTAACGGGCAGAGTGTGGGAAGTTTAAGACTGTGGATTAAATGGCAACTTAATTCAGCACAATTTGGACCGCATCACAGTAAAGATCTTCTAAAAGCATGTTGAAATACTTTTTGAAATACGTGCATTTTTCACTAAGAAATCAAATAAATAAAATCTATGTTTACATTTGTTGCTGACTGCCCACTGTCAAACTCATGCTGCAGCTCTGTGTAGTGAGCAAAAGACAAACAGAGGTTAACCCTTCACTACATCTATCTGTGCAGAGTATGGCATGTTAGATTCACCTAAATTGGTCAGTGATAGGTTAGCATTTGACTGCATTCCTGACACAGCTCGGCATCTGGTAATAATCATGAAACTTTTAGTAATCAGGCTACACTTTGTTATCTAAACAGACATAAAACTTTAAATTTTTAGCTGTTATGAGTGCAATAAAAAAATAGATAATTTTAACATATAATCTTGTGCTCTTTCACACCATGAAGAGCACTTACAGTGAGGTAAATAGCCCTTTTATAAAGACTTGACACATTATTACTGCAGAGAAGGGATGGACTGTATTTATACAAGGTGTATACAAAAAAAAGTATTTAGGCACCACTGTTTGGAGTTGTTTAAGTAGTTAAAATAAGTATTTTTTATTTAAGATATTTAAAGTGAACTCATACTATGCTCAGGAAGTCTAGTGAGACGTCAGCATTTGCACATTAAAATAACTTGACTTTGGTGTACTGTATGCGTTGGTGGCACTGACTTATTTTTTTTAAAAAAGACGGCAGCTACATATTATTCATGTTATAACTGACTGAATATTTCTATTTATACTACTTTCTGTACGAACGGGATCCCCAAAACTTTTTATTAGAAGAAGAGGATAAAAAAAAAGGTGAGGACAAAAGCACTATGTTGATTCTCTTTAACTTCATTGAAAGCAGCATTCAGTATGGCAGTTTCCTCTGGCTTGAAAGGTATTACGTCAATGGGCTAGTTTTAATTTCATTTAAGGCAATGATACAGTAAGGGATATGTGTGTACTGCATGGAGATGGGAATAAGTTGCCTGAAATCACTGTATATGACAAATACATCACATAACATCAAGGACTGGGTTCAAGATGCAGGTACAGCAAGACCAAATGTACATATTCAGAGACTCTAGTTATAACAGTGAACTTGAGAAACTTACACCTGATCCTATAAGCATATTATTACCATCTACTTCATAACATAGGTCATGTAGAAATGTAACAAATGATAACAAAACGACTTTACATTTAAATGCAAGGAAATTACAATATATTATACAACATGAAATGAAGGACCCCCAGGGTGGAACCAGTGAGCTGGTATCCGCAGTGGGGGTCCCTTGACTTGGTGGAACCAAGTGCCGGCGGAGGAGGCGGGGGCGGAACTCGCGCGAGAGGATGCGATTGCTCCGCCCCGCTAGGCCACCCTCCCCTTTATAAAAGCATTTGAGATTGTTAAGTTTTTATATATAAAAAAAAAAAAGAAAAGAAATAATAAAAAAATGAAAAAAATGAAAATAAGTCAATATTCAGTAAGATGTTGTTGCTCACGTGGTGAGCCCATGGTTTGTGAGTATGTGGTTTGTCGCAGCAGAGTTTTACATAGTTGTGTTGGGGCAGGTGGGGGAGTTGCCCGGGCCAATGGTGAGAAGGGGCCGTCCCTACCCCTGGGAGGGTGTGACGATGGCACAGAGGTTGACCTCTTGAGCGTGGACTCAAGGGATGGGGTCACTGCCAAGCCTGGGGCTCCTCCCCCATTGTAGCGGATTTACAAATGCAGTTTGCATATTATGTTAATAAACCTTGGCCAGTTGTACCTCCAACAGTTGTGTTGTATGTTTTTGGGGGGGTCAGGGACTTTGGGTCTTACCAGCTCATACTGCGTATATGTTTTAACTATACTACAAAAGTCCTTTACATGACCTTGCAGATTACCCAAAATTTATGAGATTGAGAATAAACACACACAGAATGTAATACTTTGCACACAAAAAAACATGCATACACCATTCCCTCTAGAGGTAGGAATACTGCTGTATTAACTCAGCTTGGCACATCAGTTTGGCCCTGGTAATTATCCCAGAGGTTGGACTCTCCTACAATGACCTTTTTCTCATACTTAATTGGACAACCCCTTCTGCTGGCTCTGGACCTCCTTGGTTGCTGATGGGTTGACCTCTCCTGGTAGTGCTGCTAGTGCTACGAGGTTTACCTTCATGGTGGTGAAGGCGCTGATAGACATAGCAGGATTCCAGATTCCAGATGCTCTCTTGGAATTCCCCTTTCACCAGATCATTGGATCAATATCCAACTTATTTTAACATAACCCCCTTTTGATAGCGAGTTTCACAATGTCACTGTTGGTAGGTATGGAGATGGATCTGCTACAGATAGGTATAATAAACATGCTTAAACTGGTAAAAATACCTATTTAGGAATGGTCATAAAGTTATGCATGTGCTTGTCTTTCAATGATCTTATATTTAAACTAGACCTTGTCAGGAGTGGCTCTTTCACTTTAAAAGGGGACTAAGTATAAGAGAGGAACTCATGGCTGTCAATAGTTATGCAAAACAGCATCTGGCCGGTTGGATAACGAGCACACTTTATCCTGCTGTCCTGCTTTTTTCTGACACATGGATCCACCTTCTTCCTTCTGTTTCCCTATTTCTCCCTTTGTGTATTTTCGCTGGTTTATAAATACATTACACTTACCTAGCTCCTCCAGCCAGACTGGATGGGAAGATTACTGAGATATTTAGGACATAAATTGTGTTATCTGGACTTTGCAATAACTGACTTTATCAATTTACTTTGTTGTAACATTAATTATAGAAGCAAATACCATTTTCCTTGAGACAATTGTCTGTAATTTCAATAATTCATCTTAATTCATTGTGACTTTATTTGAAAGGTAATGGCTATTAAACTCTTTTTTTGGTATGGATCTGTAATGAGTAGCTATGTACGAAGGACTGTAACAATCGTATTTTTTCAGTTGCAGGATAGAAATGGTATTTGGTTCTATGCCATTAAACTACTAATACTATTTGTAATTATGCTTTCTCAAATAGGATTCATAGTGGAGAGTCTAAAAGAGATAGGTACAGATAATACATCTCTAGGTGAGAAGTTATGTGTGGTCTAGTCCAGGAATTTCTGGAATGGTGTTTGGAGAAGAGAGATCTAAAGCTACCAACTCATGTGCTGACAATGGTCTTGTTTTCCAAACTGTGGTCCTTGGAACCCAGGGCTCCATTTCATGTGGCCAAGGATCCAATGACAAAATTGTATCGGTGACGAACTGAATGATCTTCTCTAGATGGTCTTGTGGTTTGAAATTAGGTTTTCATTGGCATTTGAAGCCCTGCTTGTCATTATTGGTTTCTACAAAAAGTTATTGGTACCTGGCACCATTTTATGGACCATGAGCGAGGTTTGGGGTTTCCACAGGCGACATTTTGGGTTCTTAATTTTTAGACTTCACACATTTTAATGGAACACTATTTTGTTTGGGAAACAGACTCATTCTACATGGCACTAAGTCTTCGAAACTTAACACCTCTCTATACCACCATCTGAAAAGTACTTGGTTCACCCTAATGGACACATTTTTTTTCCAATATTTGTTATTCAGAATTAAAAAAAAACAACTTTTGTTGTATTAAAATGAAAATATATATTTTTAAGTTTTATGTCCCTGCTTTTACACCACTCAATGGAGGGAAACTCTCAAACGTTATCAAGTTTCAGGGAGACAGCGGCTGGTGGTGAGGGGAGTCGCCGGGACAGTGATAAAATGGGTGAGATCCTACCCTACGGTGGTACAGATGTTCCAACACAGTAGTTTAGTGTACTTGAAAAGTTATATACAGGAAAGTAAAATCCAGCTTTGCACACCCACAGGGAGCTTTATAATCAAACACAGAGAAAAAGCAGCCAGATACAGAGTTTTACCATTCTGGTAGAGATTACAGGAAGTACTTCTGCAGGGTGGAGTCACATGTCCTTGGTTTTGCTTTTTATGGCAAGCAAACATGATATGTATAGTAGCTCACAGCATTAAGGAATGAACTTTCAAAATGTGAGTAAATAAAGTACTTTACAGAAACTCAAGAGATCTGAGTAATTGCAGGTAATCATATACAGATAGATAGAGTAGATAAGGAAAAAAATGGTATTAAACTTTTACTGTTCACTTAACAATTATTTACCATTGATCAATGATCTCCTAGGCTGTATACGTTCTAGATCTCTCCACTGAAGTATCATGGCTGGAGTGGACCCTTCTAGAGAGAAGTGTCAAACTGTCAAGGGAGCTTTTTGTGCCAAGAAGTTTTCAACTGACAAGAGGACATCCCTTGAGGTTAGAAGTAAACAGATTCCACCTTAAAGAAAGAAAAGGGTTCTTCACAGTAAGGGTGGTTAATCTGTGGATTTCTCTACCAGAGGAGGTGGTGACAGCGGTTTCAATAGATAACTTTAAAAGGGGACTGGATTTATTTCTGATTAAAAAGGGAATTCAGGGTTATCATGGATAATTAGAGAGGCAGTATTGATCCAGGGAGAAGTCCGGTCGCCGGTGTCTGGGATCAGGAGGGAATTGATTGGATTAGATTAGAGGAGATCTTAAAAGGTTGAACTTGATGGACTGAAAGTCTTTTTTCAACCTTAAATACTATGGCCCTCATTTAATTGCAATTTGGCCAATTGAATAGGGCTCTAAATAAGCACGTAGCATATTATTTTTACATACGTTTTTAGTTAGTGAAAAACTTGCTTTTGGATAGATGTTTACTAACTAAAAACTTATTTACAAAAAATATGATATGTGCTAATTTAGAGCCCTATTCAATTGGCAAAATTGCAATTGAATGAGGGGCTATGTAACTATGTAACTATGTAACAGTCACTACAGTATCATGGATGCCTCTGGGGACCAGGACAGTGTATAATTTTCTAACCTCTCAGGTAGCTAATACTTAAAATACTTAACTTTCAAGCCCTCAAAATTGTTATGGGGACTCTGGAACCATGGACACTGCTCTGTATCATCATGTAGAGAAATCAAAATGAAGTAGAAGAGGTGTAAAAGTTCTTTCATTTGAAGTTAATTTCATTATTTTACAATTATTTTAATTAACTTTAAATGCTGCAGCACCCAACCCATTTCCTTTGCCTGAGTCTTAGCAGGATTGTGCTGCACTGCAGGATTTATTGAGCTTATAATGACAAGGACTTATGTCCTGCAAGGGCTATATATTACAAGCTCACCCTAAATGCTGATACATTCCCTGGACTGCTATAATATATTTCCTATTTTTCCTTTAGGTTAGAATATTTTTTTTTCACACCCTCATGATGCATATATTAAAATTACAATACCTTTGGCTGTAGATAGGTAAATTTTTTCGCATAATTCAGATTTTTCACAATATTGAGAGTATGCTGAGACAGAAAAAGTGTGATTGTCACAACCACACAATAGATAAGAGAACCACGTGATCCTCAAAATATTCCTCCTATCTGGAAGCCTCAACCTAGGTTGATACCCCAAATCTGGCTAATATTCCCCACTATATAACATAAGCTTGGTGTCTCATACCCTCCAAGCGAAAGAAGGTTCAAGCAAACCAACTGAAAAATTGTATTGTTATGCTCAAAATGACCAACAACAAATGGCAAATAAGTGTGATATAAAAACAACTTGACAATAATATAGCAGCTTGGAATGCGGGATATTAGGAGTTAATATTGTTACCCATCATAACTATATTTTAATATTTTGATGAAGGCGCTGCCGAGTGAGGGTCAAAACCAATAGTGAATGTTCTACTGCACTCTTTAAAGTTATAGGCTGTAAACACTTATAAATGGGAACCTCACAACTATTTGGCTGCATCTAGAATTAGTGACTAATATTGAGTAATGGCAATAGACTCTGCCTTTGTCACTTAGAAGAAGATAAATGGCCATCAGGTATGTATGGAGGGCCATTACGTGTGGAGGACCACTATCGTCTCTTATCTATTGTGTGGTTGTGACAATCACACATTTTCCATCACATATATAGTTGTCGTACTGCGAGTTGTCGTCCCGTTGCGGGGCTCGCGTGAAGTGAGGGACTCAGTTGTGAAGGCACTCATTGCAGGCCCCGTGACAGCCCGGGACGACAGCTGCAGCACCCCCAGCTGCAATGAGTTCCTCAGGGCTGGCATCACCCAGTACCTGGTTCATGCCAGTACCTGGCTCCTGCCAGTAGCACAGGGCCCAGGTACATGGATGCAGCAGCTGCACACTCACGTCTTCTCCCCTGCGGCTCCAGTACTCCGTCCGGAACTACTTTCTGAATCAAGCTGGCGGGATGCGCATGTGCGGGAGGGAGCAGCAAAGGAGGTGAATGCAGCACGGCTGGCAGGGTTGCATCCAGTTGCGAAACACAGGGGAAGGAGAGGGGGGGAGGAGACAAGGGAGGGAGAGGAAGGGGAACATATACACAAGGGAGGGAGAGGGGGAAAGGAGACACAGGGGAAGGAGAGGGGGGAGGGAGACATGAGGGGTAAAGAGAGAGGAGGGAGGAAACGCAGGGGGAAGGGAAAGGGACAGGGCAAAAGGAGGAACAGGAGAGGGAGAGAGGGGAGAAATGAGACACAGTGGAGGGAAATGGGGTAAAGGACACTAAGGGGAGGGGCAGGGGGGATAGGAGGTGCAGGAAAGGGAAGAGGGGGAAGACACAGGGGAGAGAGGAGAAAGGAAAAAATACACAGGAGAGGGGGGAAGACACAGGGGGGAGAGGAGGGGGAAGAGACATGGGGAGAGGAGGGGGAGGAGACACGGGGGAGAGGAGGGGGAAGAGACAACGAAGAGGGAGAGGGGGAAGACATACAGGGGAGGGAGTGATTGAAAAGACACAAGGGAGGTAGAGGGGGGAAGAGACACGGGAGGGAGAGGGGGGAAGAGAGGGGGGAAAGACAGACAGGGTAGGGAGAGAGGGGGGAAAGAGAGACAGGGGAGGGAGAGAGGGGTCAAAGAGAGACATGGGAGGGAGAGAAGGGGCAACGAGAGACAGGGGAGGGAGAGAGGGGAAGAGACACAGGGAAGGGAGGGGGGTGGGATTTATTAGAAAAAAATCCATCATTTTACCTGTCTACAGTCAAAGGTATTGTAATTCTAATATCAGCATCATTAGTGTTTCAATAAAGTTTTTCATTTTTAATTCCTGACATTTTAGAATTAGTGTAAAGCACTTGAAAAAATATTAAGTAATAAGTACGGATATTTTTTTGCAGCAAACAAAATGTATTGCCATTTGAATGAGCTTATGTTTTTTGGTCCTTTCAGGACTTTTTATTATTATTATTGTTAAATTGTAACGCGCCAACATATTCCGTATTGCTACACATGAGTATGTTCAAGGCAAAAACAATAGCAGTATTAACACATTGCAGAGGATGGAGGGCCCTGTCTTTGCGCTTAGAGTCCAGTGTCCAGAGGACTTTCCGAAAGCACCATGCAAGATTGAAAATTCGCAAACTATATATTTATGAAACAGTTTTTTTCATTTGGTGTTTAGTGCTTGTGTATAGATCAGTATATGTGTTCTTTTTGTTTTCACAGTAACTGAGACCTTTGTTGTGTCCCATTAAACGCACATGAAATGGTACTACAGTGTCCCTTTATAGTAAGACATTTTCAGTAGCCCTTTAACTTTCTCTGAATGTGCAAGCTTGCAATCCATCATTTCCCTGACATTATACAAGCTGCAATTTTTATCATTAAATGTCTATTTCTGAATTACTAGCCCCTGTTCCATATTATATTTCACATTTTAGAAAGCTTGCACAGTTAGTAACATATTAAATTCCTTTCATGTAAATAATGGGTAATTCATCATTAACTGCATATTTCCTCTTTTCTTAAACATTTGCAAGTGGCACATTATTTCCATTCACATTTTCTAATAGTTGGAGAATTTAAAACCCTAGATCAGCCATTATGTTTCATTTCACTCAATAAATGGAGCAAAAACCACAAGCGGCCATTGTTTTGCTTTGTTGATATATTGCGGTTTATTTAATGAAGAAGTTTGAAAGTTATTTAAAGGGACTCTCTAATTCACCCTCCACAATTTTAGCAGCTAAAAGAAATTGAGGAATCAATCTAAGCAAAAAAACGTTGAAGAAATCCTGGACCGCTGGTAGCTCTTGCAGGGCCAAGTTGCCATCATTACTACATTTTACTATATTTCACATTACTCGGTATATATACAACATCATTGATTTTGAAAAACAACAAATGTTGGAGTTTGGTGTGTGATACATCTTATCGGGATATGGAAGGTTTCTGGATTTCACTAGGTATGTAATATGTGTGTGTTTGCACTGTTGAGTCGTGTCTAACTTTCCTTGACCTCATGGATTGTAACACACTATGATGATCCACTTGGTTTTCATGGCAGAGATACTGAAGTGGGTTGCCAGTCCCTTCTCCAGTGGGCCACAGCATACAACTCCTGGTATACCTACTGTAGGTGGTCTCCCATCTAAGTACTGAACAGGCCCAACCCTGCATGGCTTCAGGGTGGTGTGACTTTTTGGTTCCCTGCCTGGAACCAAACCCAGGTTGCAGCAATCCTAACCACTGGACCACCAGGGAACCCTACCTATGTATTTATTTACTTGTATGTACTTATTTACTGTAGTGCTCAATGCACAGTGTAGTTTACTAGCCTATCAGGGGCCACATCTCAGCAGCATGCTTTCTGAGACATGGTCCCTGATATGATAGGACACTACACTGCACATCTGCATATATCATCAAATATTTCAGAGGCCTGCTTGTCCGTTGCAGACTCTTCCCCCTCAGACAACTGGAGGGAAGTAGAGGACAGTGTCCTCACTCATCTGGTACGATGGAGGAGTCTAGCAAAAATGCTTTCCCTTAGGGGGCGGACTCTGGTGATCGATCTGCTGGGGGCCTCCTAGATTTGTCCGAGTGAGTCCGACCCCTGAGTTTGTCAGCAGTGTCTAGAGGAGCTTGTTGGATTTCCTCTGGATGGGAAGGCATTGGGTGTCTGCGGGTGTAGCCAGTCTTTCTCTGGCAGAGGGTGGACTGGGAGTGGTATGTGTGCGCGTCCAGTTGCTAACCTTCCGCCTTCAGTCCTTGTTGAGATACCTGTACGCTGGTCCCTCTTGGAAGTGGTGTTAATTGTTAATCTGTTAAAAGAATAAAAGCAACAATATATTTTTCAATACCCTCTTGCAAATCTGTGGTGATTTATAGTCACTAACAATTCATATTTTGTTCAGGCTTCTCTCCACTCCATATTAGGTGTTAAGGGGGCGGGAGAGAATCTGCCCAGCTGGTCTAAATGTCCCCGCCAGCGGCGTGCAGCAGTCAGTAGATGGTGCGAGGGTAGCGCTCGGAGACTTTGTTCAATTTGTTCTTAGAGTAAGTGCCAGAGTTAGGGTTTAGGGGTTAGGTTTAGGGTTAAGGTTCAGGGTTATGGTAGTGGCAGATGATTAGCTTTACATAGTAAGATAGTGGTGCGCACATCTGCCACTACCCTAACCCTGAACTCTAACCCTAAGTCTAACCTTAAATCTAACACTAAACCTAACCCTAAGAACCAATTGAACAAAGTCTCGGCTTGCCAGCATTGCACCTCCTAGTGGCTGCTGCACGCCACTGTTGGAGGGGTCGAAACAGGAAATGTCCAAAAGAGGCATATCTGTTGAAGTCTGAAACACTAAAGTTCAAATGTAAGCATTGAAAGGTGCATTTTTTTCTGCAAATACTGAT